>JAFNEN010000023.1:1955000-2555000 GCA_019343175.1 Oedothorax gibbosus | reverse complement strand
TGGCCATTATTTGTCCTAGAGGTTTAATAGAATTTGTTTTTAATTGGTATAATAGCAATGGAGTACTGCTGGGGAAATTACAAAAAAAACGTACATTCTTCTTCTTTCGTAATAATAAGAGTAAACGGGGCATTAAAAATTATGTAATTAACTTTTGGGTTATTATCATAACTTATTCGTTGCTTCTGGAGTATTTCTGAGTATATATTTTTCATAGAAAATTGGTTGCTAGAAACTGAATGTTAAATGCGTTAACGATTAAATCTACTCTTGTTCAAGTACATTAATTTGATGAAATTTATAGAAATTTGATTGATTTCAAAAGTACCAAAATAGGAAAAATAATTTTTGAGAAATCAAAGGAAATTAATTTTTTAAAAAAGAGAGAAAAGTCTATTGAGAGAACTGACCAGGCTAAAATCCATTTTACAATTCAACGTAAGCTTATTTCTAAGCAAACCTTTCAGTGCGAAAATATATATTTCTGAAATATGACTTATTTTGTAATACTTGGTGTTTTTTTTATTATTTAGAGTGAAAAATCTTCGCTTTTACGAAGTCTCAGTAAAAGTGTGCTACACAGTGGCTCCAAGAATTTAGCCCTGTCGATTCCTGATGGTGTAAAAATGGCCGCTGAAAGGGAGAAATTTGCCTTCATTTTCACTAAAACAGCGGTTATGACCGAAGCAAACATGAATTACAAGGCCCAGAAACTATTCGTCTCAGAGGATAGTATGTATACTGCCCTAGGTGGAATGGCCATGAGTCGGAAATTTAAATGCAGACTTACCGTTAATAAGTAGTAAGTATGAAATCCTATATGTATATAATAAGAATATAAGTGCAATAAGTAGTACACAGGGTTTCAATTTTTAAAAAGAGCTTCAATCAGGAATCCGTCATTTGTTTTGAGGTCTATTTTAAAATTAGCATTCTGTACGTTTAAAAAAAGTACACTCTATTGTTACCATTCACTCCAACAAAGAAATATGGTATATGACAAAAAGACCATGTTTATGATTTGGTGGTCCAAAAATAAAACCTGGTAGGCAATAGAAAAGACCATTGATTATTCCTTCAATGCATTTTTACTGCATTGCTTTGTTTATGCAAAATAACTATTGAATAAACTTTTTTAATCTAATAAAACTCCATCATAGGCATTGGAAATATACAAAACTACTTTATAAAATACAAATATAAAACTCGTAGTAAATACCATTAATGTTTAGTCAAGTATACAGTATTTGCAGTAAAGGCAGTAAAAATTGTATTTCCCAATAAAATGGTAATACAAATATTTAGTGTTGATAAATTGTCCATTAAATATTTATTTTTGTGTGGTATAGACCATCTGTAAATTTTGTCTTGACGTCTTAGGCAATGGAGGGGCCCGCTTTATAAAAAACGACACGTATAGAGACACTGGTAGCCTATTGGACGGAAATAAGACTGACCATTTTCCCCCGTGTGCTCTACCTGTTTTAGAAATACAATTATCCACCACCCATGCAGCCATAGGCCAGAATTTGAGTTTGACTATACTTGGTACCTCTTACGTTTGAGTTTTTGCAGCCTCTGTTTGCATAACTTTTAATCCAGTTAAAATACGAATCAAAATTTTGAGCCGCAAGTGTTCTCTCTCTTCTTTCACTTCATAACTATACTTTAAAATTTTACAGTGTGAAACGATTTCTGTCCATGGGCTTCTTTTTCAAGTGGAAAAAAGATCTGGTTGATATAAATCAGAATTCAGGAAGACCAGCAAAGGACAAAGACATTGCAGCTTTAACTCTAGTGGATTTACAAGGCCCTTTCTATTTGCTGCTTTTCGGATTAATACTTGGGACTACAAGTTTTTTCATAGAAATGTTTTATTATAAATTTTTAAATAATTAAATAAAAAAATGGATGTATAGGTATTTATATAAAGTGTGTATATTGTTAGTATTAGCTCAATAAATATATTTGAAAAGTTGATCTGGAATAAACAGTATACAGTCAATGCGCCTGAATACGACAAGATTTATTTCTTTTTAAGGTTTATTTCACGTTTTGATGAGCATAAAACACAAAAAGTAAAAAATATGAAGTAATACTATACTTTATACTTAAAAAATTAAATTTTTTTTTTAAAATTCTAACAGTATTTGTAAAAATCATTGTCCTATTTAAGAACTTTTTCTATCATTTTTAATAGTTAAACATCTATATGTGACATTTAAAGAATGGAGATCGACATTTCATCTTATATACTATATTGGATAAGCTATATAAAAACACAGCTATCAAATATAAATTCTTAAAGTATTGTTATCCTCGACACGGCGACTGATAAAAACGAAATTTTTTTTTTATAAATACCATTGTTTAATTTAAAATGGGTGAAATGGATTTGCTAGATGAACAAATGAACAAGCTACAAAATCAATTAAGGGCAAAGGATCAAAGATAACAAATCCAAGGTGAACTATAGACATTTTAAAAATTCAAAACAGATTTAATAATTGAAAGAACTGCACATTTTTAGCTTCCACACTACGTTTATGACGCAAAAAGTGGAAGGTATTATAATCGTTCAGTCCGTCTGTCTGTCCGTCCGTCACCCTCTTTCATAGCCCAAACTACAAACGCTACGGACAAGTGTGATACGTCAAAAAATTCAGCGCGTTGAAATTAGAATACATTGAAAATTTTAGAAAAGAATTCGAATTCGAAGTACTTCAATTATTTAAAAAACTGTAAAATTTAATGCTCATTTAAAAGCATAGGAAGCCATTTTTATTAGAATTAAATCACTATTGCCATCGCAACAATCGATCGAGAAACTTTAATTCTTTTCGACAATAAATTAATATAAATTTATTTTTGCGACATTGATCAGTTTGAAATGACGTCAAATATATTTCACTACGAGATTCTTTGTATGTTGATATGAAATATTTTCATTCTATTTAAAAGTGAGGGAATATTACATATTTATTATTTGAAATATAAATTAATTTTTGAAAACGATAAGTAATAATTATTGAATTTTCGAAATAAAATAAGTAATAATTATTGAATTTTCGAAATAAAATAAGTAATAATTATTGAATTTTCGAAATAAAATAAGTAATAATTATTGAATTTTCGAAATAAAATAAGTGAAACTGCCAAATTTTTTTATTTTTTTACAGCATCATTTTACTAATTATTTATTTATCGAACTCTGTAAATTAATTTAACAAACGATAAATAATAACTGAATTTTTGGTAGAAAGTTAATGTAAATGGGAAATTCTGGAGACTCAAAGATATTTATTAAAAAATATCATTATTCTTCGAACTTCAAACAAATTTAGCAAACGATAAAGACTAATTGTTAAATCTGAGAAAGAAGATTAATGAAAATCGTTAATTTTGGCGTTTAAAAATGTGAATTAAGCTAGCCAAAAGCCCTGTTTGGCGAATTTCTTTCTAAGGTGTATAAATAGTTTGTTTTCTGTTGAGCACAATTGTTGTGTGGAAGCGGTTTAAGTGACAGATTCTGTAACAAACCTACTTGTTATAATTATAAAATAATCTGTAATTTTTCTTATCCAAGCTTAAATTTTGTTCACTTCATTGTTTCCTTTCCAATAAATGAAGGGTTTTGTTTGTTTTACTTATTTATGCGAAACCATTCGAGTATTCTTTTTTATGGAAACAGTAAATAATATTCCAAGGAACATCGCAACGTGCGCGGAAAAGTGGCTAAAAAGATAATTTTTTCGGAGAACAGTCTGAATTTTTTTCTATTGCATTTCTTAATAAAAAAATAAAGCATCTGTGAATTGTATCTCAGCTGTTACTTCGACTATGTTACGATTTTTTTCATTTCTAGATATTTAAATTTCGAATAATTTGTTGGAACTCGAAAAGTCATATTTGTTCCATATGTCCCGAGCACTCTACAGTATTTCATGAATCACTGTGGGACTTAATTTCTTGATATTTTTCCTAACTCTTACAGTGCGAATACTTTTAACACTCAACACATTTCAATGCATTTTGAAACTGACACAGTAATACTTTATTACCCTTCTTATTTCACAATTCATTACGGCGCGATTTTATAAACCATGATATAAACATAAATAAAAATTTTAATACTTGCTTTCAATTTTTATGTATTATTGATAGTGAATAAGTGAATAATCGTTTAAAAAAATGAGGCCCGCTTGCGCTACAATCTCATAGGTTCGGGGTATAATAGGGTACTTGACAGTATCGCTAAAATACCTTCCAATATTAATTAAATTATAGTTTGAACCCAAATATAACAAACTTTGTTTTTTTGCAAAATAAATCTTTAAATAATTATTAAAAATCATTTTCAAATGGCTTTTTTTTCATCGGTACGTCACGTGATCACAAACACGTCGATTTGGCTGACGTCCCTAGTATGTATAAACAAACCGGCGTGATGTTTTTTTGTTTGTAATTAAACTGGTTTTAATCTAAATTACTATTAAAATAAGAATTATATAGATAATGGGTGGAGGTTTTATAGAAGCGGATAGTTCAAATTTGCTTAAAGTAGATTCTAAAATGGTGTTTCAAAGTTTGTTTATAGTTACTAGTGACGTCATAGATACCACGTGACAGCCACAAAGCGTTTTCGGGAGTGATTTTTCGTTCTAATTTTAAAATTCATTTTTGCCCCTTTTTATGGGGTATTTGAAAAAAAGAAAAAATACGGGTCTAATATTTTTGTCATAAAAATATTTTAAGCCAATATTTTTTTTTAGTCCAGTACCCTATTCCAAATTGGGCAAGGTTAACTCAGCTTTTCATACCTATGCAGTGGATCGATGAAATGAGGACCAAGCTAGTTTGGGTACTAAACAATGACGATTTTACATCAGTCACTGAACGGAACATCTGCTTCAACGCGCCTGCTCCCGTTATTGTTAAAAGAAATGCCTATGGGCTAATGCACCACTGAGTTTAGTTTTTTAGATAAAAAAATAATAATGTAAACATCTGAATATATTTTGTGTGTTGTTTTATCTAAAACAGTTCGTTTGCTCCAAGTGACCTAAACGTAGGTCACTTGATTTTTTATTTCAAAATATAGTCTATAATAATTAAATGTTCTTACTTTTCATTATGGATGGTTTCATCCGTTTTCAGTGGAGGGATAGGTTGAATTATAGAATCTTTTATCATGGCTAACTCTTAATTTTGTAGCAATCCAATCTAAAAGAAATACAATTAAGTAATAACTTGACTATTAGAGCCCTTAATTTAAAGTATGCTAATTAAGATTATTGTTCCGAAACTATTGCGGAAATATATTTTTTCATTTTTGTACTAAGTTACAAACATAAAATAATAATATGGTTTCCTATAATTCGACAATAAAATGGTGAAAAAATAGTCAAACTAACCTTTTTCAATTTTTCTTTGTTCTTCTGTGAAGCGATTTTTGTTGTGTAACTAATTTTTAAGAGGAAGTCGATTTATGCATCAGAAAACTATTATATTTAATTACAATACAGTTTTCTTTAAATTTCTATTACAGTTGCATATCTAAGTTCGCATTTTTAATCTTTTATGTATTTTCCAAACTGAGATGAACAAGCACTTTTTTGTTCAAATTTTAACAAAAACATTATCTTTTTTTTTCATTATCATGTTTTATAATATCCCTCCATTCCATTATAACATTTGTTTTTCAAACATCGAAATTGGGGGTACATGTTAAAGTTATGGGTAAGAGATTATTGCATCCTTATTAACAAAACGAAGCAGATTTTTCATACGATAAAATAAAAAAAAAGACTGTTGCACGCATCATGGCACATAAAATGACACATGCCCATGACTTTTAAATGTATGCTGGCTTCATTTATTGTTCTGATATTAATAAAACGGGAAATAAAGAAAAATTATGATTTATTTTATCTCTTTAACTAATTACAAGGTTAGGAGTATTTGCTAGATAGGCTACTGTAAGATACAAGGGTGATTTAAAAAAAAATGTTGTTTTGAAATTTGCACAAACCAAAAAATATTTATATTAAAATTAAACAAGTTGGTTTGTAACAGTTACTATCACTTGAAACCACTTCCACACATGATTTATACATCCTAGAAAAAAATACAAATACAGAATTTGGTTCCATTTTAAACTTCGAAACTCAGAAATTTGCAATTTTTATGAATTTTGTTAGCAAATTTAATTTATTTTATTTATCGTTAATTAAATGTATCTATTTCATAACTTCTTATATACGAACTACTACATTACATTACAAGTGGAATGTTCCACAATCAAAATATTTGGGATATCAAGAAGTGGCAGGCGGACTATAACAGGAGCTTCTGTAGAACAAGCAAAAGGGTGTAATTGTTATTTATTTGATATAAATGCCATTGAGCCACGCGAGAGAGAAAATCTCGGAGAAAAACTAATTCCCAAAACTTCCTTTAGGGAGTAATCAGCACAAACGAATTCAAAACTTTAAAAGACGAAATAAAGTAAAAGAACAAAAACGAATTAAAAACTTTCAAAACGAAAAATTTGTATGTCAAAGCTTAAATTTTAGATTTTTATTTCCTATTCTTGAAACTAAAAAAATATGGCTGAAAATAAAATAATCCCTTCAATATTCATAAAGAATTTTTATGATGAATTCAAGCTTGCAAATTCAGAAGCCGTGATTTTATAATTACATTTTTGAGCTAAATCTTTTACGGAATAATTTTTTTTCAAGTCGTTAATAGCCTTTTCACTAACTAAATAGAAATTTTGCCCACTAATTTGCTCTGCAGAAAGCAACGCGTACCGTCAGTTTAATTAAAACATAAAGATTGTATAGTGCACACACACAATAACAATAATTAAAAAGAACAAAAAACGAAAAACAATTTATGTTCACTTATACTCAATACGAGTTTCACATTTCTTTTTCAATTGTCAAAAGATGGCACCACCAACATAAATGTTAAGTAAATGTAAGGATTAATTTGTCTAATATTTCTAAAATGTTTGAAACTTGAAGTAATGTATTGAATTAAGTTCTTGAAAAACTATTGGATGATATGTATTTGCTAGAAAGACACTTAATTGATTAACAGAAAAATTACCTTTTTTGAGTAAAACCACTAAATTATCAGAATTATTATATTTTTTAATTCAAATATGTGCATAGGACAAGATAAAAAATTTTATAAGAAAATTATAAAAATAACACTTTCTATTCAATGAAGTTCATTTAATAAAGTTAATTTTTTTATAAAAAATAAAAATAATGCACCATAAAAAACAAAAATACTACGATTTTTTGGGGGAAAAAATTGAAAAATTTGAACAGATGCTATAATAAAAAATATGTTTTGATTTTTTTTTAAATTTTAAACTTTATAATAAACATTGAAAACTTTCATATTGAATTGTTCTTATGTGTGTACATTGTACTTTGATATAAAGGTGTGAAAATAGAAAGTATTGAAAATGAAACTAAAAGCGGTGCTTTTTTGCCTAAATCTATTCGTTTTTACTGAAACATATTTTTTTATTTTAAATTTTTTAGAACTTATTCCCATTTATTGCCAACACACATCACAGTTATAAAAAACCCTACTGTCTGCTTAAAGTTCTGAATATGAAATCAATATCAAAGTTTAGTTTTTTACAAACAAATTTATGTTTGAATATTTTTACTTACGTTTAAAGTAATCACAACTATGATTTTGAACAGAACAGCTGTATTTTTAGATAGTTTTTTCTTAATTTCAAGTATTTAAAATGTCTTTTTATTTACATTTAATTACATAAATAATAAAAGTTTCAAACACGTGTTTTTCCTGCTTTAACTACATACCTGTATTTGAAAAATTCTGAAGTTTTCGAATTAGTTACGAAGTTCGTCACTAATAAATGTTTAACTTGTGCAGTACTACCTTAATACAACCATCTGAACGTGTAGAGTAGTCTGATGCAAGTTAAGGGGACACGGTACCACTTTAAAAAAACTCTTTAATTTTGACGTATTCACGAAAAAATTGATGTTTTATTACTTCAATTTATATTAAAAAAAAATATATGACAAAAAATAAAAATTTATTTAATTTTTTATGTTATTTAAAAAAAAAATTATTATTATTTTTTTTTAAATGCTAAGGCTTTTTTAAATACAAATATTTTAACCCAATTTTTTTTCTCATATACTTTAAACTGTTGACACAAGAATTTCACACAAGAATTGGCATTCAAATTTTATTTATCTTCAGTAGTTGTTTTATAAAAAAAATATTTATCTAAAAAAATCCCAAATTATTTTAGCATATTTGAAAATTTTCGATTTTAGTATTTTTTTTATAAAAAAAGTATTTATTTTAAAAACAATTTTAAGGACAAATTTTAATGTTAACATATTTGACAGAGTGCATACAAAATTCCTTTTATAAATAATTAAAAAAGCCTTAGCGTTTTGAAACACTTGTCATCAAGGAAAAATGAACACCTAGAAACACTCATTTCAAGTTTTCATTCGTTTGCATTTTTATCGTACCTTTCTGCATAAAAAGTGGAATAACTTTTTTAAAAATATATCTACACTTTTAAAACTTGGTAGACTTATTTATAAGATTCCAAACTTTAATTTTAGCACAAATAAAAAAAAATCGCAATTTTTGCCAATTTTGAGGTACTGCGTCCCCTTAAGTTCAGGTGTTGAATATCGTCGTTGACCACTTTTCAAAATTACGAATATCATGTGAATGTGATACTCTTTAGAGTTGACACTAATAGGTCGGCGGATGCGTTTACCAGTATTGTGAGCATAACTACTTTTCAAAATGAGTTTTTTTAAAAAATTAAAACAATAAAATATTTATCTCTATTTAGTTCTAGAAGTTATATTAGCTCTAGTTCGTTACTTTTTTTTACAATATTTCCTTGTTGAAATAAACAAAATAATAACGAACATATCAATATATGCCACCTAAGGCTCACGAGTGTAAAAATTCATCTAAAAAATATTAGTTTTTCGAAGCACTTTTTTTTTTAATTTTGATAATTTTCAAAATTTTATTAAATTGTGTAATATGTAAGTCTATTATAACCATTTAATAAAGAAATATTGTTTTTTTAGCCCACTCTTTCTCCATTTGTGAATAACATTAACACATTTTCCTTACGAATAAAACGTCGGCCTAATTTTTTTTTATTCGTTTTTTGTGTAACTTAACTTGTTCGACATAAATTGTGCAGCACTATGGTCTTCATTTGTCTTATATTTTGTTTATTTAGACAAACTTTAACCTAGAAAAACAAGCCTTCTATATTTTAGCTACTGGGCATACACAGGTTCATTTGTTGAAAATTTAAATTGAAATCTAATGCGGTGAAAACAAGTTTATATTTTTGCCCATTTCTCCCACGTTTTAAAACATATTCTCTACAATCTTAAGTAGTCATTAAAGAAATTCACACCCCTTTACCTCTTAATCATTAGAGTAACATCAAAACTTCGTTCGGTCATCACTGATCCATTCAATGTTATTGCAGTGGAATACACGCGAATTTTCGCTTATGGCGTCGGAATAGATTTTAAGTGTTTGTAATAGGAAATTGCCTGATCCCAATATCAATATTTTTAGCTGCTCAAAAAGGACATTTTTTTTAGCAGAGCGTTGCGTGGGATTTTAAGACGTTTTGTTCTTAACCCTTATTCTCATAAAGTAGCATATATGCTACCTGGGGTTTTCCCCTACTTTCTGTTTGTTAAGTGACGTCAGCGAGTATGTTGCATTGTTATTTGTTAGAAGAACAGTATAGAAGCTTCGTTCAGAGTGAAAAAATGTACAAAGTTAAAATTATTTTTGTTTCAGAGGAAAGTAACTTGTTGGGTTGTTGTGTTTGTGCATCATGTCTCTTCGTCTGTACAAGGAAAGTTCATTGAATTATTTTTCATATTAATTTTTTTTTTACTTTGAAAAATATTTTTTACATTTCTTATGTTCTGTAGTTTTAAAAAATTGCTTAAGTTGTTGGATTACCACTGTTTTTGGAAAAAATACAAGCTAAAAACTGAAGGTTGCATATATGCCACCTTTTATAAAATTCTAATTAATTACTACACTAATTATTTTAGAAAGGTTATGACACTAAATAATCTTTATTTTAGCTGTAAAAAAACAGAAAAAAATTGAAAATTAGAAAAATTAAAAAAAAAATCGATGATCATGAGAATAAGGGTTAATCAACATAAAGTTGTTTAAATCACCTCTTTTTGTGTAAATTTGATTACGTATGGTGAGAAATGTATTTGAAGAAAATGTTATTATATTTAATTGTTATATTGTTAGAAATTAATAGTATTTTAAATGTTCATTAACGAACAATGTCGTACAACAAAATGTCAATTTGCATTATCTAAGAAGTTAAAAAAAATCGTCCAGCCTAACCCCTTTAGCGTCCACGCTTAATTTATATCGCTAAAAATGGATGATTTTATAAAAGCTATATCCGTCTGTCTGTCCGTCGCCCACCTTCACAGAACGAACCTTAAGTCTCACAAACACGTGAGATATATCATATTGAACTCAAAAAAATCAGACAAGACTATATACCAAATTTCATTAAACAATTTGAAGTATATTTAAAATTTAAATAGCTAAAAATTTTATTGAAATTTAAATAACAATAAAATTCCATTTTTATTCAATATTTCCTTAGTTGTCACTTCATTAAACTCACGAGAAACTTTATTTAAATTGAAAATAAAACAAACTGTTTATGCGATATCAATCAGTTTGGAATAACATTATGGCATAGATTGCCATAGAGTTCTTTTGATGCCTCATTATTGGTGAATTAAGAAAGATGCGATAAAAGAGTGAAAGAGACGTGAAGAAAGTGTGAAAGAGTTCCTACTTTTTTTTTTAAAGAAATAATCTAGCCATTTTTAATATACTCTTCAGCGTTTATTAATTTATAATTGTATAAAGACGTCAAAATACGAATCATAAACTATTTATTAGGAAATTGTAAATACACTTCTAAAAACTATTTTAATTTAATCTTTAAATTCTAAAATATAAAGAATAACGACGTTATTTTTATGTATTATTTATTATTTATTTTTTGAGCATCACTTTTACTAAATATTTATTCTCTGAACTGTAAATTAATTTAGCAAGTGATAAAGAATTTAAGTGAATTTGCGAGAGAAATTTAATGAAAATGGGCAATTGTGATGACAAAAAGTTGTTCATTAAGAAAGTTACAGGGAAAGTTCTTTTTTGCAAAATCATCAATGGAATATATAGATTTCTTAAGGAATAGCAATAAAATAGACATATAGTTGTGAAAAAACAAAGAACATAATTCGCGAAAATAGTAATAAACATCATCATATATATATATATATATATATATATATATATATATATATATATATATATATATATATATATATATATATATATATATATATATATATATATATATATATGATTTATAAGGCGAATAAGATTTTAAATGTCATTACAGTAAAGTTAAAAAAGGATACAATTAAGTTACGTGACCACATTTTAACCAAACCTTAAGTTATTTTTATTTCAAGAAAATTGTCCTAACACTATTTTAAAGCTATTTTATAACTGAATTAACCCCCCCCCCCCCACTGAATAAAAATATCACGCCATTCATAATACGTCACCAAATGAAACATTTCTTTAGTTAAGTATAACATAAATTCCCATTGTCACAATACATAATGGCACAAGAGTAGCATTACAACTAAAGACAGCAATTACAGCAGTTTTCTTAAGAAAATCTCCCGAAATTCCAAGGACACCTGTTAAGTTTCGGTTTATTTGTACCAGGGTATATTAAGAAATCGAAGATTAAACAACGCCCTGGTTTTTTTTTCTAGACACCGCCCTTCAACGCTGTAAAAATGACCTAGTGAAAGACTAGAATTCAGGTGACTGATGGATAACAGTACAGTCAATGAATAGAACTGTTGCTAAACGAAATTACGCTTTAAAGTCACGCAATCCTACTTTGGTTTAAAGGCATAAATATGACTGGAAAAGAAACGGGAAAAATCTTATTAGAAGTATACGTTTAAGGGGGAATGGGCACGCTGGATCGCGGGTCTCCAAACTCAAGTACCTCAGTGTTAATCCAATGCCGAAAAAACTTTTTTCTATGCCACATTTCTCCGGCTGTATTGAATATTTTTGAAAACGAATTTTTTTGTGTGATAAATGTAGCTGACTTACAGGTCCCGACCTTCCCAATTTTTGAAATTGGTTCGAATATTTTTTTTAATTTTCAATAAATAATTTTACACAAAATATTCGAAGCAATTTCAAAAAGTGGGAAAATAGAGACCTGAAATATATCTACATTTATTATTTAAAAAAAAACCGTTTGTAAAAATATTCAATGCAGCCGGAGAAGTGTGGCAGAGAAAATCGTTTTTTTCCCATTGGATTAACACTGAGGCACTTGAGTTTGGAGACCCGCGATCCAGCGCGCCCATTTCCCTTTAAATTTATTGCTTTAAAGGTTTCATAAAGGATCGCGTTACTATGCGAAATGAAGTTACGAATAATTGCTAAGAATGAATGTTGAATGATTAATATTCATAATTTTATTTATCATTATTAAAATAAATTTTAAAGGATGATAAATAAATTATCATTCATTTTATTTTTTCATAACGAATGATATTTTTATTATTATCTGTCTAATAAAATAAATCGATGTAAAACATTTCCTACCGCTCTAAAAATATTATAAATATAAAGCATTATTTAGTTATCAAATACTATTATAAGAAATTATCAATAAAACACCAACTAGAAATTTAAACTTTATTACTCTCATAATAATCAATTTAAAACATTTGAAACAAAATTTCGTAAAGTATGGCATTCACATTGAAGTGGTGCGCTGGCGATATTTGTTACATGACCGCCAAAAAAGTAGCCAACTAATTAAAAGCACTTTTAGTTTTGGCTGTATTAGTAAGACAACACATAGGTACATTGACGTAGGATATGTTGTTCTTAGGTTGGTTTGGCTGAATTACCATATCGATCGAATTCCCAACGGACTTTTGGCAGCTTACACTCTTAAAACAAACGAGCAGTTTTAACTCAGTCTGAGTTAATTTCCACTCCTTTCCGTGCCGAAAATGCACTTCTCCTATAGGAGTGAATTTCACTCTTTTTCGGAGTGGGTAAACGAAATAAAAGAAAACAATCTGCGTCCTACACTCTTAAAACGAGCGGTTTTAACTCAGTCTGAGTTAATTTCCACTCCTTTCCGGTGCCGAAAATGCACTTCTCCTATAGGAGTGAATTTCACTCTTTTGTTTTAAGAGTGTACCTCGTAATTTACAACCCCCGTTATCTTTTTAATTTTATCGCTTCCGGCTGTCTATTTCCAGCCTTACTTTAGGAACTTAGGAGAGAGAAGTTATTTAACTATAGTTAAGCAAAAAAAACCCCACATTCTTACATCCAAACTCCAATGTGTGCCCCTAGTACGAGTAATGCAGTCACAACCAAAAGTGTGTTAAATTAATTGGCTACTTTTTTGGGGATAAAAAATATCATAGCGCACTACCTCAATGAACGCCCCTGTTGCTTAGATATATTTAGAGTTATTGAATAATTATAAAACTAATTGTTTTTTATGCACTGAACTATGACGTATTAATCAGAACACTTCAATTCAATACTAGTCATTAGTGAAAATGTTTTTTTAGATATCAATACCTTCTAATTAATTTTTTACATTACAACTGCTTACGATAAATAATGTTAGTTGAATTTGAGAAAGAAAGTTAATGAAAATAAGCAGTTTGAGTGACTAAACATTTAAATTACTACTGAATTCGTTGTTTAACGATTTTGTTTCTAAGCTATTAAATCGTGTGTGGAAGCGGTTTCATGCGACATTTACTATTGCCAATATACTTGTTTAATAGTAAAAAAACTATCAACATTTGTGAATCACTTTTGTAGAAAGGACATAATTGATGAAAACCATTTTCGGACTTTATTGAATGGATTTGTTTTTTTTCGTTAAAAAAGATTAAAATTATCACAATTTATTTAAAAATAATAACATAAACAGTGTTTTGTGACAATAAATTTTTACATCAAAAGGTCAAAACGATGACATTAAAAAAATGTAAGTATTTTTCGAAAACTTCTTTGTTAGGAAAGATATTTTTCCAAGCATCCATCAAAGTAAGAATAACTATCCGAAAAACTTTTAAAAAACGACATTTATGATGACACATATGTCATATCAATACTTACTATCTAACAATGGGCATTTAACCATGAAGGAATGAATAGATAGAAGTAGCTCCACTCCCCCCCCCCCATGGACCCGAGTGAAAAAACTTTTCATAACTATAACTGCATAGCAGGGAAGCTAAATACATTGAAGTAGGACCATCCCGCGCTATCAACGAAGCAACATATTTTCTTGAAAAGTGTATTTTGAAGGATTTAAAAAATATACTCTAGTATTATTTTTTTATATACATTTATGTACTTACCAGAATGATTTTCAAACACTTTGAAATATAAGCTAGATAATATTTGTTTTTATTTTAGAAATTTTTTAATTAGTTTAAAACTATCTTTAAACTTCACATAAAAATATATTTTCAAAGCCATGTATATTTCTTCCTGACTTGGAATGTGTTCTACATGTTTAATTAATGAAATAGGTGTTTTACTAAGAATAATAAGCATATAAGTAGTACATTTTGTTGAATAAAAATTTCGAAGGTAATAAATCTTATTAAAATAAAGAGAAAAATATCTTATTTTATTTTTATTACTCATATTATTATTATTTTGTAGCAATTTTTAAAACTTTTTAGATAAAAGTAAATATACAGAATTCAAGAAGCATTGAACAAACACACACAAAATTCATTTTAAAAGTAACAATATCTAAAAGTAAACAAAAAAGTAAACAAATCACATTTATTATTATCTTTTCAGATACTTCATGTTTTAAATCAAAAAAAGATTTACTACTAAAAATAAGATGAAATCGCAATTTAAATTTTTTCATCATTTAAGTTGTAATGACCTTATTAAGATGTCCAGCAGGTACTGGGAACACGTGTACCAAATTTTAAGAACGTTCTGTGATAACCAAAAACGTTTTGTAGCAGCTACCTATTGAGTATGCGCATTTCTCTCGAAAACATGGGAACGCGTGTACCAAAACTGAAGCCTGCATATCTTTTCGTTTTCAGCCATACCTTTAAACCAAAAAAGTTATAACGCAGCTAAACTTACGCAATTTTTTAGAAAACATTTTTTGACGTCAGATGAGTATATAATTTTTAATAGATAGATTTTTAATAGATTGTGTAGATATCTGAAGATCTCAAAAGACGTCATGTATCTGTGGCGATTACCTCACGCGCAACCTCAATATATCATCCTCACGCTAGAGGGCGCAGATTTATCTCTGCGTTCCTACCACTATTCTAAATAACAACGATAGCAGTAGTATAAAAGCCTAGGTAACTCATCTCAACCTTGAGGATCCTTTTGGTAGACTGTGGGTTACTGAGGCCGCTACATATCTATATGGAACAACTATCAACGTAACTTCTTTCACTTAACACGAAACTTGCCTTTCTAAGCTTCTTTTAATCAAAAACGATGATTTTTCGCCTTTTAGTGACTCAAATGGTTTCTGAATTACCCGATTCAATTGTAAAAGCAATTTTCAAGTGGCATCGTCTTCTTACACTATTATGTTCTTGAACTCCATGAATTCAATAAATTCTAGCCTTTAAAAATGTCAAATGAAATAGTATTTTAAAGACATTTAATGGAGGGAGAAGCCTCCCCTTTTAATCAATTTTTCAACACCAAAAATTTATATATTGAAAATACAAATCGTAGATATAAAACAAAAACACCAGTAGCGGTAAGTGACTAAAAATAGCTTATTGTATTTCACGTAGGACTGCTTGACATAGCTGCCGTATGTAGTGCAGATAAACTGCAGTATCTAGACTAATGACTTGGACCACTGTTGCAGACACTCACTAACTCTAAAATACAAGAAAGTATACTGAAAGAAGGATTATTTCAGAGCAATAAATGTCCAAGTCATTGTTGGGGTTACTGCAGTTTCCTGCTCACGCATATATTAGGGATCAATGAACGTATTTCTTCAAGGGCCTTTTTATTTTGTATAAAAAAAACTTCATTCGTATTTTGACGTTTTTCGTGATATAATGTGCTCTATTTTTAGATAATCTCTTGAGAAGGGTTGTAACGATTAAAACAATTAGTTTGAAACATGTCATGTTTTTTTAATAACTCATTGAATATTTTTTATTTATCTTTCTTTTCTCTTTCTTTATTAAGAAGTTAATTTAATTGACTAGATATTAAAATATTCAAAGCATTTAATTTGACATTGTTTTATTTTTATTCACATGCACACGAGCTTAAAATTTTGACAATTGTGAAAAGTTATTGAAGTAGTTAATTCGGATATACTTAGAGTTTAGGTTTTCAATAAAATAACTTAACCAAAAACAATAGTTTTGCTTCGGGAATTGTTATAAAAAGAAGTAATTATTAAACTAACTATTTACCATACAGATTTGCATTAAGAAAACCATAACAGATCAGGTGTTTACAAGGCTGTCAGACTTGTGTATGAATAAGGACTTAATTAAAAGTC
Organism: Oedothorax gibbosus; assembly: GCA_019343175.1. NCBI lineage: Eukaryota > Metazoa > Arthropoda > Arachnida > Araneae > Linyphiidae > Oedothorax > Oedothorax gibbosus. The sequence continues at coordinate 2,538,268 of JAFNEN010000023.1, read as the reverse complement.
TTTGTAAACATTAATATTTGATATTTTACACTTTTAATCCTTCTTTTTTAGTACTTTAATTGTAATATATTTTGTGTATTGTGCACGAAAAAAATGGCTTAAACATTAAAAACATGTTTTTAAACGATTTAGAAAGAGAAGAAAAAGACATGATTTTAGCTTCCACACTACGTTTATAACGTAAAAAGTGGAAGGTATTATAATCGTTCAGTCCGTCTGTCTGTCCGCCTGTCCGTCGACCACTTTCATAGCCCAAACTACAAATGCTACGGACAAGTGTGATAGGTCAAAAAATTCAGCGCATCGAAATTATAATACATTGAAAATTTCAGAAATTCGAATTCGAAGTACTTCAATTATTTAAAAAACTGCAAAATGTAATGCTCATTTAAAAAGCATAGGAAGCCAATTTTATTAGAATTAAATCACCATTGTCATTCGCAACAGTCGCTCGAGAAACTTTAATTCTTTTAGACAATAAATTAAAATAAATTTATTTTGCGACATCGATCAGTTTGAAATGACGTCAAATATATTTCACTACGAGATTCTTTGTATGTTGATATGAAATATTTTCATTCTATTTAAAAGCGAGAAATATTACATATTTATTCTTTGAAATATAAATTAATTTTTGCAAACGATAAGTAATAATTATTGAATTTTCGAATTAAAATAAAAGATACTAGCCAAATTTAGCATGTAAATGTTTAATATAGAATTAATGCTGTGTTTGACGCCTTTTTACCTGTTAAATGCAACTGTTGTGTGGAAGCGAGTTAAGTGACAGATTCTGTTACAAACCTACTTGTTTCTCTTCAATACCTCTTTTGAGACTTAATATAAAATTGAATCGATAGATTTCGTAAAAACAGTTCTCCCCAAGTTTTTTAAGTTCATTTCACCTGTCTTTTCACACGTAGTAACCAAAAGAAATTAGATTGAAGGTAATAAAGTGTTAAAGTGCTTAAATGATCCACCAAAATATTTGTTCATGTGTTACACAATGATATAAAAAATATATTGTTGAATTTGTATGATATCTTTTTAGGCGAAAATAGTTCTGAGGATTTCAAAAGTAAAAAAAAGGTGTCTGCAGGATTATTTCACGACATAGTTCTTAAATGTCGAAGGAAAAGTAAACTCAATGAAAGAAGATTCGGACACATTACGGGAGAAATATAGTACACACGTGGTATGTTTGGTATAGTTAAAATACCAAACATAAAGCACTGGAAAAACAACTTGGAAGGAAAGGTGTTAGTGAGGATTCTTATATAAACGAGAAGTTCTAATAGAACTAAAATAGCCTACTTTCTGTTACATAAATGCTTACTGAACTTTTTATAGAAAAACAAGTAGGTTTTAAACAGTAACTGTCACCTATAACCGCTTCTACACAAGATTTATACACATTAAAAAAAAGAAAAGTAGGCTGAAAATTGGACATTCTACAATAGTATAAAAATAAACGAAATATATTTATGTCGACCAACTTCACAGGTAGCTCACTAATGTGGGATTCGTATGGGCACATTTGTGTAATGTGGGCACTACCCATGTATGGCCCACAAAAAGAAACTACCCCCTTTATTTTTGGTCAAACCACATGGGCCTACCTGGGCTACCCCACGTTTAGGCACATTCGTTATTTTGTCCCACCAACAAGTATCTCTAAGAAAACTATAAAAAATAAGAAACAGTTATTTTTTCAGTATAATGTTTTCAAATTAAAAGTAAACCATGATTTTATGCTATTACTTTACAATGCTTTTGTACATCCCTTGTTTAATTATGGAATCTTTGCCTGGGAGATTACTTTACAAATCTCAAAAGAATTATAATCATACAAAATAAATTTGTTATTTTTTTGTTAAAGTCAAATATGAGCATCAACATTGAAAATTATAAATTGTTAAATATTCTACCTTTTCGCTACATTTATTTCATTAAAGTTTATTTATATATTTTTAAGAATCCTGATATGTGCCAATTAATATTTACATCATTCCTAAACCTAAAAATAATATTTTCTGTAAAAATTTTATTTTTCTTGCACCAAATTTTTTTATGGCTTCCGTGGCTTGAAGTGGCCTTTAATGGCTTCCGCTTGAAATACAATCTTTAAATAATTTTATTTCTTTCAAAAACCAATTTAAAAATCTTTTGCATTATATTCTTGATATAGAGAGCTAGTTTTAATTATTTCATACAGCTACTATTAAAATAAAAATGCTGTACCCCCCCCCCCCCCCCAAATTCATTTATTTTATTAACTAACCATCTTAAATACATCCCTGACACATCTATTGCTATAGCAACATTTCACTTGCGATTTAATCTGCGTTCTTTTTTTTGTGTGTGTTTGTAAATAAATAGTATCTATTTCTGTTCGAAGGTATGGTCTTTGTGATCCTTAGTGTTCTGCCAACATTTTTGTTATTTTTTTTTGTTTATTATCCTTCATGTTTTTGTGCTTTGTTTGTGTGTAATAATTTATTATTATGAAACAAAATTATACATTAAAATTGTTAATCTGCTTTCTTTTTTTGTGTGTGTTTGTAAATAAATAGTATCTATTTCTGTTCGAAAGTATGGTATTTGTGATCCTTAGTGTTCTGCCAACATTTTTGTTATTTTTTTTGTTTATTATCCTTTATGTTTTTGTGCTTTGTTTGTGTGTAATAATTTATTATTATGAAACAAAATTATACATTAAAATTGTTAATCTGCTTTCTTTTTTTGTGTGTGTTTGTAAATAAATAGTATCTATTTCTGTTCGAAGGTATGGTCTTTGTGATCCTTAGTGTTCTGCCAACATTTTTGTTATTTTTTTTTGTTTATTATCCTTCATGTTTTTGTGCTTTGTTTGTGTGTAATAATTTATTATTATGAAACAAAATTATACATTAAAATTGTTAATCTGCTTTCTTTTTTTGTGTGTGTTTGTAAATAAATAGTATCTATTTCTGTTCGAAAGTATGGTATTTGTGATCCTTAGTGTTCTGCCAACATTTTTGTTTTTTTTTTTTGTTTATTATCCTTCATGTTTTTGTGCTTTGTTTGTGTGTAATAATTTATTATTATGAAACAAAATTATACATTAAAATTGTTATTCCCATGTTATCGAAAGGAGTGATTTAATATTATAGTTATTATTTGAATTCAAATGGGGGTAAAATGACGTGTGATTGTTAATTTGATATCATTTTGTTGTAAAAAGTTTAACGGTTTCCTTTTTTAATAGTATTTTAGTCAGAGATTGATATAAGTAAGACAGAATTGAAAATTGAGCTAAAAGAGGTATCCTAGGTGGACCCATGTGGTTTGACAAAAAATAGAGGGGGTCGTTTTTCTGAGCCCCATATGGGAAGTGCGAACTCTACCACGGATAGCACCAATTTTGGATGGTGGATACGGACGAACGGACTGATGTCTTCAGCATGTCAATACATACCATTCCATTTTTTTCAAAACAATACTTTCGATAAAAAAATAGCCTAATTTATCGGTTTTGTTTTTAAAAATCTATAAACAATGAATATTCCTACCAAAAATATTTACCTGTAAGCAGTTGATTTTTTTTCTGTATTTAATTTAAGAATTTCAAATTAATTTTTTTCTGTATTTAACTTAATAACCAAAAATTAATTTTGTGCGAAATAAATAATGTCTATGATTAGTCTCCAACGTCACCGTAATAGTTCCATTGATAGACTTATGTTTCATTGATTTGTTTTTATTAAAGTTCAGAAAACTTAACCCTATTCTTTTTCTTCTCTCTAAGGAAAAAGCTCATGCAAACAGCTCGTGTGAGACAAAAAGAAACTCTAATCGCCGCGTACAATAGGTAATAGGTAATTTAATCGTTTCCGGCTGTCTATTTCTAGCCTCCTTTAGGAGCATTAACACAGACAAATTACGCCTCGTAATTTTCGTACAATGTATCAATGCGAATCAAAGAGTTCTATAGTAGGGTAGAGGAACGACTCGTACTGAGCTGCCATCGGCAGCCATGGCTCACTACGGAGCCCGAATAGAGTGGCAAAAGTGCTAGTTAATTTATAATTTTGATACTGAGAAAGGGAGTACACCCAGGGCAAAGGCGGGAATCGAACCCGCACCTGTTACAGCGCGCGGACTGCTAGCGTTATGGCCTGCGATCCAAACCACTCGGCCATCGGGCCCCACATGCCACCCTATATTGTCTCCGTGTTGGTCCAGGGTGCTGTTGCCAGGTTCAGTCTCTACCCTACTATAGAACTCTTTGATAGGTAAGGTAATCGTTTCCGGCTGCCTATTTCTAGCCTCCTTCAGGAGCTTTAACACAGCCAATAACGCCTCGTAATTTAGAACCCTGGTCAAGTGACGAAACTCTTTGATAAGAATAGGTTGGAGTCAGCAATGAGTTCTTTTACTTCAACTTGAGGCCCGTCCGTGGCCGTGTGGTTAGGGCCTAGAGATTCAACCTTCTCAGGAGTGTGGGGGTTCGAATCCCACCTACTGCCAGTCATCCTTTAAATCGGATCTGTGCTGGATGATCGGATTCCGTGATGAATGGAATCCTCCATTCATCACGGATGGGCCCGAGTACACTGGGACAGACGTGCTCGTTAAATCTGTGGAGTCCAAAGTCCCGAAAACGTTAGCGTACGATGTCGCTCGAAGTTCCGTTGGGTGCCAGCTCAGGTGTCTTCCTTGTCACTTGATCAGGGTTCTAAATTACGAGGCGTTATTGGCTGTGTTAAAGCTCCTAAAGGAGGCTAGAATTAGGCAGCCGGGAAAGATTACCTTACTTCACTTGAATATTTCGAAGCATCCTCAAAAATATGCAGCTCTAGTGCGACGTTTGTCAAACCAAAAACTATTTAAGTATAAAATTTCAAAAAAAATCGATAAAATATATATTTTTCTTTTGAATATAATAATGATGTTTGAACATATTAACAGAAATCCAAAACCTTTTATGAGCTGTTTGAAGAAGGAAGTAATTTAACTGTGTGCATAAATTAAACAAATATGTTAACGTAATAAGTTGCTTAAATATCTAAGAGAGTTATATAATGAGTTTTGGAGTAAACTAACAAATATTTACATTAATAACAGATAAAGACTTCTTGATTTTGGTCCATTGTAAAATAACCTTTTAAGAATGTTTTATTTTGTAACAGAAAGCCTCAAATATTAATAAAATTTTCTTCAATATTAACCTTTAATTATTATTATTATTCAATTATTTTTCTGCAATATTAACCAGAGTTTGTTTTTTCGATTTTTAAATTTGGAAAAATAAAAAAAAAATATTTTATCAAAATCTACCACGTTTTTTTAGAAAAGTTTTATTTGTAAAACAATGTTTTACTACATTAGCGGCTAATACGCATGAAAAAGTAAGTCATTATGGGTTCCAAATATGTGATTGTGAAATATTTTAAACTCACACATTTTTGTTAAGTTTCTATAAAAATCATTTTGGGTAAAAATCTAATTGAATGAATTTAGATTCAATTAATAAATAGTAAATCTCTAAAAGCATAAAATTAAAATATATAAAAGTAAACTTAAATGCATAAATAATGTTTTTGAAGACTTGTTAAATGTATAAAATTATATAAAGTGATATTTATAAATAAATTTAATTTAAAATCTATTTTTTCAAACGTTTGCATACTTTAAGAAGCTTTATGATTAACTAATAATTTTAAGTTTTGTTTGTAGATAAATCACGTTTTGTGTAAAAATGTTTATGCAACATAATATCAATCGCGTGCAGAAAAGTAAAGAGTCTTACAAATATGACTTTTCGAGTTAATAAGGCCATACTATTCGAAATTTTATCATCTAGAAATTAAAGTAAATCTGTAGTGTATTGGTAGAAGAGTTGGGTTACACAGTTAGCAGATACTATTATTTTCTATAATGAACTGCAATGGGAAAAATAACTTTCAGCCGTTTTTTTTTCTAAAAAAAACTAGCTTTGTGCCAGTTTGTTATTTTCTGCACGCAGTGCGATATTTATGTTTAAGAAAAGTTTTTAGATTTAACAGCAAAATGCGTGAGGTTTCACTTACTTTCACATTGGACACCTAATTTTATGAAGAAACAATATAACTAGCACATGCTGCAAAGAGTATTTCAAAGCAAAAAAAAAATTTTTTGGTAGATTTTTGGAAATTGATAAAGTGCAAATGAGAGAAATTAAAAATATCCAGGAAAAGGAATTTAAATTTATAATGTTTTGTTCTACAAAACTTACCAATTAAGAATTGGCTGCCAACATATAGTTTGTAAATATAACTCTATTTTTTAAACCTTAGTTCTGAAAGTCTAGATTTAGCGTAATCAGATATAAGAAATCCGCAAAAACAGTTGTCGAAACTGTCAAATATAATTTTTTTACAGTTAATCTTCTAATACTGTATTAATAACAATTTGAGTAAAAAATGTAATTAAACTAATTGTGTGTTAATTAAATTAATTAATCCATTGGACTTTGTAACTGTGCAAAACGGTGGAATTTTCTTGTCAATAAAAACAGCATAGGCTAATAATACCTCAGTCTATACAAAAAAATGAATGTGTAGAAAGTTGTATAAACTTGAGAAAACAAAATTGTAGCAAATACACAAAAAATAAGGCCTTAATTTCATCTAACGTCAAAAAAAGTGTGAAAGTTGAAAAGCTCTTATGAACTGAAAAATAAAGCTCCGAAAAATTAGAAATTAAATAAAAACAAGAAGTTCTAAAACAACTAAAATAACCTACTCTTTCCTGTTATTTAAATATTTAACTGATATTATAATTGGAAAAACAAGTAGGTTTGTAACAGTAACTCTCACCTAGAACCACTTTTGGAAGAGAGGGACAAACGGACGGACAGACTGACAGCAATGCCTTCTTTTTCATTTAAAAAAAAAAAAAAATCTTTTGAATTAAAAGAAAAAAAATAGGCTAAATATATATAATAAGAAATAAATAAATGTTAAAATTTAACATAATTGTGAAATAAAAAATTATGTTTGCTGTACACCCGAATCAATTGAATGCCCTATGTATCGAAAGTTTCCTAAGATTCGCCAACTAGAAAGTTAACTGCGCATGCCCCCCAACAAGTGGAGCCCCTTTGAAAAAAGCCAAGTGATTCCGCAACTCGCTTATTTTCCTGTGAAACGTCAGACAAAGTGCTTTATTCTAGTTTTCTTACTGAAGCGGGAAAAGTCCAGGAAGAATGAAATAAAGGCTCTTTGTTATAACGACCAAAATCGGTAAGTTTATTTTTTATGTTTGTGTTCAGAGTATACAAATTGAAATGTTATGCTTTGTAGTAGTTTATAAATTGTTTCGTTTTTCTATGATGGAATGAGTTTTAAATTTGATTTATTTAATGACCAAGCTAATAAGTTTTGAAAATGTCATGTTTATTTTGTTCTTTTCTGCATTCTTTTGTGTTTTTTTGTTGTCTTTTCTGCATTCTTTTGCGTTTTTTTTGTCTTTTTTTTTGTTCGTTTTTGTGTTATATCCTTTTGTGCTTGCGATTAAGTGTATTATGATATTTGAATAGGGAAAATTATGTTCAGTTGTCTTCTGAATCAGGAAGCGCTAAAAAAATGAAATAAGTCATATTAATATTATAAAAAATAGGTTAAATGTTTATTTAGTTTTTTTGTGAATATATGCTTTAAAATGTGTTTTTTTGTAATCGGTAAAAGTGTTTTTAATTTAAAAATGTATAATTTTTTATTAACTGGGTTTTTTCAATAATGTTTAATTTCATTTGCTTAAGTTTTAAAGAGTATAATTTTTGGTTGACTTATTAAGTTTACTCATGGTTATTAAACAGAATTTTTAGATCTCTAATCATTCCACCATTTCTTATCATTGATTATTGGTTGAAGTTTGAAATGAAGTTTCAATGGTTTCTCATGGTTTCTGAAACGTTTTTACTGTGATAAATTGGCTTCGGAAGAAAAAAATTGTTTTTTTTTAGAAAATAAATTTTTCAATATTGTAGTGTTTCCTTAATTCTGAATATTAAGGATACTAAAAAACAGATTGTTAATATTAATTAGCAATATTATTAGATAAATTTAAATACTGTACCTGTACCCAACACGGACAACCTAAATTTTTTTTAATGTTTTATCCCCTTGCACACGTCACAGGACTTTAAAAATTAAGGACTACTATCTCTAGACTCTTAACTATCATTATTAAAATTTATGACCTTGTAACTATTCTGATTTAATTTAAATGATAAAAACAATTTTTTAACAAGTGTCCACATTCGGGACAGATGTCTCCTTATGGGATTACTACACAGGGGAACCATCAATCCTTTCAAGGGATTACAGAAGGGAGAGGATACTAAAAATATCTTAAAGTATTGGCGGGGGAGAGGGGGGGGGGTAGAATAATTATCTTCCAAACATACACTTTAGAAGGGGGCGGGGCCCGGATGGCCGAGTGGTTTGAATCGCAGACCATTACGCTAGCAGTCTGCGCGCTGTAACGGGTGCGGGTTCGATTCCCGCCTTCGCCCTGGGTGTACTTCCTTTCTCTGTGTCAGTAAAAATTCTTTCTGTGTCTGTCTTACTTGACGAAGGCTTATAAGCGGGTCTCTGATCAAGCACACAAGCCGGAATATATATACCTACCCTACCCCTAGAAGGGAAAGGTAACTTTTCGGTTGTGGTTCTTCGAAGACCTTTGAAGTGCAATAATGGGAGTAATATAGGGGAGAGTGGGGGCTAATGGGACAATTTTTTTATTAACCTCTGTATTTCAACAAAAAACAAGAATTTCAATTTCTTTTTTTACAAGCTCATAAATTGAACATTCGTTTACTTAAAAAGTCATTCGGTAGATGTTAAAACATTACCATATTTTAGTTGCTGAGCATTTTAAATAAACATGTAAATGTCCCATTAGCCCCCATATGTGGGGTCTAATGGGACAGGGTGCAGGGCTAATGGGACATAGTAAATGTTGCCCTAATTAAAGTTTCAAAAATTGGAAAAGGAATCAGAAAATGACCTGGAAATAAAATTTTAAAGCAAACATCATTTACATAATGAAATTTATTTTTTTATAAAACAATTATTTCCCATTGAAAGGTGAAATATCAAAGTTAAAACTCAAAATCGAAGATGTTCCCATAATTTTTGTTGAATCACTAGAGAGGATAGTTTTGTAACTAAATCTTCTAAAATTTATCTCAAACTTATCCTCTTTTTCAAATTACGTGAATTTAAAAAGACTGTCTTTGTCTTCAAATAGCTTATACCTGGAGTTCATCGCTATCTATTTCAGAAATCGATCCACCGAAATAAAGAATAGTTGGCTTTCTAGCAACTTTTACCAACAACAAATCATTTATCTTCACCAAGCTCTGTTCAGATGTAATTAATGAAATTGCAGGGAAATGTGGAAAAATGTGTCATCAATAAAGCTACTTGAACTTTCACTTATTATACGACGAAAAAAAATCAAAAAGTTTAAATTAAAATTTTAAGTAGTTTTTGGTAACTTCACTGAATAAGATATTAGAGATTTATATAGATTATTCAAGAGAAGCATACAAAGCTAGGTTTATTCGTGTCCCATTAGACCCCACAGTTTCTGTCCCATTACAGACTCCACAGTGCTATTATTTATAAATTATCCAACACGGAACCACGTGCATTTCACCACAGTATTTGACATATAATATCTTAATCTATGATATGTCTTCTACCTAAAACTATAGTTTAATTCGTGAAAAGCTTTTATTTAATACTTTACAAGTGTAAAAATAGATACACTTTTAACTTACTTTGGATTCTCCAAAACAACAATTCTTCTCTCCACTTCAACACATGCTTTTAATGGCTAATCTTCGGTTGTTAAAATGTGAAGTCTAACTGTGTGTTACAATGTTGTAGTGTAGAAATATTTGCAAAAAAGTATATTTTTCTCCGCTTTTTGCCCCTTGTCTCATTAGCCCCCACTCTTCCCTACACATTAATTCATTATGAATTAGATAAATAAAATTACACCAAACAGATATTATCTGAAGATTCCTTTGTTGTACTTCCTAAGGGTACATAAGGTGTCTATATTGGGAATCGGTAGTAGTTACAATAAATCTTATACTAAATAAACAAGGAAATCATTTTCAAGCAATCTATGCAATGTCAATCAAAAACATGTTTTATCAGCTCTACACTCTAATCTTTAATATTTAAACTTATTTTACCATATCCAAATTAGAATATAAACTTTCCTGTGATTAAGATCAGCACACCACGAAAATGCAAATTTCCTTCTAAATGGCGAATGGCGCGCTATTTTGCCCTTTTCAGGCTAAGCGATTTTTTAACTGCTTTTCTTCACGGACATACAGTCCCAGGACAAATTATTAGACGCACTGCTAGATTTCATGTAAAATATAAATTACCGTGTGATATTGTACCGTTTTATTATTTTAAATTGATTTGTTTTTTTATTTTTATATTATCCAATCAATTACCGATTTATTTGTCATAAATAAAACAGCATTAATTTATAGAAAGGCATAAGTTTATTAAGTTTTAAAGAAAAGTGAAATTAATGTTAGTAAAAGTCAATATTTAGTTGAGCCACCTTTAGCCGCTATCAAAGCTTTAATTCTGCGCGGCATGCTATCAATGCAAGACTGTACTGTCTCCTGCATTTGAGGATGATGTTTCCACACATAAATAATCTTATAATCAATAATTAATATAAATTAATCTTAATCATAATGATCTTAAAATAAATACAAATATGTAGTCTACAACAATTCTTTAAAAAAAATCAATAATATTGTAGTTTAAATATACCATTATTGCATAAAAACTCTTAAGAAACATAAAATTACTAAAAAAATACAGTGCGTATAATAATTTGTCCAGGGCCTGTATATCACTATCTCTCAATCCAATATGTAACTTTAAAGGATATTTTGGGTGCTCATATTGAGACCACTGTCGATATTGGATACATGTACCTTATAACCTTAACCATCTCTATATAGATAAAAAAAAGTATACTAACTGAATCTATTCTATACTATTCTTTTAATATTGAAATGCAATGTATGAAAAATAGTGCATGAAATTGAAGGAACGATTCAGTTTTATAAAGGAAATGAAAATCCCGAACAAGTAATAATTTCTATTTTAGTTTGAAGTAGGATTGGTCAAGATATCACATGTTCTTTTTTCAAAATCACATAAATACAGTAGATGATTCAGATAACTATGAAATATTGGCTAAGTGTTAAAATAACCGTGTTTTTTTTTTAAAATTCGTATTAAAATGTATTGATCCTTGGAAATTCATAGGTGTCCAATATGGAAAATTGTTTCATCACTTCAGACGTACTTTTTTTATAACGTTTTAGCAGTCTTGCTTTTGTTATTAGCATAAGGGAACACACAACCCAAAAGTATATATTTTCCATTTTTTTAAAACTTATTTTGGTTAGTAACTTTTGTTAACTTTGATGCAAAGTTATTTTAAGGTTTTTTTTTACCTATTAGAAAAAATAGTTATGAAACATTTTTAGTTTTTCTCCTTGCTTTGCGATAGAAAAATGAAAACTTAATCATTGATTATTTCTGTTTCAATATTTTCAGTTTGTGTGAGACTTAAATCCCTCAGGCTTTTAGACAGACTAAACTGGAACTAAAATATTTCTCCCCTGCAATGACACTTATATAACTCACGAAACTGTTAAGTGGACTAAAATCTTTGTACTTAGTTTCTTTATAAAAACATATAAAACTTATTTATAATTTTGAGTATAAAACTTTACAAAACATGTTTTTGTATTGCTACCTTAATATCCTTTCACAGTTTTTCAGACAAGAGTCTAAGAAAATATTTTTATAAAGAATCATCCAACTCCTTATATAACTATGGGATAAGTAGGGTTTTTAAAACCAACTTAAAAAACTTACTTGTCAAATCTAGTTTTTTTCTTATTAACGTTTAGTAGTTATGAGTTTTATCAAAAAACATTTTAATTTGAATTTTATATTTTAAAATATCTAAAATAGTTTTTGGGTACTGTGTCCCTTTAAGGAGATTATTATTTTAAATCGTTTTCTTATTGTGTATATTTATGTATTTTAATTTTTTTTGATTATTATTTTTTGTCTTAATTATTGTCTTATTATTTTTTAAAATTTATTTTTAACTTATAATGTGTCTTATTATTGTGTTTAATTAATTATAATTATGATTATTTAGTCACATATACGGGATTTTTTAACCCCCTTGTGACGAACAAAAATTATTCTGTAATGTTTTTTTTGTGTTAATAAAGTGTTTGTTTGTTAATCGATTTCTAATTTGCTGCACACTGTGAAAAAACAAAAAAATTCCATACTTTTAAAACCATTTCGCTTACTTAAGAGACCAATCATTTATTAAAAACTAGTTTCAGTTTAAAACCGTTTCTTCCAAAACTAGTTTCAGTTTAAAACCGTTTCTTCCAAAACTAGTTTCAGTTTAAAACCGTTTCCAAGGGGATAAAAAAAAATATCGTTAAGTATTTTGGTGGATGGGGACAGAGTAAATCTCTTCAAAACGTGCACTTTAGAAGAAAAGGAGGCCATTTTCGGTTGTGGCTCTTCGAAGACTTTCAAAGGGCAATAATGTCACTAATATAAACATTAATTTATTATGAATTCGATAAATTAATCCCATTAAACAGATTTGTAACAAATTTGTGAATATGAAGATTCATTTGTTGTACTTCCAATGGGGGTGTCCATATTGGGAATTAGGTGGAATAGTGGTTTTACTAATCTTATAATAATTTTACAAAGAAAACATTTGTGAGCAATATATGTACCAAAAATATGTTTTATAAGCTTCTAAAACAGTCCATTTTTCAATATTTAAAGTAATTTTATATCATTTACGAATATAAACTTCCTATAATTTAGATCAGCACAACAAGAAAATACAAATTTCCTTCAAAATTGCGAACAGCGGGCTTTTTTGCACTTGTTATGCTAAAATATATTTAGCCTACTTTTCTTTTTTTAATTCGAAAGAATTAAAAAAAATTCAAAAACTTCCAAAATCGGTTCTATCATTCGGATCTTTAAAATTCTTTTTTTGTTAGAAAGCTATGACCTCAGAGACACAACTTTCATATTTTTGTCCGCCTGTCTGTACGTCCGGACGGACATAAATCTACTATCTGTCGGCGAATTTCCCATTGAATTAGCATTGAAATTCAATTTTGAGTAATTTAAATCACTGTTGCCAAATCAACAATATCATGAGAAACTTTATTTAAAAATATTTTAAGCAAAATAATTTGTTCATGAATCATTTTGGAATTACGTCATAAAATGTAGCACAATGTGATTCTTTGATTGTTCATTAATTGTTTACCAAGAAAGCGGCAAGGCATATTTTTTTGCATACAATTCTGCTTAGTTTTAATTTACATTTATAAAATATTATGATATCACTAGTCAATTATTCCGAAAAATTTAATCAGTAAATTTATGATAGTTATTCTTTTTAGAATTTGGAAATTTTTAATGATTATAAAAATAATAGGATGCTAGAAGGTTAAAAAAAACTTAATATCCTGTTTATCGCATTTTAGACATTAAAAAATTAAGTTTACATGTGAGAAAATATTATTTCGTTAAATACACTTTATAAAACGATCCATAATAGTTTCTAATAATTTTTTTGGTTGTTTAGACAAATCGATGCAGTTTATGTTTGTATGATGCAGTTATGTTTTGTGTTAAACAGTAAAAAGTTTCATTGTTACATTTTAGTGGGTTTGACATATGAAACTCTGTTTAATATGATGTTTGATGAAAGTTCAGCTTCTATTGTAATGAATCAAAGAACAGATAAAAGTTCCATTGTTACATTTTAGTGGGTTTGACATATGAAACTCTGTTTAAGATGATGTTTGATGAAAAGATGATGAAATGATGTTTCTTAGAACTTAAAGTACTTTTGAAGAATTCTTTACTTTCATTCCTTTTTGTTGGGGAAGTATGCATAAAATATCGTCGGTCAAATGACAAAACCACGAATGTGCACACCACAGGGATGGAAAACTGGATACTGATAAGCCCACCGTTTTCAAAAAACATTTCAATCCCTTGAATTTTCACATTCGTGGTTTTGTCATTTGACTGACGATATCACATAATTGCACAATTTTACGAGAATCCTAACATACACAACTTAAGGGGGAAAGTGCGCGCTGGATCGCGGGTCTCCAAACTCAAGTGCCTCAGTGTTAATCCAATGGGAAAAAAACTATTTTCTCTGCCACATTTCTCCGGCTGTATTGAATATTTTTACAAACGGTTTTTTTTAAATAATAAATGTAGATAACTTACAGGTCTTTATTTTCCCACTTTTTGAAATTGCTTCGAATATTTTGGGTAAAATTATTTATTGAAAATTAAAAGAAATATTCGAACCAATTTCAAAAAGTGGGAAGGTCGGGATCTGTAAGTCAGCTACATTTATCACATAAAAAAACCGGCTTGTAAAAATATTCAATACAGACGGAGAAATGTGGCAGAGAAAATATTTGTGTCTCTATAGGATTAACACTGATGCACTTTGCTTTGGAGACTCCCGGTCCAGCGCGCCCATTCCCCCTTAAGTCTTACTCCAACTTAATGTTTCACATTTTAAAAGTAGTTTTTCTAAAAACTGTCAAGATTTTATTTACTTTCATTTACCAAATATGAAATATAAAGTAATGAAAGTATTGCAATGGTATCGAAAATCGAGATTTTATGTTTTCTACACGTTTTGAAGGGTGCTGATTCTAAAAATGTGGTTTTCAAGCATTGGTCCGTCTGTCTGTACGTTTCATTGTCTGTCTTAAACCCCCTACAGTTGGAACTAATAGAGCTACAGAGACTTCAAATTTTCTACATGAGTTCCTAGTAACACTTGGACGTCATAATAATGTTTTTGTGAGAAAATTGCGCAGGCACAAGTGGTAGCTGACAGATAACTTTTTGGTTTAAAAGGTATTGCTAAAATTGGTGAAAGATAGACTTCAAATTTAATATAAGAGTTTGCAGTGCATGTCGAATGTTATAATAAGGATCGAGAAAATTGCACAGGTGCAAAGGAGGGCTGGCATAGAACTTTTTAGGTTTTAAAGTTATTGAAATTATCTTACTAAGTACATAACTACCTTTAAATGTGTGTATTGATTTATTGAGCGGAAATTGAATGTCGTGCAGTGCTACACACTCCTACTCGTTCTAGTTTTTTCCATACAAAGAGCAATAAAAACTAGTATTAATGGCTTAAAATTTTAACATTATATTTTTAATAAGTCGTAGTTTCATTTAATGCTTTAAAATTTTTGTTAAAAAATCCTTATTTCCTAAGAAGTTTTTCTAACAAATACTTTTTTTAATTTTTCATGTAAACGATAAAGGACTACAAACTAAGAATAATTAATTTTAATTAATCTACAAATTCTTAATTAACCCTTATTCTCATAAAGTAGCATATATGCTACCTGGGGTTTTCCCCTACTTTCTGTTTGTTAAGTGACGTCAGCGAGTATGTTGCATTGTTATTTGTTAGAAGAACAGTATAGAAGCTTCGTTCAGAGTGAAAAAATGTGCAAAGTAAAAATTATTTTTGTTTTTAGAGGAAGGTAACTTGTTGGGTTGTTGTGTTTGTGCATCATGTCTCGTCGTCTGTACAAGGAAAGTTCATTGAATTATTTTTCATATTAATTTTTTTTTACTTTGAAAAATGTTTTTCACATTTCTTATGTTCTGTAGTTTTAAAAAATTGCTTAAGTTGTTGGATTACCACTGTTTTTGGAAAAAATACAGGCTAAAAACTGAAGGTTGCATATATGCTACCTTTTATAAAACTCTAATTAATTACTGCACTAATTATTTTAGAAAGGTTATGACACTAAATAATCTTTATTTTAGCTGTAAAAAAACAGAAAAAAAATTGAAAATTAGAAAAATTAAAAAAAAAATCGATGATCATGAGAATAAGGGTTAACTGTATTTCATTTGTTGGCATATATGTAATTTAGGAACCTAATTATATGTACTTGGAGGAGACTAATTTATAGAGTTCTCCCTCCCCCCCCCCCTCCCCCTCCCCTCCCCCTCCCCTCCCCCCTCCCCCTCCCCCTCCCCTCCCCCTCAAGTACGCTATAATATCCAGTAAAACTCTTTTAAAAAAATTCTACTCAAATAATATAAGTTAATACTTAACCATTTAAAAAAATCTTTTCTTATGTTAAATAAAAAATTTGAGAGTCCAAAGTTTATGCTAAAATAAAATAGGGTTATAAATTATTATATAAAATTAGACTTAAAACATATTAAATTTTATGTCAATAATTTTGTAAGTCAATACAATTTAATTGATTTTATGTTTCAATTTCAAACAAGGTTCTCCACAATTCAATAACTTAAAAATATAAAATAATAATGTTTAAATGTTTTTAACTTTTCCTTTAAAATCTTATTTGATTCAGAAAAAGCATTTCTAGCTTTAAAATTCAAATCAGTTAAATTTTCTGAAATATGATAAGGCTGCAAAACTATTGAAAAGTAAATTCATTCGTAATGCTTTGAAAAGGAAATAATATATAAAAATACTAGAAAATTTTATTTTAACTTTTTGCATAGTCAACGTCACTCCTAATATCAATGGGTTATTCTTTCATACTACATAAAAGAAATATAATACTCCTTGGGTTTGAAAATTCGTTTAAAAAGGATGTTCTCAGTCACGTTTCATTATTTTTCGATTGATTTTATTCAAGACAAGTAGTTACATAAATAGTATAATGTGAATCCAGATACCATCATCATTTTATTTTATCTGAAAAATTAAATTTTTGTGGTTTCCAGTGTGCTTGTGAGGCTGTAGAATATTAGAGCATTTTTTTTTAGTTTTTTCTTCAACGGTTTTACTAACGTTTATTTTTATATTAGTATGTTAGCTCAAGTGGAGATAGATCAACGTGAAGTGAACTTTCTTGGATAAAATTTTCTTTTAGATTTAACTTGCCATACTTAGGCTACATCAATTTGTAAGTTAATTTTTTATAGACCCTATTCATTTTAAAGACGAATTGATTAGATTTAAGCAATTTGGTAGCACTATATGACTTGTATAATAAAAATAGTTATAGGAAATTTAATATATTAAACATGTATTTTTAAGTATATTCAAATATGCAATTTTAACTTATCAAACTCCCGTGATTAAAAAAGATTATTTTCAAGTTAAAAACACATATATGAAAATTTGAGTTCAAACGTTTTTGTGATTTTTCATACTTTCCAATTTCTAATTTAAAGTTTTTTCATTAACAGTTATTTAATGTAAAATTCTATTAATTTGACAGTGTATATTTTAAATTGCCGATTAGTTGTGAAATTAAAAAAAAAAACTTTTATAATCAGTATAACGAAACAGCTTAGTGTCAAAAAGTTGACAGAAAAATTTCTTGAGACAATCAGAATTTTTTTTCTAACTAAGAATAAGTATTTAGCACTTTTCATAGCTTGTCGCTTTTTATATCGCAATATAGCTGTAGGCGACGCATCTTTAACTCCCTTAAATGACGTATTCACTATTAGAATTTTTCTAATTAAACAAAAGATTGGATATAATTTTTTTTTTATCTGTGATGTATGACAGAAAATTATCAAATATAAGTGAAAAAAACTTCTAGTTTTTGAGTTGACAAGACAGAAGCATCACTTTTCTATTTGACAATATTGTTTTAAAAAATACAACGAAAATTTTCTAAAATGTTTAAACTTAAATAATTCAATTCTGATTGAATAAATTCTATCATTAAAAGGTAAAATATTCAATTGAAAATATTTCAATCCACACAAAACGTCTTCAAAATTTCCATCCAGAGCAAAACTTTAAGCCCTACTTCATGCCTTCCCATTCAAATCATTTGATTGTTATTCAACCAAAGTAAACAAACATGCTTCAGACATCTTTTATACGACTAACAGACGTGTCTACGACAAAATTATGCTTATTGTTAAGATAAAGATGATGTTATCGTGGTAAGGATTCACATATAAAGGTGATAATATGCTTTCTGTATCCCAACTGGGCTTTGCTTTGTACGTAGCTCTATGGATAGATTACATCGATTTTTCTCGCTGCAAACTACATTGTTGGAAAACTTCTGAAGTTTGTTCTTTTGTCAATCACTGTGGGTGTTGGCTGAATTCATATTTTTTTGGATCTATATTGAGAGAGGTTCCTTTGTTGTAGAATACTAGTAGCGTCAACAGGTTGTTTATGAAAAGTAGTTTTCGAATATAAAAGTAGTTTGTATGACCTCTTTTAAGGTCCATTATAAAATTAATGTATAATATAGTATATACTAATATAGTTTAGAATGCTTTGAGTAAATATTTTTTGGTTTATGTTTTCTGCTTATTGTTCTGCTTATTGTTAAGATAAAGATGATGTTATTGTGGTAAGGATTCACATATAAAGGTGATAATATGCTTTGATCCCAACTGGGCTTTGCTTTGTACGTAGCTCTATGGATAGATTACATCGATTTTTCTCGCTGCAAACTACATTGTTGGAAAACTTCTGAAGTTTGTTCTTTTGTCAATCACTGTGGGTGTTGGCTGGTATAGGAGGGCTGAATTCATATTTTTTGGGATCTATATTGAGAGAGGTTCCTTTGTTGCAGTAGAATACTAGTAGCGTCAACAGGTTGTTTATGAAAAGTAGTTTTCGAATATAAAAGTAGTTTGTATGACCTCTTTTAAGGTCCATTATAAAATTAATGTATAATATAGTATATACTAATATAGTTTACAATGCTTTGAGTAAATATTTTTTGGTTTATGTTTTAATATTTTAATCCATTTGCAATTTAATGAAATTTATTAATTGTAAAATCTAGATATAAAACTTATAAAAACTGATAAATAGATAGATATCTATATTTCGATAAATATATACTATAAAAACTGATGATATGAGATCTTGTAGATACTAAAGAAAATTTTAAATACACATGCAATGAATATTAAATTTGTTATTTTATTTTCGTTTATTGATTTTAAATTATTTATTAAATAAGTTGATGGAAAATATAGTTTAGAATTCATTTTGATGAATGTCCTACTTTTGCTTTAGCACAGTATTTATAAAAACACATTACATTGACCTTGTTTTTGAGAATCATATTTCTAACTAGTTTCTTGTAATTGTAATCACCTTCGTCGTTGAGTATTTATTTCATATAAAATATTAAGGGGATACGGTACCCAAAACATTATTTCTAGAAACAATAACAAACTTGTAATATATAGTGGTTTTATATAATGTTCACCCTAACTAAACATTTTCTAGCAATAAAAACAAATATTTACAAGTAGTTTTTCATTTTTTTGTTATGCATTTTCAAAATTTCGAATTTTTTTAAAAAGCTACTCCTCTTTCAATTTTGAGAATAACTCCACCAAACTTTTATAGTTTGCAAAACTATTTGTTCAAGAACTGTGCATGGATTTTAAAATGTGAGCTACAGTTAAAAAGTAATATGCATTTATACTGAAAATCACAAAAAATTACAAATTATTGAGTTCAAATTTAAAAAAAAACTATACACAGTAGACCTTATTCCATGCACAATTTTATGCACCATTTATATAAAAACACAGGTTAAAAATTTCAAAATTCTAACTTTATTAGAAAAAAAGCCTTAGGGATTTATTAAACACAAGAATTGAAAAACGCGAAACAGAGAAAAAAGGTTGAAAGCAGACAAAATACGTATTCTAACTTATAGGAATGACTTTAGAAAATATTTAATAACTTTTTTTTCTACAAAAGATATCATTATGAAACTTTCAGTAAATGTTCAGAAATATATTATAAATATTAAGAAGTAAAAACTGAATAATCATAATCGATATTTTTACAAATTTTTGAGTACCGTATCCCCCTTAATATAATTAATACGTTTTCGCTAATAGGGTAAGGTATCATGTGTATCTGAAAGAAGATAATTCATTTATTGAAGTGAATAAAATCTTATTAATTCTTTCCTCTTGGTACTAGTTGGTAGGACTTATGAAAATTTTCCAAACTGATAATTTTACGAAAACTAGGCTTAAAAAATAATTAAACTAATCTTTATTACCAAATTAAATGTATTAATATAAGTATATCTTTAAAAGTTTAATTCATCATCGAGAAATCACGCGTATCTAAAATATACTCCATTGGTCTATTTTAATCAATGTATCTGATTTGACGTGATTTCTACTTTTTTGTATCCCCGAAAGTTGTTTCGATGCACTTATAGCCTCACTTTTTCTATTTCCAACGTAAATATGAATAAATAAGTTTGGTATCTGAAGGATACGCGCGACCGTTTAAGTATATGTATGGTATCTATACAATTTTTTGTCATATGTACGAATCGTTTTGGCACTTAACGTCATATTTTTATGCAGGTGTTCGTGTTTTATGGATTTTCTGAGAGATTATTAGTTGTAAGAGAAGTAATGATTAGTGATGGATATTATACAAATATTTTTGTCACTGTTTGTGATAAACAGAAAAGTCCCTCATCTTTTTTTATGTTACGACAGAAGAAAAGACTAGGAATTTGTAAAACTACACGACTTTCAAAGTCAGATCAATAAATCAATACACACATATAAAGGTAATTATATTCCCTATAAAGCATTTTCAACTTTAATAATAACTTTATAACATAATATTTCCATGACAGCTACCACTTGCGCATACGCTATTTTCGCTATTACGCTATTTCGCTATTATTTGCGCATACGCTATTTTGTCTACGACAAAATTCTGCTTATTGTTAAGATAAAGATGATGTTATCGTGGTAAGGATTCACATATGAAGGTGATAATATGCTTTATGTATCCCAACTGGGCTTTGCTTTGTACGTAGCTCTATGGATAGATTACATCGATTTTTCTCGCTGCAAACTACATTGTTGGAAAACTTCTGAAGTTTGTTCTTTTGTCAATCACTGTGGGTGTTGGCTGGTATAGGAGGGCTGAATTCATATTTTTTGGGATCTATATTGAGAGAGGTTCCTTTGTTGCAGTAGAATACTAGTAGCGTCAACAGGTTGTTTATGAAAAGTAGTTTTCGAATATAAAAGTAGTTTGTATGTGACCTCTTTTAAGGTCCATTATAAAATTAATGTATAATATAGTATATACTAATATAGTTTAGAATGCTTTGAGTAAATATTTTTTGGTTTATGTTTTAATATTTTAATCCATTTGCAATTTAATGAAATTTATTAATTGTAAAATCTAGATATAAAACTTATAAAAACTGATAAATAGATAGATATCTATATTTCGATAAATATATACTATAAAAACTGATGATATGAGATCTTGTAGATACTAAAGAAAATTTTAAATACACATGCAATGAATATTAAATTTGTTATTTTATTTTCGTTTATTGATTTTAAATTATTTATTAAATAAGTTGATGGAAAATATAGTTTAGAATTCATTTTGATGAATGTCCTACTTTTGCTTTAGCACAGTATTTATAAAAAACACATTACATTGACCTTGTTTTTGAGAATCATATTTCTAACTAGTTTCTTGTAATTGTAATCACCTTCGTCGTTGAGTATTTATTTCATATAAAATATTAAGGGGATACGGTACCCAAAACATTATTTCTAGAAACAATAACAAACTTGTAAATTATAGTGGTTTTATATAATGTTCACCCTAAATAAACATTTTCTAGCAATAAAAACAAATATTTACAAGTAGTTTTTCATTTTTTTGTTATGCATTTTCAAAATTTCGAATTTTTTTAAAAAGCTACTCCTCTTTCAATTTTGAGAATAACTCCACCAAACTTTTATAGTTTGCAAAACTATTTGTTCAAGAACTGTGCATGGATTTTAAAATGTGAGCTACAGTTAAAAAGTAATATGCATTTATACTGAAAATCACAAAAAATTACAAATTATTGAGTTCAAATTTAAAAAAAAACTATACACAGTAGACCTTATTCCATGCACAATTTTATGCACCATTTATATAAAAACACAGGTTAAAAATTTCAAAATTCTAACTTTATTAGCAAAAAAGCCTTAGGGATTTATTAAACACAAGAATTGAAAAACGCGAAACAGAGAAAAAAGGTTGAAAGCAGACGATATACGTATTCTAACTTATAGGAATGACTTTAGAAAATATTTAATAACTTTTTTTCTACAAAAGATATCATTATGAAACTTTCAGTAAATGTTCAGAAATATATTATAAATATTAAGAAGTAAAAACTGAATAATCATATTCGATATTTTTACAAATTTTTGAGTACCGTATCCCCCTTAATATAATTAATACGTTTTCGCTAATAGGGTATGGTATCATGTGTATCTGAAAGAAGATAATTCATTTATTGAAGTGAATAAAATCTTATTAATTCTTTCCTCTTGGTACTAGTTGGTAGGACTTATGAAAATTTTCCAAACTGATAATTTTACGAAAACTAGGCTTAAAAAATAATTAAACTAATCTTTATTACCAAATTAAATGTATTAATATAAGTATATCTTTAAAAGTTTAATTCATCATCGAGAAATCATGCGTATCTAAAATATACTCCATTGGTCTATTTTAATCAATGTATCTGATTTGACGTGATTTCTACTTTTTTGTATCCCCGAAAGTTGTTTCGATGCACTTATAGCCTCACTTTTTCTATTTCCAACGTAAATATGAATAAATAAGTTTGGTATCTGAAGGATACGCGCGACCGTTTAAGTATATGTATGGTATCTATAAATTTTTTTGTCATATGTACGAATCGTTTTGGCACTTAACGTCATATTTTTATGCAGGTTTTCGTGTTTTATGGATTTTATGAGAGATTATTAGTTGTAAGAGAAGTAATGATCAGTGATGGATATTATACAAATATTTTTGTCACTGTTTGTGATAAACAGAAAAGTCCCTCATCTTTTTTATGTTACGACAGAAGAAAAAGACTAGGAATTTGTAAAACTACACGACTTTCAATGTCAGATCAATAAATCAATACACACATATAAAGGTAATTATATTCCCTATAAAGCATTTTCAACTTTAATAATAACTTTATAACATAATATTTCCATGACAGCTACCACTTGCGCATACGCTATTTTCTCAAAACATTATATGACGATTGACAGGAACTGGGCACTCGCGTACCAAATTTGAAGTCTGTATCTCTTTTCGTTTTTCAGCGATAAACTAAAAAACCAAAAAAGCTTTATAGCAGCTGCCCCTTGCGCATGAGCAATTTTCTTGAAAATCTTATTATGACGTTTAGTAACTGGTGTGCCAAATCAGAAGTCCGTAGCTTCTTTTTGTACGAGCTATCGAGTGGTTTCCAACAAACAGACTGGCGGACAGGCCAATGCTCGAAAACCACTTTTTCAGAATCAGCGCCCTTCAAAACGTGTGAAAACACAAAATTTCCATGTAGCTTTTCGACTCCATCGCAGTAATTTCATTGCCTTATATTTCATATCAGTCAATTGAAAATAATAATTGTGCATTTAATGACCCCAATAACCTTGAAACCATTAACGAAACTTTTGCATTAGATTTCCTATGTTCACTCAGGAGAAGGAGCATATTTTTTTTCGAGCGAAGGGGGCTCTAATTGGGAGGTTTAGGATAAAATTGATCATCTAAAAG
This sequence comes from Oedothorax gibbosus, assembly GCA_019343175.1. Taxonomy (NCBI): domain Eukaryota; kingdom Metazoa; phylum Arthropoda; class Arachnida; order Araneae; family Linyphiidae; genus Oedothorax; species Oedothorax gibbosus. The sequence goes on along the minus strand of JAFNEN010000023.1, from coordinate 2,514,502 downwards.
CTTACGCAATTGAGAAAAGAATGGATAACAAAATATTTGATTCGTGGTATTGGATAATAAAGAACCATATTAAATACGCACTTCGTTATATAAGTGTTCAGATTTTTTGGGTACAATGACAAATGTGTGAATGTATTATTTATCAAACTCTTATATGAATTTAGCTTTCTAAGCAAATTTGATTTTACTTATGTTAAACTGGAAAATTTATTAATAGTTTTTTTCATTGTTTGTCTTTTCATCTCATTGTAGCAATTTAAAAACTTCTTTTATATATATAAATACCATTATTACAATGAAATTTTTTTTCAGCAAAATATAGCTTTATGCTATCAATCCTTAAACAATTTCAGCATAATTTGAACCCTCATACCCTTTTAAGGTAACATCTTGTGGTAATTTGTTCTTGGTAATTTAATCGTTTCGGACTGTCTATTTCTAGCCTCCTTTACAAGCTTTAACACAGCCAGTTGCGCGTCGTAATTTAGAACCCACATATTTTAGGTTCTGTTTCTGAGATATAGGCTCGACTTTTCGTGTTGATTCAGATCTCACGCTTTCCCGATATTTAAAAGTAAATTTAGATATTTTGGTTATTTTAAAAACTTAAATACCAAACAAATATCCATGTTTTATGTTGTTTATCCATGGGCAGAAAATATGAAGAATTCAATGGAATAAAAAAAATTAAAAATTAACAGTAAAATTAATAAAAATAAATTATAAATACAACTTTGAAATAAAACTAATACTAATAATATATGTGTAACCTGTTACAAAACTCAAGTAGTGTAATAAGTTGACCTTAGATCTTGAAGTGGCCTTAGGCCTTCTAGTTCGTTAATTTCAGTTACTAACTAAAATACATACATACTAGTACATACATAATACATACTAGTACATACATAATACATACTAGTACATACATAATACATACTAGTACATACATAATACATACTAGTACATACATAATACATACTAGTACATACATAATACATACTAATACATACTAGTACTCATTTTTGTATTGTGTCTAGTGGCACTGCGTTTCGCCGCAAAGGTTTTATATATTTGAATACTAGATAATTAAGAGAGAGTTTATATTTGAGTTGCTTTTATGTATTTTTATTTACGTTAAATATCGACAAAAGCTTATAGGGAATCGAAATGATGTTTTTGAAATAGATGTATAATATACACAATCGTGTAGTCAAAAACTAATAAGAATGAACATTTACTTCAATACACAGTCATATAGGAAAACAAAGAAACTAACAATTTGTAGTAACAAAATAACATCCAATTTTTCGTAGTTATAAATATTGGATCAACATATACGCTTTATTTCAATGGTGACGATTGAGATAGGTGAAAATATTGGGACATTTTTTCTCTAACGTCTTTAAGGGGACACAGTACCTCAAAAATTGCGATCTTTTTATTTGTGTGTCTGTGTGCTTACATTAAAGTTTTAAATCTTCTAAATAAGTCTACCAAGTTTTAAAAGTCTAGCTATATTTTAAAAAAAGTTATTCCACTTTTTATGAAGAAAGGTAGGATAAAAATGCAAACGAATGAAAACTTTAAATGTGTTTTTCTCGGTGATCATTTTTCCTTGATGACAAGTTTTTCAAAACGCTAAGGCTTTTTTAATTATTAATAAAAGTCTAAGGAATTTTGCATGCAGTCTGTCAAATATGTTAACATTGAGAATTGGCATTAAAATTGTTTTCAAAAGTAATACTTTTTTTATAAAAAAATTCCACAGTCAAAGTTTTTAATTATGCTAAAATAATTTAGGATTTTCTTGATAAATATTTTTTATAAAACAACTACTGAAGATAAATCAAATTTGGATGCCAATTCTTATGTAAAACAGTTTAAAGTACATGAGAAAAAAAATTGGGTAAAATTATTTTTTATTTAAAAAAGCATTAGCATTTTAAAAAGTTCAAAAAAAAATAATTTTTTTTTAAATAACAAAAAATTAAATTATTTTTAATTTTTCTTGTCATATATTGTTTTTAAATACAGATTTAAGTAATAAAACATCAATTTTACAGTGAATATGTCAAAATTAAAGATTTTTTTGAAAATGGTACCGTGTCTCCTTAAATAAGTTCTTTATGCTCAAGTCAAAATAGCATTTTCTCAAATTTTGTCCTTGAAAGAGGATCAACGTTTTGAAATTTCAATAACTTAGCTGGCCCTCACTTCCGGATATGATTACAAAGTAAGCTTAACTGTTTCCCAATAAATGTACATTAAGTTTGCCATACTGTCTATTACTACTCTTAAATTTTGAATTCTAAATAAGATTAAACCACCAAAGCTTTTGAGTGATAATATAGCTTCCCTCTAATGGATGCAACTCCAATTGTTTTATTGTTTTTAATAAATCTTAAAATGTATCGCATTACTTTTTTATTTGTATGTGATATATCTTATTGAACTCAATAAAATAATAAGTATTTTTTTTTAAAAAAATTGTTAATCTGTGTTTTAAGGAGAAAAAAAAGTTAAAATATAAAATTTTGTTAAATGTTTTTTTTTGTTACGCAAACTTTACAATTTATGAATTTTTTAACCAATTAATCAATAGCAGTTATAGAAAACAAAACAACGTGTGGTTTAATAACGATAAGATATAAAAATTGAATTAAAAAAAACACTCGCGAGGAAATATTTGTAAGCAAAAATCATGTTTATTGAACGTTTCAATAATGTATTTTAGTCGTTTTCAGGCAACAAAAATTAAAAATTTAGGTCGGCACACAAATACCTTACTTTTGTTTTTAAAATTCAAACAAATAAAACTTAAATTACTAGAGAATAGCATTTTTAAAGTTACCCATATTTCTTTGGTGTCATAATATTTGCTATCGAACTGAGAAGTTTAGTCAGATTTAACAAAAAACTAGGGACGTAACAATACAGAAATTTCAATTACCACCCAATAAATCAATCCACCTACTTTAAGGTAAATAATAAGATACCTTATAAGGTAATTTCAATAGCTTTAAAACACAAAAGTTCTATGGTTCGCCTGCGTAATTTTCTCGGAAACCTTATTATAATGTCCGACAAGTACTATGAACTCTTGTACCAAATTTGAAGTTTTTTGCTCTTTTTCTTCAAACTATAGAGTGGTTTCAGACAGACGGGCCAAATTTTGAAAACCCCTTTTTTGAAATCAGCACCCTCCAAAACGTACAGAAAACACAAAAATCTCCCTTTTCGATTTTTGACCTCATACCAATACTTTCATTACGTTATATTTCATATTAGGTAATTGGAATAAATTTATACTTAACATTTTATCTGGTATGCGAAGGAACCACATTTAAAAAAAAAAACTTTTATTCAAAAACAAGTTATTTAACCCATTAAAGCCTGATTTTTTAAATTATTTTTTTTGCTTTTATAAAATTATCTTCATTTCTGGTAATAGAGTAGGAAATAACATTCTTTGATTTATCAGTGGTCACATAAATGGTCATGTCAGTGGTCTTACAAATGAATTATAAAAAGTAGGTTTGTAACAGAATCTGTCACTTAACCCGCTTCCACACAACAGTTGTGTTTAACAGTTAAAAAGGAACCAAATACATCTTTAATTCTATATTAAACATTTACATGCTAAATTTGGCTAGTTTCATTTATTTTATTTCGAAAATTCAATAATAAATATGTAATATTCCTCGCTTTAAAGAGATTAAAAATATTTCATATCAACATACAAACATATCGTAGTGAAATATATTTGACGTCATTTTAAACTGATCGATGTCGCAAAAATAAATTTATTTTAAAGTATTCTCTAAAAGAATTAAAGTTTTTCGAGCGATTGTTGCGAATGGCAATGGTGATTTAATTCTAATAAAAATGGCTTCCCATGCTTTTTAAATGAGCATTAAATTTTGCTTGTATTTACATAATTGAAGTACTTCGAATTCGAATTCTTTTCTGAAATTTTAAATGTATTCTAATTTCGATGCGCTGAATTTTTTGACGTATCACACTTGTCCGTAGCATTTGTAGTTTGGTCTATGAAAGTGGGTGACAGACAGACGGACTGAACGATTATAATACCTTCCACTTTTTACGTTATAAACGTAGTATGGAAGCTAAAATGTCGATATGCAAACAAAACAAACATATAAATAATAACTCTTAAAAAATTAATCGAGTATGAGGATTTGGAAAAACATTTCACACCAAAAGAAACATCCCCAGTGAAAAAAACGCAACTATAGAAACTAAATATGAAAGTCTAGCGTGATCTTAATATGATCACAATATTAAAATGCACGTAAAACATCTAATTTTTTTTAGACGCAGCATAAACATTATTGATATGATGAGTCAACGTCTTAAATGACACTTCTATAATAGTATTTCTTTTGAATCTAATTATCCGATTTTTTTTAAATTATCCGAATAGGCTTTGATCCCAATTCATCCGGATAATTAGAGATATATTGTAATTCCTTCAGTTTTTACTTACAATTACCTAATATGAAATATAAGGTACTGAAAGTATTGCGATGGGGTAAAAAATCCAAAATGAAAATTTTGTGCTTTCTACATGTTTTGAAGGGTGCTGATTCCGATAAAGTGGCTTTTGGGCTTTAGTCCGCATCTCCGTCTGTCTAAAACCTCTCTACAGTTCGAACTAAAAGAGCTACGGGCTTCAAATTCGGTACACATCAGAATAGGGTTTTCGAGAAAATTGCACTGGAGCAAATGTTAGCTGCCATAGAATGCTTTTTCGTTTTTAAAGGTATTGCTGAAAAAGAAAAAGATATACAGACTTAAAATTTGATACACGTGTTCATAGTATCTGCCGGACGTCATAATAATGTTTTCTATGCCATAAAACTTTTTAGGTTTTAAAGTTATTGAAATAACTTTATAAGGTATACAATAATCTGTAAACGTGTGCATTGATTTATTGATCGGTAATTGAAAGTCGTGTAGTGTTACACACCCCTAGTTTTATTGGGAATGTTTGTTTAACAAAACTTCTGAATATTATTAAAAACTTATTTTAATTAAAACTTTTATAATTACTCAAAGAAATTTCACTGTTGAATACGCACAAAAAAAATAGTTAAATATAGTGCATGATAAATCGCCTTAGTTCACGGCCTACTTCCAAACACTTTGACAGTCACAAATGATATTTGATAGATTGAACTTTGTCAAATAATAAGAATAAAGAAACAGCTATTACACTCAGAAAAAACTAGTTGTGTGTAACACTATACGACTTTCAATAAATAAATCCACACATTTAAAGGTAGTTATATACCTTATAAGGAAATTTCAATAACTTTAAAACCTAAAAAGTTCTGTGGCAATTGCCCCTTTCGTCAGTGTAAATTTTTTGAAATCTTTATTATAACGTCCGACAGGTACTGGGACCTCGTGTACCAAATTTTAAGTCTGTAGCTCTTTTTGTTGTTCATCAATACCTTTAAAACCAAATCCGCTCTAGGCAGCTAGCTATTGTCCCCGCGCAATTTTCTCGAAAACCTGATTATGACGTTTGGCAGATACTAGGAGCCAAATTTAAAGACTGTGGCTCCTTTAGTTCGAACTGCAGAAGGGTTTCAGACGGACAGGAAAATTTTTTCGAAAACCCCTTTTTTAAAATCAGCACCCTTCAAAACGTGTAAAAAACACCAAATCTCCATTTTCGAATTTCGACCTAATCGTAATACTTTCTATGCCTTATATTTCATATTAGGTGATTCAAAGTAAAAATCTTGTTTTCCCCAGTTATTAATAAGTTGTGTTGAAACGATAGATTGTGTTGCGACCAAATAACAATGAATGGCTAGCACAAAAATAGTGTTGAAGGCGTACACATGTAATCTTCCGAAATGTAATTCAGAATGTTCTATGTAATGTTTCAAATGATAGTTTTACTAAAGCTTAAAAAATATATATATTACAGTAAATTATAAAATGAATTTTATAATTTTTATACATATTTTAGAAAACAATATTTAACATTTTTACGGTACTCACGCGTGGAAATAATAATCGTCTGTTGATTGGTTGGTTGGTTGGTAGACATATATTTTCAGGCTTGTGTGCTTGGTCACAAAGACCCGCTTATAAACCATCGTCAAGAAGGACGGACACGACATACACACACATACAAGACAGATGCTGCCATCTATCGCCACCTCCACAATTTAGACATGTCCCTGAAGGGGAGTCGTCTGTTGACACAAATTTGTGGTTGGTTAGGTTGCACGTTTTCAGCTGTCTATTTCTTCCCTTTTACAGAGCTTTAACACAGCCAATTACGCCTAATAATTTAGAACCTACAAAGTTGTAGTTTGTCATCAATACAGTAAGTAATTGTATTGAAACAACAAATTTGGTATAGTCCGCCTGCCACATCTTAGCATCCCAAATATTTTGATTGTGGAACAGTCCACTTTGTAAAAAGGTAGAGAACCTAAAGGATATATGCAAATATATTAACGATCAAGTCAAGATAGAAAAGAAATGCACGTGCAATTGATGACGACCATCAGCAATTAACTATTATCCTCCTTTCACTAATAACCTATGTGTAGTTTTAGTGTGACATATTATTTCCAACCAAACTAACCCAACAATCCCCCAGGCTCGCCAAACAACATGGGATTGGCAACTCTGCCTCCTTTAGGGGTTCTAAACCTTTTTTTTTAAAGTAGACAAGCACACAAACCTGAATATATATGTCTACCAACCAACCAACCAACCAACAAAGTAGACTCTTCCATAATCAAAATATTTGGGATGCCAAGAAGTGGCAGTAGGACTATACCACTTGTGCTGTTTGAATACAAGTTTTTTCAGAATGCATTTCCTAATATTTTTCTACCTGTATCTTTAGTTCGATTTAATTCCAAACTAAGGAAACAAACTGATGTTGCAATATCCAAGGCGTTTATGAATTGACGCTGCATAAATTCGCTATATTTAAATTATAGGAAGATTATTTTAATGGAGCTTATATAAAAGGAGTTTCATTCTTTACGCAAATTAGCAATAAATAGATTCTTTCAAAGACTAAGATTCTATTAATGTCTACAAATAGTATAATCCCCATATCTTTTTATTCCCATATCCTACATTATACCCTAATTGCAAACGTGTTATACAAAAGCTATTTTAATAATAACTTCCGGGTACTTTGATGAGAGAGAGAGATAGCAAGAGTATAGCAAGTCTAATTTCGTACTTGATTTCGTCATTTGAACGTTCTCAATCCTATAGTCTAAATTTAGCGCATTAAAACCTAATTTTGGACATAAAATATAAGAACGTCTGTTTCTAAGAACAGGATAGATTTCATTTAAGGTTATATAGACTTTATAAAATAGATCCACATTGACTTTCATTATTTTTTAAAACATTTTCACGGATTTTTAAAGAGATTACATCTTCTTTATTCCTACTGATTTTCAAAAATAAAGTTTTAATATAACGAATAAAGTAATATTTAATTTATTTCACTCTATTGTAATTGAGTAAAATTAAATTAATTTGAGTTATTAATTTTATTATTAGTCACTAATCAATTAACCCTATATTGATTATAAACTCGATTGTAATACTACTTGTACTTTGTAATAGGGGAGAGTCGGGGCTAATGGGACAGGGGGTCAAAAAGCGGAGAAAAATATACTTCTTTAAAATTATTTTTACACTACAACATTGTAACAGTTCACATTTTAACAACCAAAGATCAGCCATTAAAAGCATGTGTTGAAGTAGAGAGAAGAATTGTTGTTTTGAAGAATCCAAAGTAAGTTAAAAGTGTATAGTTTTTTTTCACTTTTAAAGTAATAAATAATAATTTTTCATGAATTATAATATAGTTTTAAATAGAAGACATAACATAGATTCAGATATTATGTATCAAATACTGTAGTGAAATACACGTGGTTCTGGGTTGGATCATTTATAAATAATAACATGGTGGGGTCAAATGGGACAGAAACTGTGAAGTCAAATGGAGCACGAATAAACCTAGCTTTCTATGCTTCTTTTGAAACATTTATATAGATCTCTGATATCTTATGCAGTCAAGTTGCCAAAAACTTTTTAAAACTCTAATTTTGAACTTTTTGAACTTTTTTCGTTGTATAATAATTGAAAGTTCAAGTAGCAGCTTTATTGATGTTTATTGATGACACATTTTTCCACCTGCAATTTCATCAATTATATCTGAACAGAGCTTGGTGAAGTTAAAGGATTTGTTGTTGGTAAAATTTGCTAGAAAGCAAACTATTCTTTATTACGTTGAAAAAAATTGATTTCTGAAATAGAAAGCGATGAACTCCGGGTAAGCTATTTGAAGATAAAGACGGTCTTTTTAAATTCACGTACACTGAAAAAGAGGTTTGGGACAAGTTTGGGATAAATTTTAGAAGGTTTAGTTGCAAAACTATCCTTTCCAGTGATTGAACAAAAATTATGGGAGCTTCTTGGATTTTGTGGTTTAACTTTATATTAAACCTTTCAATGGGATATAATTGTTTTAAAAATTAAAATTTCATTATGTATACATTATGTAAATGGTTTTTGCTTTAAAATTTTATTTTCAAGTCATTTTCTGATTCCTTTTCCATTTTTTGAAATTTTAATCAGGCAACATTTACCTTGTCCTATTAGTCCTGCACCCTGTCCCATTAGACCCCACATATCAGGGCTAATGGGACATTTACATGTTTGTTTAAAATTCTCATCAACTAAAATATGGTAATTTTTTAACATCTGTCGAATGACTTTTTAAGTAAACGAATGTTCAATTTATGAGCTAGTACAAAAAGAAATTAAAATTCTTGTTTTTTTGCTGAAATACAGAGGTTAATAAAGATTTGTTCCATTAGCCTCCACTCTCCCCTACTCTATTTTGTATGAGATAAATTAGTTAACTTTTTTGACGATTGAAGAACCCTTTAAAGGGAGGTTAGATTTAATTAACGTCGCACTACAGCTACACGAGGGCTATTTAGTATCGTGTTTTAAAACCACGTTCCAGTGTCGAAGCCGACATCTTGCAAGCACCCAGGGTAACCGTATAACAACATGTCAACATCATACGGACATCAGAACTTTAGGCCGCGACAGATTTAACGTTCACCAGCCCCATACACACGCCGCTACTTATTGACGGTTTTTTTTCACCTAATACATTCTGTTCATACACAGCCAAAAAGTCTGTAGATTTTACAGAAATACTGTCATCTTGAGTGCCAAAAAATACCGTAAATTTTACAGAGATAATCTTTTTATTTTATACGAACAATTTATAATATTATTGAAAATACTTTTTTAACAGACAAATTGTACAGCAAAGTCAAGTGTCACTTGTCTTAGTCATACTATAAACGGGTCGGGCTGAGCCAAAAAATATTAGTTGTTTCTTAAGTTATTTCTTAATTCTGAAGTTTGCGTTGGATGCCAGCTAAAGTGTCGGCCTCACCACTAAACTGTGGTTCAAAAGTACGAGACCCTTCTCAAATAGCCCTTGTGTATCTCTAGTGCGACGTTAATCCAGCCCAACCTTCAGTTCGATTGCAATGTGTCCGTATCACTATAACTCCATTTTTGCATATATTTTATACATAGTCTTTGAAAAATAACTCAAATATTCGATTGTTAATGGATAGATCATTTTAAAATAGAATTAATGTACTACAGCAACTTTCGTCATGTAAAAGCTCCCTTATAATCCTCTACTCGCAGGTTCCTGAGAGATTTCATGTTGTTTCGAAATCAGTAGAAATCCGTCTTGTATAACCTAGAGTCACTGGACAAGGAGGCCGAAGCGTTCACCATTTTTGGTCTTTAGGGTTACCGCATTCTACTTTTCTACGGGGATCACGGCTGTAGACTGCTTGCTTTTCATATATCGTAGGTTTTAAATAAACTTAATAGATTATTCTGAAAATCAGTTTGCAGTGGGTGGATGCTCGGCCATTAACTGTTCCAATTCGTCTTATTCGAAAGACGCTTTGAAAAAACGTGCTAATTATCTTAACGAAGTGCTAATTAGCACTTCAATTGAAACTAATAACTATGTACCGGGTGGTTATAAAATAACGCTCGCTATTCGGAGAGGTCTGTAGCTTGAATGAATAATCCGAATGCAACAAACATCGAGACACTTACTAATCAAGAGGGGGGAAAAGAATGGAAACATAAAAAGAAACTCGTCTCTTGACCAGGGTTCTAAATTACGAGGCGTAATTGGCTGTGTTGGCCGTAATTATCCATAATTGGCTACGCCTCGTAATTTAGAACCCTGGTCAAGAGACGAGTTTCTTTTTTATGATTCCATTCTTTTCCCCCCTTTTTGATTAGTAAGTGTCTCAATGAGACACTTACTAAATCAAGAAGGGAGAAAGAGAATGGAATCATAAAAAAGAAACTCGTCTCTTGACCAGGGTTCTAAATTACGAGGCGTAATTGGCTGTGTTGGCCGTAATTGGCCATAATTGGTCAAGAGACGAGTTTCTTTTTTATGATTCCATTATTTCCCCTTCTTGATTAGTAAGTGTCTCAATGCTTGTTGCATTCGGATTATTCATTCAAGCTACAGACCACTCCGAATAGCGATCGTTATTTTATAACCACCCTGTATAACTATTGCATTCTTCAACCCCCTCTAAATTGGAAAAAAAACCTCCCAAGTCATGCAAATCAGCTCGTAAATTATATAGGTATATGCAGTAAAAAATTATATTAATATTTACCTTGTAGTTTTTTTATTTTATAATTAAAAATGCTTAATGTAAGTTAATTTTTTTCATTGTTGTATTAAATACAAATTTTTAAGTAAATAAAAATAAAACTGGTATTACATTTCAATAGATTTTTTTTACGTCTGGAGAAATTCTGCTTGCAATTTTAGTTTATTGTAACAAAAGGTCTTATTATGGTATTTGTTTTGAGTGAAAAATGTCAGTATTAATATATTCAATACAAAAAAGATTATCTGTGAATTGGCAATAAAAAAAGAAAGTTCTCGAGTAGCCCTCGTTAAAATCAACAGCATATTCCATTTCAAACTCTAGGCATTTTCCTACTAGTTGCAAATCTATCTGCCACACAGCAAAAACAATGAATCATAATATGGCAAAACATCAACCACACAAATATTTTAAAAGAAAATTATAAAACGCTTTGAAAGTCGCCAATTTATGGTAAATCGACAAACCTGAAGCTCATTTCCGGCAACAAAAAAAAAACTCAACATATTTTATATGTTGAGTCGCCAAAGTAGCGCTACATTGCCAACGTGCAGCACACATAAAAGAAATTCTAATTAAAACGAGTGAAAATACAATTTCTCTCTTTTAATACATTAAAGCAAGATACCTGAAAGCTATTTTAAGCATGTTAAGTTTTCATGGCATTTTAGACCTAAATTTAATATAGCGCTTTGTACACAATATAGATTATCTAATATCTTTAAAAGTTACATTTTTAAACGTGAGCCAGTGCTATATGTCCGTGAAGAAAAACAGTTAAAAATATTTTAGTCTGGAAAGTGCAAAAAAGCGCGCGGTTCACCCTTTCGAAAGGTAATTTGTATTTTCGTGGTGTGCTGCTCTTAATTATCGGAAAGTTTATATTCTTAGGATGTATTGTAAAATTACTTTAAATATTGAAAAATTGAGGGTTTTAGAAAGCTGATAAAATTTATTTTCTTTTGACATTGCATATATTACTTGATAATATTTTATTTGTATTTATTATAAGATTCCGTAAAACTACGCCTGATTCCAAATATGGACACCTTATGTCTCCAATGGAAGTATACCAAATGAATCTTCAGATTCACAAATATGTAACATATCTGTTTAATGGGATTTTATTTAGCTAATTAATAATAAATTAATGTTCATATTCGTTACATTACTGCACTTTGAAGGTCCTTGAAGAGCCACAACCGAAAATTTCTTCCCTCCTTTCTAAAGTGAACGTTTTGAAGATATTTACTCTGCCCCCCTCCCCCTACCCGTAATACTTTAAAGATAATTTCTTTATCCCCTATCTTCTAAAATTCCTTGAAAGAGTCTCTCTTCCATCCAGTAGTAGTTCCATAAGCAGCCACCTGTTCTTAATATGGACATGCATGTCTACAATAGGGACAGGTTGTTCCTTATATGGACACTTGTAAACATTTTTTATGTTTACTATTTTAAGAAAATCAGAATAATTACAAGGTCACTAATTTTAAAGATGATAGACAATTGTCCAGGGACTGTGATCACACATTTTTAAAGTCCTGTTACATGTACAAGGAGGTGAAAAAATATAATTTTCCCTAAGGTGTCCCTGTCCATATTGGGTATAGGTACTATAGAAATTAGCAGATTTTTACATTGCTTTCAACGGTAGACTGCCAAATGACGCCAACTGATTGACCAAATATGGCGATCGCGCCAGTTCCCCTCTTATAGGAGCCTAAGAATAACCAAATGAAACCATATAAATGCAAAATCGTAGGTGGGGGGTGGATACTTATACCGTGGGAGGGTATAATACCAACTTAACTCACCTTCAAAGCCAATGAGAGCAAGTTGAATCGGACCGACAGCATGGTGCGCATGCGCCTTATCATTGGTCCCTTGTTAAAAAGGCAGTCTCAAGTCATTTTCCCTTAATTCATTTACTCTTAATAATTGTCTAAAATTAACTGGCAGAACAGTAAAGAGTATTGAAGCATCCGGAATTTCATTTTTGCAGAGAAAAGATCAAGTAAGTCTTCTTCTCCTAGTTTTCCCCCATAGCGATAGCATATGGTATCCTTTGTGAACTCATATTTAATAATGAAAATTACTAAAAAGTTAAAATGTATATTGCTTCTAAAACGTTTTTTAAAATTCTCTTGTGAATATTTAAGCAGTTGATTTTATAAAATTATTCATCTTCTAACTTTTAGATATTGAAGTTGCATAAAAATTTAGCAAATGTTGAACCTAATAAATAAAACTAATAATTATTTGAAAGTTGATATTGTATACGTTAGTTTGGTAAAATAAATTACTTATACATTTTAAATGTCAAAATGATAATATTATCTAAGATTTATTAATAAAAAGTATGCGCTTTGTTTCTTCCTCAATGAAGTTTCAAACTTGAAACTTTCTATAACCACCATTCACCATTGTTATCTGAAGAATTATTTTCAAAGAATATTTTTAAGTGAGAATTATATTTTCTTAAATTAAAAACTATCTAGAAGTCAATATGATTCATGAGAATGGTATTATTTTTACAATTTCATTTACCCAACTTCTCTTAATCTTTTTTAATATTCTTTACACATGAAGTCAGATTTTTTTTATCTAAATAGTTTTCTTAATAATTGTATTACAATAACATTTGAAATCCAAATTTATTTTTTCTCTGTTAGTCATATTTAGTTATGCTTTATCTTGCTTTAAAGTATGTTAAAAGACATTTCCTTTTAAATTAAGTTTGTGAGTGATTACAGTTTTTAATTGGATTTATTTAAAAGAAAACTTGTTATTTTTTTAAAATTAATATTATATACAGAATATTTTTTTGTTTTATTGATTAACTATAATTTACAAGAATAGTTTTTTTTACATAAAATAAAATTTTAAAAAGCATGTCTACTAAAGAAGGAAAATTTTATGATTATCTTCTAATGTTAATTTTTTCAGTGTAATTAGTCGTTGACACTGTTTAAATTTGAAATATGACTAAGCAATGCCGAATACGTGTATTTTCAATAAAAAATTACTTTGTTGTTAAAAAATAAAGATCATTAAATAAAAAACTTAAAATTAAAGAAATTCTGTGGACACGTTTTAAAAACATTTTTCAAAATATTTATGGAAATAAAACTTTCGATAAAATTTATGTCTATCAATTGATCAATGATCATGATGATATCAATGATTAAATTTGAAACTTATAATCAATAATAAGATAAATGGAAAAACATGTACCATTTGAAAAAAATGTTAATATTTACATCTTTTTTTACAGAAAGTCACTATGGGGTGTGTTTGTTCCAAATTCGGGGATTGTTTGAAGACCAAGAAGAAACTGAGGCCAATGAGTGCTTCAGAAAGAAGTAAGATTTTAATCTTTAACTTCAAGGAAGGCCCAATTCCGCCTGCATAGATCATTTAAAGTATTTTGTAACGTAAAAGTATATCCAAAGGGGTTATGAATTTTGTTTGTAAGTTTAACTGGAAACTAAATAATAAAGGGCGAGTCCATTATGAGTATCTAGATGTTAACAGGTTAAGTGACAGATAGTTAACGCTGTTATCCCGTATCGCATCCCGATCCTCGAAAAGACCTGTAACCTAGTTTTAACGAAAATAGAAATTGAATCAAGGATTGCTATAGTAAGTGGAATATAAAAACAATTTGGATGGGTCGAAGATTGTTGCACTACAGCTGTATCTTGAGAGAATTCTGAAGAATTAATGAACCTTTCTAATCCGACTTTTATTAATTATATCAGATGGTAACTTGAGCAATGGAAACCCTGGTGATTTTACCGGTTAACTTCCATAGAAGTATATACGCTTCACAGTCGTTATAAAATCAAATATTGCATAGAAAAAATATCATAGCAGAGTTGAACTGTAGTCGCACTACAGGTACACGAGGTCTATTGGAGAAGGGCGTCACAATTTAGAACCACAGTCAAGTGACGAGCCGACACATAAGTATTCACACAAAGCAAGTTTTAAGAGAGACATCGCACGTGTGGCTTCGGGACTTTAGAGTACATTTAACGTGCACTCCCTCTTTTCGGGGTATTATGCGTCGAACTTTTTGGCAGCAAAGGCCATTTATAGGTTGGCAGTTATTTTGACGATCCCCAGGCCCGTACCTGGGACCTATCGCATGCAAAGCAACCGCCTTGCCAACTAGGCTCTCCAGCCCCCTCAAAAGTGAGACTTTCATTTCTGAGAATGCACACTAAAATATATCGATAGGAAGAAACGTAGTAGAAAATTCTCCAATTGATTGAACCCTTTTTTAGCTTCCACACTACGTTTATAACGTAAAAAGTGGAGGTATTATAGTCGCTCAGTCCGTCTGTCTGTCACCCACTTTCATTGCCCAAACTACAAATGCTGCGGACAAGTGCGATACGTCAAAAACTTCAGCGCTTCAAAATTAGAATACATTGAAAATTTCAGAAAAGAGTTCGAATTCGAAGTACTTCAAATATTTAAAAAACTGCAAAATTTAATGCACATTTAAAAAGCATAGGAAGCCATTTTTATTAGAATTAAATACCCATTGCCATTCGCAACAATCGCTCGATAAACTTTAATTCTTTTAGAAAATAAATTAAAATAAATTTATGTTTGCGACATCGATCAGTTTGAAATGACGTCAAATATATTTCACTACGAGATTCTTTGTACGTTGATATGAAATATTTTCATTCTATTTAAAAGCGAGTAATATTACATATTTATTCTTTGAAATATAAATTAATTTTTGCAAACGATAAGTAATGATTATTGAATTTTCGAAATAAAATAAATGAAACTAGCCAAATTTAGCATGTAAATGTTTAATATAGAATTAATGCTGTGTTTGGCGCCTTTTTACCTGTTAAATACAATTGTTGTGTGGAAGCGGGTTAAGTGACAGATTCTGTTACAAACCTACTTATTTCATTTCGTCATTCAATTATAAAAATCTATGATTTGATTTCTTTTCTATTCATTGTTTCCGTGCATACCTATTTGTTCTCAAAAATAACCTGGCTACTAATTCGAGACATTCCTCTTTTTGCTGCCCTGGGTAAACTGCAGTAACCACAACAATGGATTAAACCATTTTTGCTTTGAATTAATTAGTCTTTCCCAATGTTTTTTTATAGGCCAGAGTAATTGAGTTTTTGCAACAATGATCTAAGTCATTCGGCTAGTTACTGCAGTTTACCTGCCCGTGGCAGTTTTGTTCCTTTTCGGATATCTTTTTGCATCTCTTTCCGGAGATTGCATGTTGTCGGAAACTGCGTATGATGGAAGGGGCGTCAAATTGTTCCGTTGACCCGGATCAAAGATAACAATATGACAGAATATTAGCGACACTAAGTAAAATATTTGTATGAGATAAATTGTGATATATTGTGAATTTTATTCTCTATAACACCTGTATAGACATGTATATGTATAACATATGTATATATATATATATATATATATATATATATATATATATATATATATATATATATATATATATATATATATATATATATATATATATATATATATATATATATATATATATATATATATATATATATATATATATATATATATATATATATATATATATATATATATATATATAATATATATATATATATATATATATATATATATATATATATATATATATATATATATATATATATATATATATATATGTATAACACCTGTATATCTCTATAACCTACATGTAAACATTATAAGACAAAATGAAATAATTGGAATGAGATAATTTTTTAAACTTAATCAATTTATGGTGTCTTTTCAAGCTAGTATTCACTTTACACAACGTGAAAAATGCCACAAGTACGGAGAAAACCTTTGTGTGGTGTGTACAAAAAGGTTTCTTTGTAATAGTAGGAAATGAATATATTTGATTCGATCATGATATTGTTTTAAAACAAAATGGTTTAATTTCTAGTTAGGATTTTTTTTTGCATAAAAAAATACTTCAAGATTCTTAGAGAAACAAATATAAAATGGTTTAAGCCTTTTCATTATTAACTACACTAATACTTTAATACCACAAGTTCTATGTTCGTGATTTAAGTCATGATTAGTCTTTTAATAGTAATACCTTTATTTATAGAATATAATTTTAAAAGGATTTCCCACAAAATGGCTAGTGAAAGTTTATATTAAATTGTCAGAGAGTGAAAAGTTATGAACAAAATAGCCTTACGAAGGTTTTCAGGGCTTGAATCATTTTCGTTTCAATTTTGATATGCAATTTCTGTACACGCGTTGAAGTGAAAAAATTCAATGATTTCTTTTTAAAAAAACTATCAAAGTGTGTTGCATTATTCCGGCATAAAAATGTATCCTTTTCAACAATTTAACGTATTTTTAGATATTTACGTTAATAGAAAAATCCTATGGTTTAGCATTATATAAACCCTATGATTATTATTTTTTAAAACGACTGTTTAATTTCAGCTTTCAATGCGGCCATTATCATCCAAAAATGGTACAAAAGGTACGTGGCTCGGATGGAAGTCCGTAGAAGATGCTCATGGACAATATTCACAACTTTAGAGTATGCTGGACAGCAAGACCAAACTAAGGTAAAAAAATTAAATATAAAACATATCTCATTGTACACTTGAAAATGATACTTCTAATGATGGTGTAATGAAATGATACTATTTAATAAGTCTTTTTTTCTGCGTAAACTGTTAAAAATTTCTTGCTTAGTTTCAGCCACTTTGGAATCACATTTTTGGTGATACCAATCGCTAATTTTTTAACAGTATACAGTTCGACAACAAACATTTGAAATTGTATCCAACTACTAGTCATATTATTATGGTGTTTTGTAAAACAAATTAATGATAAATACGAAAAAAACGTTTTTTACTATACCTTAAAAATGTATTCACATCCTAAAGATGAAAATTTATCATATCCCAACACCCAAAAAAAGAAATGAGCAAAACCTTATAAATTAACTTTACAAATAAGTTTACCAAAAAAATAACATTTATTATTAATTTGTATATAATTACACAATGAAATAGCTAACAGTGAAATTTAATAGTTTTAAACACAAAATAAAATGAGAATAGCAAAAGATATTTCTTAATTATGTATACATTTTATTTAACTCTAATGCAATTGATTCATCTTTTTAGCTTTACAACTTCTTCACTGATCTGATCATCCATTTGTATGAAAATAATCCGCAAGTGGCCCGAACAATAACCTATGCCTGCAACTACTCCCCTTCTTGTAGTAAGAAGATTTTTGTTGATATTTTTAATGTGATTACAAATATTTTCAATCTGAAAAACTCATCATAGACTATTGATTAAATTAACAGCCGTTTACCAAAAACATACTAAACTTAGTATGTTATATAATTCAGTGACATATCCGTGGAAGTTCTTTTTATTACATTAGT
Organism: Oedothorax gibbosus; assembly: GCA_019343175.1. NCBI lineage: Eukaryota > Metazoa > Arthropoda > Arachnida > Araneae > Linyphiidae > Oedothorax > Oedothorax gibbosus. Next base: position 2,496,295 of record JAFNEN010000023.1, on the reverse strand, counting down.
AATTTGGTCGCTTCATCTAAATATATATTTACATTACCACATTAATTTTGTGGTACTAAGAATTCCAGCCAAATATAATCAATAGCTATAGCATGTTTGCTAGCGATATTCGATAATAGTTTTTAATTTTTTAAAAGCGATATCTTAGATTTTGAAACTAGAAATGTAGGTTTCGTTAAGGAATAGTAATTATGCTCTTTGTAAAAGACCATGTCATATTTTAAATTAAAAAAAAACGAAAACATGAAAGCGTTGTTGTCGTTTAATACATAGCAAATGTATTTTTTTCAATTATGAAATTTTTTTTAAATATATCAGTCCGAAAAGGGCACCCAAAAGTATCCGGGCCTTGGGCCCCAACCTGTCATTATCAGGCCCTGAACGATAGCGTAATCGAAGAGCTTAGTGGAAGAAAGTGCTAGGTGACAAAAAGGTGAAAACGAGAGAATGAGGTTTAGAAGGGAGGTAGAGAAAACATTATTTTTACAATAGAGTTGTCAATGAGTGGAATACTTTACCAGATTATGTTGTGTATTCGAAGAGAGTAGAAGATTTTAAGAAGAATCTTGATACTCATTGGAAACTGGTAAAGAATTAGATTTATTTTGGACCAACCTTGCTGGGCCCCTGGCCTGTTGTTGGTCGAAAATTTTTGTACTTGTATTTGTATTTGATACAAAAATCTGAAATTTTGAAAAAATGTCACTTAGCACGTTCTTCCACTAAGCTTTTCAATTTATAGTTTATTTTATAGTTTACATTTGTTATTCTAGGAGTATTTAATAGATTTGGAAGGAATATATTGGTGACCGAGAGAGGATCGGATGATCAATTTCTATACGTAACTGATCCAAGAACAGTTGTGGTAGAGAAAAAGTATACAGGGTTAAAGCTCAAACTCCCATTTACTGTCAAAACTATTCAGAACCTTACAGAATATTATAAGTATGGGAAGGTAAGGTGTTTATTACCATTCAACATATTTTGCCTTAATTGAGTTTTTTATAAGTTTTGTACTGTTTCAATAGTTAACGAATCTTTTGAAACACTTGTTTAATAAGATACTCTTTGAATTGAAATGATTCGAACATGTGTGTATTATGCACAATAAAATGTATGTTTTAAGGATATCAAAATATACACTGAAATAGAAATTAGTGTTTATCATTGTTAAAGCGTTAATGAACGGTTCTTTTTTTTACCAGACTACAGAAAATAACACTCAAAAAGTAAACGAAGCTTGTACTTTTTTCATAATTTTATTGCAAATTCATATATGATATCTTAAAACACTTCTTTAATATGATACTCTTTGATTTGAAATGATTCGATTATTAACATATGTGCATTATGCAAATAAAATATGTGTTCTAATGATATAAATATCAAATATACACTTGAACATAAATTAGTGTTTTCCATTGTTAAAGCTTTAATGAACTGTTCTATTTTTACCGGGCTACAAAAGGTAACACTCAAAAAAGTAAACGAAGCTTTTAATGTTTTTTTATAATTTTATCGCGATTTCATATTTATCTTACAAGGATTTCATTTTTGCTTTAGACTCTTCATGCTAAATATGTACTCATCGTCATGCATGCAGCACGACAAGTTTTGAAGTACAAGCCAAACATAAATTACTTTTCAACTGTCTCGACAAATCAAATCACAGTTTGTGGAGATCTACACGGAAGTCTTGAAGATTTGCTAACCATATTTTACAAGGTAAGGGATCCTTCGACTTTTATCATCAGAACAATGAATCGTGCCGTGTGTATGAGACTGGTGCAAGTTAAATTTGCATGGCCCAAAGTCTTAACACTACGTAAGATGTCGCTATGTATTGGGTGCCAGCTCAGGTGCCAGATTCGTCCTGTGACAGCGGTTATTAAAATTATGAGACCTGTCAGCAATAGCCTTTGTGTAGCTCTAGTGCGATGTTTATTCAACCAAACATAGAACCTTTTTATGTCGAAAGCATTTTTTTATAAAGTATACAGTCTAAATTCAAATACTTGGAATTTAAATAAAAATATAGATAAACTATATACGTTTGCCTTTTGTCTCTAGTCAAAATTATTTGTTAAATGTTTTTACCACGATATGTCCCATTTCATATTTAGCTACTCAAATATAAATATATTTGTATAAATTTGTTTATAAAATGAGACTGTAAATAAGTTAGCTGCAAGTTGTTTTGTTTGCAACACTAAAAAGAAAAAGGCTTACATTTTTGACGTTGAATATCAGAATCAAAATGCATTTTATATTCTAGTATAAATTAAATCAGTCTATATTTTAGTTTAAAATTTTGAAGACTTTTTTTAAATATTTTTGTTTTTGAAAAATGTACGGATCTTAAGAAATAAAACCATCTCAAATCAAAATTATTTGTTTTACAATGATCCCCAATTAAAAGGTGTTAAAATATACCTTACTTGATTTGCATAAAAAGCAAGTAATGTGTGAAGTTCATTTCTATAAACTCTCCTTGTAAGTCCTGTTTGAAATGGCTAGAGAATACTAAACACAACGGTTGCATTTTTTTGCTTGATTAACAAATTTGAAATGTATTTTTATTCTATTCCATTTATTCCTCCGACCTATTTAATAACCCCCGTTCATCGTATAGCCATATTTTATTATTAGCCGAATTTCACTGTCCAATATATGTCAGTGGCGGTACCTATACAAATGACAGAAACCATATTTATTTTGAAACGCCCAATGATTACTACTAATAAGAAAACGCATTAAAGAATGACTGTTTTAGAAGAAAAGTGGTCCTAATCACTTTTATAGGTATTATATAGTTGACTTATTTAGAGCACAGTAGAATTACTCACTTAATTCATAATTCCACAGCTAAGCTCTTTATGCTAAATTCCCTGAATTTGAATGCAACTTCTTGAATGAATGTTCTTAGCGTTTCGGCATAGGATTTAAATTTAGCTCTCAAGAATAATTATTCCCTGTAAAGGATATAAAACAACATAGACTTAATAACTTGGAGACCATTATCTTGAGTCTTGCTATTTAGCACTTTTTAATAAAACTGTAGAGTATAGATGCGAAATATTGGCCAAAATTATCACCTTTTTTAGTACAACTTTCTTTACAAAACAGAAGTTTAAACTTCTCTCGTAAACTTTTTGAAACACGCAAAACTTACAATTCCGCTTAAGAAGACCATGTTCACCAAAATTTTCTCGTTATTAGTTTTAATGGTGGTACAGTTCCATTAGTACGCATTTGGAGATAAGTTTTCAGGCAGAGATAAAATCGTAATGATATAGGAAGTTTTTGTACTTATATATCATTAAGATGATATCACTTTGATGTTTTGGTCTTTTACTGTATCAGTAGAAAAAGTAATATTTATTTTTAAAGGATCGGTCCGACCATTACAGAAAAAAAATGATGTAAAAATGATGTTTCTTTTCTTAAATAATGATTATAAAACATTACTATATTTGTATCTGTACTACATGTAGGAGTATGGTATTTTACTTTTAAAGTGTTTATAAGATTATAAATAGTACACATTATTTTTGAATTCGAATTTAGACGATATTTTTTGTACCACTATTGAGATAAGTTTTTTACTTTCCCTCTTTATTTTTCTCTCAATTTTATTAGGTTTATACAGGGATAACGACTTTTCCTGACGTCAAGAAAGAATCTTCCGAACATCTCAATTGAAAACGATGGCGTGTCAGTCACGCGAAAAGCCGTTATCTACTTTACGATCAAAATTATTACAAGAAATTCAAAAAAGAAAATAATTGTATCAAATACTCTCGCTTATATTGAAAAAAGGCGTAATGTCAACACACATATTTTTGCTTATGTGTGGGCTTTGCGTTGTCCTGTCACAATACGTGGCTATTCAATTGTAATTTAATCGTTTCCGGCTGGTATATTTCTGGCCTTCTTTATGAGCTTTGACGCAGCCAATTACGCCTCGTAATTTCAAAACACCCTTTGAGGGATAAGCAAATTGGATGAAGTGTAAACTTATTTTCACTGCAAGAGCTTAAAATTCAAATTTTGAACTGAACATGTATTTATTTTTGATTTTATAAAACTTTATTTCTATAGCAGAGGAAAATAAATGACTCCTTCATACTTAAAATTTCAAAGTTTAATTAAATTTTCTGTGTGTTGCTGGAAAACATGATTGTCAGTTGATGGGTTTATACGTCTGTATCCCTCGGAGGTCTAAAGTGAATACCTACTCCCTTCAAAACTAGAAAACACTTTGTGCGAGATATATATATATATAGAGAGAGAGAGAGAAAGAAGTATATCGGTTTCCTTACGTGAAACAAAGTAATAAAACATTTCGTCAAAGTTTGTTCAATAGTAATGTTTTCTATCAATGAAAATAGAACGTCCCTAACTGTAGAACTTTGTGACCAAAACAATATTGATTATTTTACAAAATGGGCGTATTTCGAATGGTCAAATGTTATTTTACTTAAAATAGTCCTTTATAACTTTTTATAAACTGAAAATAAATTACAATATTTTTTAAAAATTGTATTTATACAAAATCTGAAAAATAACTGAATAATTATGTGTAATATCAAACTCTACTTGACTAACGCATAGTAATTTAAATGCCTTATCCGGGAAACAAAAGTCACATTCTAAGTATTTAGTTTTCACCTTATAAAGTTCAGTTTTAAAATGTTGTATCGCCTTGTAGATAGTAGCTTTAACACAAATCCATTATTTTACAAACGAAAACTTAATTTTTAATTACTTTAATATTTTCAGTGCATTGTTAAACGAAAGGTTTCAAAGCAATTCAGATTTATATACTAGGTTGCCTCTTTGCCACTTCGTCCTTTTTAGCTTCCACACTACGTTTATAACGTAAAAAATGAAAGGTATATAATCGTTCAGTCTGTCTGTCCGCCACCCACTTTCATATCCCAAACTACAAATGCTACGGACAATTAGTGTGATACGTCAAAAAATTCAGCGCATCGAAATTAGAATACATTGAAAATTTCAGAAAAGAATTCGAAGTACTTCAATTATTTAAAAAACTGCACAATTTAATGCTCATGTAAAAAGCATCGGAAGTCATTTTTATTGGAATGTAATCACCATTGCCATTCGCAACAATCGCTCGAGAAACTTTATTTCTTTTAGACAATAAATTAAAATAAATATTTTTTGCGACATCGATCAGTATGAAATGACGTCAAATATAGTTCACTACGAGATTCTTTGTATGTTAATATTTTCATTCTATTTAAAACGTGGAATGTTACATATTTATTCTTTGAAACATAAATTAATTTTTACAAACGATAAGTAATAATTATTCAATTTTCGAAATAAAATAAATGAAACTAGCCAAATTTAGCATGTAAATGTTTAATATAGAATTAATGCTGTGTTTTTAGCTTTTTTACCTGTTAAACACAACTGTTGTGTGGAAGCGGGTTAAGTGACAGATTCTGTTACAAACCTACTTGTTTTATATTATTATATTTTTAAACGTTTATTTTAAAAATAAGTGTCTTTATTGTGTGAAATCTGGATAGATAACATAAACTTATTTCAATTCTCAATGCATTGATTTTCTTTAAATTTTTGGACACTTTTGAAACATAAATTTGTAATAAGCAAATTATAAAAAACTGCATAACTAAACATAAAATACATGTCCCTAAAAAACTGCAACAAGATTCAATGAACATGGAAAGAAAGATATTTGGAGCATTTTTAAAATTTTTAAAACTTTTTGAAATGCACATTTTTAATAAAAAAAATATATATAAAAAAAAGTGCATACGTTTTTTTAAACATAGCCTTACGCAGCATAGTTTTTTAAGTAACGAAATAATTTTAAACCTAATTATATCCTAATTAATAATTGATTAATTTGTTGATGTGTTTTACGTGGGAGGGATTATCAAAAACAAATGCTTTTATAGGATGTATTTTAAATCAATACTTTAGTTTTTTGTTGTTTTTAAAAACTTTCTTATGTAATTAATATGCTAGAAAACATTTTGATCGCTTAAGAATACATGCATAGTGTACACAATATACAAATTCACAGTATTTAAAAAATTGGTTAGCCTATATATTTTGAATGAGCATTAAACAAGTAACAAATAATTGTTTAAAAATTTAGCCAGAATTCCCCGATATACAAGTGATACGTTTTTCCGGTATTTCAATCACTGAGCGTAAATGTAAAAGTAATTCTTTCAGTGTATTTTTCAAATACATTTTTTAATCCATTCTTGTTTCAGTACTAAGCTAAACTAAAAACTAAACTCATCTGCGCAACAGCCCGTTAGTGGGCCAAAGCCTGCCGTGCCCATTTCAGCTTACGTGACCAAGGGCTCTGGGGTGTTAGGCATGTATCTCGTTTAGGTGGTTAACCTCACGCGGAACCCTCAGTGTTTAGTTCCCAAGCACGCTTGGTCCTCATTTTATCGACCCACTTAAGGGATGAAAGGATGAGTCAACCCCTCCTAATCCGGGACTCGATCCCCGGACCTATGGCATGGCAATCTGTATCTCATTAATAATACTGTTATTTATGTTCTTTCTGCGAAACCCCTTGTATATACGAAATACGTGTTTAAAGAGAAATATGATTCTTTACTTTTTTTACACATTGAAATTGCTTTAATTTTTCCGTTATTTTTAATGAAACTGAATGCAAGGATTTTTGTTAAGTTATTTATGAACTTATCATTAATTAAGTTGAGATTCAAGTTTTGCATTTATCGATTTCATTGTAGAAAATTCTTAGAAATATTATCATTCAAAAATTTTCATTTAAACGAATGCCGAAATAGAAAAAAACTAGTAGCACATCAATTCTAAAAATAAAAACTTTTTTTCTTGCTATTTAAAAGTTGCAAATTTAATTTTATCTTCTACTTTGTATGCAATAGGCTGGAAAATATACTGTTCGGAAATTGTTGATAGTTGGTAAATAGTTTCCGATTTTAGCTTTATTAATAACTATCCGTAAAGTTTACTTTAACTACAGATTAAAATCTAAAATTAATAACAACTGGAAGCAACAGAGTTGCACTAAATGTGCATATAAATTCTGATATCTAATCTTACTCAACAGTAGAATTTGTCACGCAAACTTTACTTATCTGATAGTCTTGCGAATACATCGGAAGTGTAAAATGTGAACAATCAAGGTTAAATGAATAAAATTAAGGCTCTACACTGCGTACATGTCTGGAAATTAAAAGTGAATATTATATACTAAATATAAGTTTTTGTTAAAATTGTAACAATCTCAATTGCAATGTATTTATGTATTTGATAATGTGTGCGTGATTGTAAAGCTTGTTTTCATGCTTTCAAACTATTTGTTGGCGTTTAATTTAGTCGTTATTTTTATAAAGACATTGCGTTTGTCTGCAAATAACGTAATTATAAATGTAACTGAAATAACCATTTAATAGAGCAAAGCAGTAATTTGTTATCAAAGCACTAAAATAATTTGGATTTGGATTTTTAATTCCAAAATCATTGTAATATATTTTACTTAAGTGTATGGCCAAATGTGTAATTTGCACTGTAATGCACAGTAGTTCATTTATATTAACAAAGTTATTCATTTTCATAACACAGTTATTCATTTTCATAACACAGTTATTCATTTTCATAACATAGTTATTCATTTTCATAACACAGTCATTCATTTACATTGATACAATAATTCATTTTCATAACACAGTTATTCATTTACATTGATACAGTAATTCATTTACATCGACAGTTATTCATTTACATTAACAAAGTTATTCATTTACATTAACAAAGTTATTCATTTACATCGACAGTTATCCATTTACGTTCAAAGTTATTTATTTGCATGACACAGTTGTTCATTTACATTAACACAGTAAATCATTTACATTAACATAGTTATTCCTTATATTTTACAGAATGGTCTCCCAAGCCAGGAGAACCCATATATTTTCAACGGCGACTTTGTGGACAGAGGCTCAAGGTCCATGGAGGTCCTGATGGTCCTCCTTACATGTATGATTGTCTATCCAAACGCCGTTTTCCTTAATAGAGGAAACCATGAAGATTTCATTATGAATATCCGGTAAGGAAAATTAACAATTATTTTACCAAAATAATTAAAAAAAAAATTGTCTTTTATTTAAGACAAATGACATTCAGACAAGTAATGGCGTTTAAAGAAATGTCAATTGACGCGTCAAAGAAATAAATTTTGAAATGTAAAAAAGTATTATCCTTATAGCAGAATTTCCCATTCCGCTCTTTCTTTCAATATTTTAGGGAAAGTAGGATATTGAATGGAAATCTCTCTATCATGGATTTTTCACATATAGCTATTGAAATGCTGTTAAAAAAACTAGGTGTGTGTGACACTACACGACTTTCAATTACTAATCCATAAACCAATAACGCACTAATGGTTATTATATACCTTATAAAGTAATTTCAATAAATTTATTATTATAAATTAAAATTTTATCAAGACGTCCGATTGGTTCCAGGAACCCGTAGTAATTTGAAGTTCGCAGCTCTTTCAGTTCGAACTGTATAGTGGTTTCAGACAGACAGTCAGACTTACCAATGCTGAAAAACCCCCTTTTTAGAATTATTTTTAGAATTTAGAATGGATTTTTCACATATAGCTATTCAAATGCTGTTAAAAAACTAGGTGTGTGTGACACTACACGACTTTCAATTACTAATCCATAAACCAATAACGCACTAATGGTTATTATATACCTTATAAAGTCACACCTTATAAAGCCCACCCTCCAAAACGTGTAGAGAACGCATTCTTCTCTTACATATAAGTCTTCATTTCGGATTTACAGCCCCTTAGCCATACTTTCATTATTATATCTTCCATATTTGGTAATTGAAAGTAATAAAAATGAAGTAGCTTTAAGTTTCAGAATCCCGCAAGAGAGTTAATTTTGGTGTCACTTATGAATCATACAAAATGACAGGTTTTAGGCATTAAAATGTCACGTCATTTGATATAATGTGAGTTAAACATTGTAGACATAATCAGTCCATTTAATAAATTCGCATTAGTTGATGTCTCAAAAAGATACACTATCACTTAATAAATGCTTCAGGTTTATAGAAAAATGTGCCGAGTTAATAAAAAATTATTACCCCACGGAGATTTCTAAGAGGTTCCGTGTATTTGAAAAAATGGATGGGTGTTTTTTTAGAACAGCATTAAAAACATGACCCACATACAAGATAGGCTTTTATTAAGTAAGATAAAGAAAATAACTAAAGATTTTTGTCAACTATTAACGATAACTGTAGTTACTATTAACTAAAATACCAGTTTCCTTTAACTCATTAATTACGATTTGCAAGAAAATTTGTCATGCGAAAATATGCTTTTTGCTTACGTTTATCTAAATAAACAAAATATAAGACACATAGAGACCATAGTACAGGATAATGTATGTATGACAAAATAAGTACACGATAAACGAATTTTAAAATCTTAAAGTTAATCTTTTTATTCAGTAACACATGTATCAATGGTATTCGGAAATGGGTCGTTAATATGTATTAAATTAAGTTAAGTTTTCTAAGATTCAGAGAAATAAACACTCATATCTTAGTCGGTTCAACTTTAGTTAGGAATTTGTGCATAGTTTACACATATACATCTTCACAATATTTAGAAAAAATAGTTGGACTTTATTTATTGAATTACTTTGAAATTTTTTTTTTAAAAATTGCTATTAAAAATTTGTAACCAAATAAATGAAGACCATATATCTCAGTCAGTTCAATGTTAGTTAGGAATACACCGCGTTGGTGGGCTCAAATAATTTGAACCCTGTTGTTATTAGGTCACAGTACAGGGCGAATCCATTCCGTCTATTCCCATGATACAGACTCATTTTTAAAGTACTCTTTCATTAGCATTCTAAGACTCATTGTCGATTTTTCCAGCACAACCCATTTTCTCTTACACTACAGTCTTGCACGCTATGTTATTCCAAGGGGTCGAATTCAATGTACAGGGTGACCATAAAACTAGTTCCCGATTTTATATCTGTCCATAGTAGGGCTGAGAGGCCCAGTCGATAAGACGCTCGCCTTGTCTTGCATGCGAAAGGTCCCAGGATCGGGCCCAGGCATTGCCAAAATAACTGCTGACCTATAAAACGATCTTAACAGCCAAAACGTCCGACGAATAATACATCTGTAGAAGGAATGCACAATAAATATGTTCCACATCGCAGCGTATGTCGCACTTTAAAGTTGCATTGGGATTCCTATTAAGGTATCGACTCATCACTTGACTGTGGTTCTAAATTATGACGCCCGACACTAATAGCCCTCGTGAAGCGTGTTCTCTAGTGCGATGTTTAATTCAACCCAAGCTGTCTACAAATGCAAGTGATTGTTTTTAATACAATTTTACACAATATTTTTATGTTGCAATTTTTCTACAATACTTGTGTTCCAATCTTGCTGTTTGAACACAAGTTTTCTCTGAGTGTACAAAAAAAAATCCCCCCCCCCAAAAAAAATAAGCAATGTATATGGTACTGTTCCACGTTAAATCTGTCATATTCCCAAGCCCTAACGATATATCTATAAGGTTTAGTCGGTTGTCAACTTAGGTAAGCGGTCAAGTGAAGAGACCAGATTAGTATCATCATTTGACCGTGAATCAAAATTACGAAGCCAATAGTCAATTACCCTCGTGTAGCTACTGTGGCGTTAATTTAACACATACCGAAATGGTTTCAAATTTGCTAATTAATAGTATCTTAAAATTAGGGAAATAAAATAGTAACTTAAAAATAGGGAACAAATTTTATGGCAACAATATATTTCGTAGAAAACTGATGTTTCTTAAATAAAATAAAATAAATACATTTTTCTTAATTGTATGCAGTACAGCCCTCAAAATTATTGAACCATTTCTGTTAACAATTCCAAATGTATTCGCATTAGCTCCAGGTACAATTAAGTGTTTTAAATCAAACAAGATTTACATATGATTTCTCTTGTAAATTATTTTTTACAAAATTAAAATATATTTCACCAATTTAATAATGAAACTATTGCTATTGGTTACGCAACAACAAAACGTCTGCTGACTAAACAGATTTTTCAGTATTTTGGATACAATTATGAATGAAATTAATCCTCGCGTAATTTGTAAATGACCCCTATTTGGCCTCGTCATTTAATCTCAAGCAGTCTATCACGTTCTGAGATTCCTTATAAATAACCCGTGCTCTTTTTGCGGCAAAAAAGACTGTGCCCGGAATAAATAAAATGCCCACAACTCCCTAGAGTCAATTCAACTCCCCGTGGAGTCACGTGATTAGCTAACACTTGTTGGTCATGCAAATGAATTCGTGTTCAATTATTTCTTTCTCGCCCTTTTTATTTTTAGGAGAGAATAAGGACACGGTCATAAGATAATAAAAATCTTATTTTAAATGTGGCGTAAGTCCACGTTGTTATTTAATTTTCTTCAGACTCGATGTTTCTACAACTAGTTTTTGATTTGACTCAGTTGTTGTAATGATGCCATAAGTCAATAAAATTTGTTACGGGGTTTTCAGAGGGTTTATGTGACTGTATATAAGAAAAGCGGAGTATCGACAAAAAGGCAATTTTCAATCGCATCGTCTAAGTTGTCTTTCTGTTGTGAATTTCCTTTTGGAAAAATAAAAAATCCGCTAACTATATCCCAACTGTTTTTACACTGTTGCAAATTGTGTTCTTGATTTCATCATAGTAATGGTTCCTAGTAGTCCATCCTAGTAGTTCCTAGTGTTTAATCTTATTTTAGGTATCGAGTCAACCATTTTTCAGGTTTGAGAAACAAAAACTTGAGAAATGGTTCAACCGAATACCAAACATTTTATGAAACGTTTTACCACATAGCCGTTGCAGCTACTAGGAACCACATTTATGGTGAAACCAAGCACCAAATGTTTCACAGGGTGGCACTTAATTTAAGATTTGCCTCAATTACAAGATAATTATTATTTAAATTTCGAAAATTTTAGTATTTTTTACTCAAACAATCCTATTCGCTCGATATGCCTATTTTCCGAAAACAATGCTATTTATTATATTGATTGAAAACGATGTGGCATAGAAACCTCTTAGTACCAATACTCTATTACTATGCTCACTCATTCTACTTTATTAACAAAATAATAACGCAACTAAGTAACTGAATTTCTTGACGATATTAGTATCTTTCGGAATAATTGTATCGTATTTTTCGGCCTTCTGATATTATCAAGTGATATGTGTATCAGTGTCGATATATCTCAGTTTAACTCCTGTTAGATATTATAGATTACGGCGTGAACACATTAAGACATTAAATACTTATTGAAGAAATGCATTATTAGCTCACTAACATAATAAAAACTTTACTTTTTAAAATTTGTTTTTAACGTGACGTCATTTTCACCGAAAACTTTTTTTTCCTACCAATAGCCTTTGATGAGTTAAATTTTCTGAAAGTGTCATTTTTAAGATAATAATTAAACTTCTTTTGTTTTGTCATTTTCGATTTCACCAAACTACGTAAATCGACATTCATTCAAATTTTTCAATGTTCACAAGTGTGATTCAACACTGTAAAAAAAACCCTGTTGTTTTTACAGTTAAAAACTGTCAACTTTGACGCCAGTTATTAACTGTTTTTTTTTACAGTTTACTGTAATTTTTTTACAGTTTAAAACTGTAATTTTTTTACAGGAGAACTGTAATTTTTTTTACAGGAAAACTGTAATTTAAACAGGGAGAAACTGTCAAACTGGGAGAAACTAAATCAAAGTTACAGTTATTAAATATTAACGCTACAAAAACCCAATGCGCGGGAACGAATCAAAACGATGATATCAATCACGTGACTTTGCGCGTCTTCAAATTTCCCGAAGGGCAGGTGCATTTGATGGGTTGTGAGTGTGACGTCATGTTAACGAAGATAAAAACAGTTATAAACTGTTTTTCTAAAGAACAGTTTTTAACTGTAAAAAATATGGTATTTAACTGTAAAAATAACAGTTTTTTTACAGTGAACGATTGTGCCACTTTTCGACAAAACTTTAAAAAAAGAGAGAAATTTAGAGCACTAAAACTTTCAACTTGCGTGCTGCTGAAGTTCAAGTACGAAATTACATGCGTCCTTAATAGCATTGTAATTGTTTCTCTTTTCAACATAAATGAGAAGAAAATTACCAGTTAGTACATACGCAATCGATTTTTATATCAAGCATTTAGAAAAGAAATCTCAGGTTTAAAAGTGACGTTTCTCTTTCATGTCTTTTTATGAAGTCTCACTTTTCACGAATAGTGCCGTATGTTTGCTGAATTGTCTAATTATGTCTCGTTTTTTTTTGTCATTTTCTAAATAAAATATTTGATTAACAATTTCAATCCCATTTTTTATTTGTGAAATAGACTCATTATGCATCTAGAATGAAATGGTGAAAAGCAGAGGTGAAAATATTATTTTTTGTAACGAAAATTTAATTGAAAAAAAGTTGGAACCATAAATTTTGAATAAATTATAAGAATAATTTTTCAAAACTTTATTTGTTAAAAATACTTAAATTTAAATTTTTTAAACATTTAAAAATGCAAGCATGAAGAATTTAGGCCCGATATATTTAATGAAATTGTTTCAGAGAGAATTTTATTTTTACCATGTTTTTCATATTTTCATTTAACTACAACGAACATTATTTAATTCTTCAAAAGACATGATTCTTCCATATAACGGATAAAAAAAGAAAATATAACTTTATAGAAAAATGTATGGAGAATTTAATTTAAAAAAATTTCAGATAAGTGCGAGTTTCACTTAGTGAGAATAAAATTCGCAATTTCGGTGATTCCAAATGGAATCATTAGGGGTGAAAGGGTTCATTATGAGTAGGTACATATAAAATGTGCTGTTAATGGTGGTTTAACAAAATTTTAGTTTTGTTTCTTTAAATTTAGAGTTATTTATAACAACTTTTACTCTTCGGATATTCAAAATGTCGTTTATTTACTCTCTGTTGATTACAAGAATACGCCTTTACAGAACATGCGTTCTTAATGCTGATCTTAAGAAAACTAGAACTATTTGGTGTAAAATGGAAACATGCTAGAATTGTAAGCGATAAAATTCTCAAAGTTAAAACACAGTTGACACTTAAAATTACTTAAAATTGCATTAGTAAGTTTTTTTCACTCTACATTTTAGTTGTGTAAATAAATGTTAATGTTTCTACTCACTGTGAATAGAATCCCAGTTTACCGATTACTTCATACATAATGTGCAGAACTGTTTAATAATTACATGAATTTTGAAGTCATGTGAGTTCCTTTTATACTTAATTATTCACTCTACATTTTATTTATGTAAATAAATGTTGATGTTTCTACTCACTGTGAATAGAATCACAGTTTACCGATTACTTCATACATAATGTGCAGAACTGTTTAATAATTACATGAATTTTGAAGTCATGTGAGTTCTTTTTATACTTAATTATTTCTTTTAATCATTTCTTTTAAAACTTATATAAGATTGTGCATTGCATTTACGTTTGTGCCCTATATGTATTACTCGACCCATTATTATTTTAAAACTCATAAATGAACGAAAACCTAAATTAAATCCTTCTATATCTAACAACCATGATAAAAATCGTATACGTTTGGGTAATTGATTTTTAAAGAAAAATATTGACCCCAAAGGCTATAGGTGAGTATTAATAAATTAAGTTTCTGTTTATTTGATTACTATTTTGAATGTTTAAAAAGTAATAGGTTCAAAATAAAACGTTAGAAATAAAGGTAAAGTTTCATTTTTCTTGTTTTGAAAGCCTAACAAATATGTTACATTAACTTGAAATTTTTATAGGTATGGGTTCTTAAAAGAAATCATGTTGAAATATCAGGTAAGAACAACATTTTGGCCGGTTAATGCACTAAAAGTTAAAGCATAACAGTCATGTAAATGTCATTGCACACAGTTAATTTTATGCACATGTCAAGTTAATTTAATTTATTCTTTATTTAAATTAAAAAACAATATTTCATTTTGATATTAAGTTCCTAATGAGAAGAAAACTGCTTAGAAATAGAATTTATGAATTATTTTTCATATTAAATAGTTTTAACACAAAATATGTGTAAAACAATTATGCCCAAAAGTCGTGAATAATAAAAACTATAATAATTAAATGTGTTTTTTTATCGAATTTCCTCCTTAAGCGGAAAAAGTACTTTTTTAAACTTTAATTTAGTTTTTCAATAATTGAATTTTGAATTCTTGTTTAAATGACTTCTCGAGTGACACATACATTTTCGCTTATTTATCTTAGAACCACGCTTCCAAAATTTTACAAGTTTTAGAGGACTTGTATGCTTGGTTACCCCTCGCTACTATAATTGACAACAAGATTTTCGTAGTTCACGGAGGGGTCTCAGCTGGTACTAAATTGAAAGACATTCTAGCTATTGACCGACACCAGGTAAGTTGATATTAATGTACACAGCTCGAAACAGTTAGAGGAGCACTTTGCGTACTTTTGTTACCCTTTCCCAACATAGTCCCAACATTTTATTTGTATTTCTAAAAATTTAAAATGTATATGAAATAGATTCATT
Organism: Oedothorax gibbosus; assembly: GCA_019343175.1. Classification (NCBI taxonomy): domain Eukaryota; kingdom Metazoa; phylum Arthropoda; class Arachnida; order Araneae; family Linyphiidae; genus Oedothorax; species Oedothorax gibbosus. Next base: position 2,480,623 of record JAFNEN010000023.1, on the reverse strand, counting down.
CTGCATTCAGAATGAAATGGTAAAAAAACCAAGGAAAAAAGTTTTTTTAACTAAAATATAAGGGGAAAAATGGAATCATAACTTTTGAATGAATTATAACAATTATTTTTTCAAAACCTTATTTGTTGAAAAGGATAAATCAATTTTTAAACATCAAAAAAAGCAAGCATGAAGAATTTATGGTCAATTTATTTAATAAAATTGTTTCAGAGTAATTTTTATTTTACCATGTTTTTTTATTTTTATTTAATTAAAACAAACATTATTTAATTCGCAAAAAGACACTATTCTTCCGTCTAACTATACCAAAAGAAAACATAACTTTACAGAAAAATGTATGGAGAATTTGATAGAACCTATTTGAAATAAGTGCGCTCTTAACTTAATGAGAAAAAAAATCTCAAGCTGATTCCAAATGATTCCAAATTTAATCATTGAAATAAAAGAGCGCCATGCGCTCCCCTAAATGTTTTGAGCAGTGTATTTAAACTACTGTAAAACTTCAGAAATTTTATGGTGGTGGAATTAACACTTTTAAATCATACAGTTAAAGTATTTTTTAAGTCTTTTGAGCGTAAGCATTTCAGCAATTATTTTATATCAAAATATGACAATACTATCAGCCCTATTAAAAAACCCGACCCTCAATATGACCTTATAATTGGAAAACTCAAAATAAAAAAACTAATAATTTTGAAAAAATATTTATTTGATCTTTTTTTAAAGTTAAATCAACCTAATGTAAGGCATTTTCAATAACATTCATCGCCTTTAAATACTTAATTAATGTTATCTAAGAAAAGTATAGAGTTTTGATGAAAACTTTAAAGCTGAAAACATGGTTCTTTATATTCTTACTATTTAGTAATATTATCACAGTTCTAAAATAGAAGAGATGTTCTATTAACGTTTGGGAACAGAATACATCACCTAAAAATAAAAATATATACATAATAATTAAAAATTAAACGTGAGTCATGTACGTAAACGAAATTAAGTTTAAATTCAAGTATTCACTTTTTAAGGAAATAACTTTTTATTGTATTAAGTGTTATTTTCCAGTTTCAAACAATTCTGCGTCCTCCCAACAGTGAAGTAGGCTACGATCCGGTGACTTGGAAACAGGTAAGCGATTCTTTTAGATCAGTGTTTCCCAACTTTTGACAGCTGGAGTTGGTCCTTTCCTTATCGAAATAAAGAGGCGTGTCTCTCATTGTCCACCGTGCATTCGTACTTACAATGTAGATTTGCTTAAACACTAAACAGTAACGCCACCCACAGAAAACTGATGTACCTCTCTCCCTTTTTACCCCTATATGGTTCAAAATTTCAAGACGTTTTGCATAGGAGGCGCTTTGGCCACTTCTACAAATCCGGTTAGTGACACCTGAAACAATTGAAGAACTTAGTGGAAGAACGTGCTAGGTGACAAAAAGGTAAAAACGAGAAAATGAGCTTTAAAGATTTTCGTTTGCACTTAGATTCGTTAAAAAATATACTTGGAAAAGGTAAAAAATGTACTTAACTTTAAGTTTATGGAAAAGAGTAAACTTTTTTTTAAAGGGGGTAATAACATGTTCATTGAACAAAAATCTCATTTTTTTTCCAAAATGTCACTTAGCATGTTCTTCTACTAAGCTCTTCAATTACGCTCCTCACTAGAGCCAATTGCGGAGGCGCTACACGCATGGAGCCATGATTACCATGGCAAACTTAACAGTGCTGCCACCTCTTTAACGAAAAAAATACTACGGTGACATCAAAAAAATACCATTTAATACTAAAATTTAAAAAAAATACCATAAAAATACTAGCTGCATTATGGACTCTGTTTAGTGAAAAAAAAATACGTTAAACTGTTTTCTAGTATTTTTATAGTATTGTTTTTGTAATTTTAGTATTAAATGGTATTTTTCCGATGACACCGTAGTATTTTATCATTAAAGAGGTGGCAAAACTGTTAAGTTTGCCATGGTAATCTTGGCTCTATGCATGTCTCGCTGCCGCAATTGGTGACACGTGACCTGTCACTCTAATACTTATACTATGATCTCTATAGTCACGACCCACCAGTTGAGAAACGCTGTTTTAAATAATGCATGCAATCAATTTTTAAATATTTTATATTTTATAATTTTTTTAAACAACAAAATGTTGTTTTATCTTTCACATGAAAATACTTGTTTAAAAATATACCTAAAATAACTTGTTATTACGGTCTTTTGTATTAAACTTAATATTACTTTTAAAGGTAATTAGTTTTAATGTTAACGAATGTCAATTCTGCATGTCTTTCTTCTAACCTATCAACCTCTGAGGTACAGTTGCAGAAATGACAACAAAAAAAAAGTCGAAACCATTTCTTCATTTTAATCCTATGAAAGATGGAGTATTTATTTCTGTATATTAAGGGGTATACCTATGATAAAACCCTTTTTTTAGAAAATCTTAACGGATAATTTGACATCACTGGTTGAGGGTAATCAATCGAAGTAAGCACCATCAAAATTAGTAACTTTCGCCAAACTTTTTGGTAAATTTTGGATTCCTTCGGGATAGAACTTTGTGTCTTTGGAGGCAAAAAAGGAAGATACCCATTTTTCCACTTCATCAAAAGTAGCGAAGTGCTGCTCAGCCAGACCATGTGCCATGGATCTGAACAAGTGATAGTATGAAAGAACAATGTCTGGAGAATATAGCGGGTGCGATAGAACATCCCATTTCAGGTTTTTTAAGGTGTCTTTCACATGATTTGTGGTGTGAGGCCGCGCATTTTTATGCAGCAAAATAACTTTTCCGTGTCTGCGAGCCCATTCTGGCCGTCTGTTGATTAATTACCGGTTTAAATCGGTTAATTGTGGTAGATATCAGTCAGAAGTAACTGTTTCATCAGGTTTAAGCAGCTCATAATAAAGAACGCCTTTTTGGCCCTACCAAACGCAAAGCATTGTCTTCTTTCCAAAGCCATTTCTCTTTAGAGTCGATGTTAAGGGTTGGCCTGGATCAACAAACGAATTTTTTTAACGGGACTGTCAAAATATATCCATTTTTCGTCACCTGTGACAATTCGATGAAAAAAACTTCTTTCTTTGATGGCGAATCAAGTTGTTCGCAAGTGACTCTTTGGCCCACCATCTGTCTTTCTGTATAATCATGTTTTACCCATTTCCTTCTTTTCGAATTTTTCTCAAGGCATGCAAACGTACACTAATACATTTCTGAGTTACATTCAACATTTCTGAAATCTGTACTTGAGTTATTGTTGGGTTTTCATCCAAAATTATTTTCAATTCTTCATCCTCAAATTTTTTGGAGGTTTTCCCTTATCTTTGTCTGCCACATCAAAATCGCCATTTTTAAATCGACCAACCATAGTTTACAAGTTGATTCAGATGGACCATTGTCTCCATAAGCTTTCTAAAGTATTGGAAAAGCTTCAGGAGCAGTTTTTTTTTCAAAATAAAAGTAATGGATTGAAATTTCCCGCAAATAACCCTTTGTTGGCACGAAACACGACATCTCCAAAGCCCAGAATCACTATGATAAAGACACAATAGTAATGACAAAATAGTAGTAGTACGGTAATTCCACACTTTTATTAACCCAGGTACAGTGCCATCTGTTCATTCAAGGTCCTTTCATAGGTATACCTCCTAGTATAATGTTTCAAGGCGGTAAATTGTTATTTCAATAGTGTAACTGCTTAAAGCCATAGCTCGAGTATCAGGATTCTGTAAAGCCACAAGAATGCTTATTATAAATAATATCTAAAATCTATAATTGTATGAATGGCATGTATTAATTTAATAATTTTTTTACATTTAGTTAGAAAAATTCAAAACTTTCAAATGTGAAGATTAGAATTCACATAGTTTTTCGAAAACTCTACACGGCCATATTCCTAACTTACTCCAAAGGGTGGTCCTATTAAGGAGTGTTCCTGTCCATTTTCCATACCTTATATACATCTGAATATTAAGGTCGAATTATTACAAATCAAGTAAAACTATTTGCCTCAAGTAATCCCGATTCTTAGGATTTAAGTCTGGGATTTTCGCTGTGCTAATTAGACATGCATTAGCATTCCTTGCAGATAGTCGATCTGCTGTGGAGCGACCCCCAAAGCCATCCTGGCTGCGTCCACAACATCTGCCGAGGCGGAGGATGCCTCTATGGACCAGAAACAACGAAAGAATTCCTGGAAAAGCATCATTTGCAGATGATCATACGATCGCATCAGTGCAAAGCTGAGGGTTACGAGTACACACATCATAATAAAGTAAATAACATTAAATCAATTCATTAAATCATCATTTGCAGTCATTTTTTTAGTCATCATTTGCAGATGATTATACGATCGCATCAATGCAAAGCTGAGGGTTACGAGTACACGCATCACAATAAAGTAAATAACATGAAATCATTTCATTAAATCATCATTTACAGTCATTTTTTTAGTCATCATTTGCAGATGATTATACGATCGCATCAATGCAAAGCTGAGGGTTACGAGTACACATATCATAATAAAGTAAAAAACATTAAATCATTTCATTAAATCATCATTTGCAGTCATTTTTTCAGTCATCATTTGCAGATGATTATACGATCGCATCAATGCAAAGCTGAGGGTTACGAGTACACGCATCACAATAAAGTAAATAACATGAAATCATTTCATTAAATCATCATTTACAGTCATTTTTTAAGTCAGCATTTGCATTTGATTATACGATCGCATCAATGCAAAAGCTGAGAATTACGAGTACACGCATAACAATAAAGTAAATAACATTAAGTCTTACTGTCTCTCTGAGGATAAAAGTCCTATGAATTGATTGTAAACCATGCACAAATTAGCACCATGAGCGAAAATATCAACATCATACACTGTTCAAATGTGGCTCTTGGTTTCACATAAAATATGGTTTATAATAGATGTAACGGGTTAATAGATATCGAAAGTTATGATTTTGAAAACTTTTCCTATATTTTACGGATAGTAAATGTATTTATAGTTTGTATTGTGATTATAATATTGCATTAACACACTGTGAAACTTTTGTGTACCGTTACTCCATAAAACTGGTGGAAACTATTTTTATTAAATAGTAATCGACAACTTTTTGTATGGATAAAGAACAAATCTGAATACCTGTTCACTAGTATGTTGACAAATGAAGAGCTTAATGGAAGAACGTGCTAAGTAGCATTTTTGAAAAAATTGAGATTTTTGTGTCAATGAACATATTATTCCATCTCTTAAAGACAGCAAGTTTCTCTTTTTTTATAAATTTAAAGTTAAGTATATTTTTTACAGTTTGTAAGTACCGATTTTAAGTAATGTAAATGCAAACGAAAAACTTTAAAGCTCATTTTCTCATTTTCACCTTTTTGTCACTTAGCAAGTTCTTCAACTAAGCTCTTCAAATGTCCACAAAACAAAATTAACTGCTTTAAATTTCATTTTATTATAAGGTTTTTTTTAGCACCCTATAAAAATTGGTGACACGTTACTCCGCAAAACCTGCGGCAACCTTTTTTAAGGAGTAAACATCCTACTAAATTTATGCTGTAACATTTAAATACAAATACAAAAATTGTCGACCAACAGCAGGCCAGAGGCCCAACAAGGTTGGTCCAAAATAAAAATCTAATACTTTACCAGTTTCCAATGACTATCAAGATTCTTCTTAAAATCTTCTACTCTCTTCGAATACACCACATAATCTGATAAAGCATTCCACTCATTGACAACTCTATTGTAAAAATAATGTTTTCTTACCTCCCTTCTAAAGCATGATTTATTCAATTTCTGATCATGTCCTCTGGTCCGGCTATTTAAGGTAAAACCTAAGCCCTCCATGTCTCCCTGTTTTATGAACTTGAATAACTGAATTAAATCACCCCTAGCTCTCCTATTTTCCAGGGAATACATGTTTAAAGATCTTAATCTGTTATCATAACCAATACCAGATAGACCCTTAATCATTTTTGTAGCCATATGCTGAACCTTTTCAAGCAACTCTATTTTCTGAGGAAGGGAGACCAAAACTGAACAGATAATCACATAATCGGGATAAATTAATCACATAATCGGAAGAAACTTGACGATTCCTCTAATTTTCCGGAGTAACATCTCACCAAAGTTTTAAAGTGGTGCCAAGTGTCTCAACGAATTAAAATGTTTCCAATTTTACAAAGGTTCTGACAGTGTTTTCATCGTCGAACTATTATGATACTGGAAGTAACAGAGGAGCGTATGTCAAGCTCATTGGACCAGAACTGATGCCTTGCACAGTTGTGTATGTTAGCAGCAAAAAGGCTCGCCATTCCACTTTTCGACAAAGGTTTGTAAATTATAATAGTTTTTTTTAACCATTAAGAATGGTTAGAGAAACAACGATTCCAAGTCTTCTTATATAGATAATTTTTGTATTCGGAAAGTCATTCTTTGAGTGTTTCAGTACAAAATTAGGTAAAGTTCAAAGGTTTTTTTTAAAAAAACGGGCTGCTTTTTTGGCGGATCAAGGCCCCCTTTTGCAGACTCGGCATATTCCTCAGAACTGAGAGCCATTTTTTTGGCACCTTTTAAGTGGCTCTCGCTATCAATTTTGACGCTCATATTACAATGAATCTGAGCTCTCTGTAGATGTTAAAATATATAGAGATTTAATTTTGCCGAGAGGAACCAAAGAAAAATGGGTACTTACTACTCAAAGGATCTTTTACATGCCCCTTAATCATATGAAATGCGTGACACGATTTCCCCAGTTAAAAGTACATGTGTATAGATATTTTTTACTAACAAAGTAAATAATTATGTATTTAATTTCAAATATGGACAATTTCAATTACGTTTTCAGACAAACAATCATGGAAAGATCTGCTCTACTCGCTCTTAAGCGGCACATAGCCTCGAAGCGATTCATTCTGATGAAGGAATTTAACAAGAGAAACCCGGCAATGGTTTGTAAGTAAAATTTGATAATCCAACTCCATTTATTTTATTTTACATACTTTTTTAAGTGATTGCTATTTTATGCTTATAATACAGTTCTATTATACCCGGTTATATGCAATATGAAAGTCTCTTACATTTTAAAGCCATATCAAGGAGTCGTTTGGTCAGAAAGCCCCCCCCCCCCCATTTCCTTTCCAGAAACTTTCAGACAAAAGTTTGAGGAAAAAAATAGTTGCTGTAAACACTAACTACTAAAATCACTTTTTATTTCGTGAACTTTTTTGTCAATATTTTCTTTTATTAAGGATTAAGTTACTCTGCGCACCCGCGTGTTGTGTTAATCACATATCTACAAACTTATATGATTGAAACATTCATGTCTAACGTTTAATTTTGCTATGGATATTTTTTATAGCTGGAGTGGCAACGTGGATTAAGGCGTCCCTCCACAAAATGGGACGGGTGCTCATTTAATCTGTTGTGATCCAAAGTCAAAATTGCGTTGGGTGTCAGTTCGGATGTAGGCCTCGTCACTTAATCGTGGTTCAAATTTATGAGGCACTTAACCAATAGCCCTCGTGTAACTTTAGTTCAACGTTAATTTAACAATTTTTTTTGACTCTTTGGTATTTTCTAATACAGGATGTCCGTAAAAGAATGTCCGAGTTTTAATGGTATATTACAGGGATTTTATTTTATACTTTATATAACAAATCATACATGACATTGAAGGGAAAACTAACCTAGTTTTTTCTATAAGTGCTCAATGTGTGCGCCTTTAGTGATACGGCACACATCCAAACGAAAATGCGATTCTTCCCATACTGCCAGCAGCAAGTCCGGAGTAATGAAAGCAACAGCCTGTGCAATTCTATCTTTCAAGGTTGGTAAATCGTGGGGTAGGGGTGGAACGTAGACCCGATCTTTTACGAAGCCCCAAAGGAAGAAATCACAAGGCGTGATGAAAAACTCGGGACAAAACAACTCGGAAACTCGGACATTCTTTTACGGACACCCTGTATATTAGAAATGAATGCATTAAAAACTTAGTCCATTTTGATTCCAGCTACCATATCCCTTAATGATTGGTGTGCAGCCATGGAAGAAGGCGTAGGCTTAGGCTTACCATGGAGATTATTATGTCCCAAACTGGCTGTTCTCAACGAAGAAAATCAACAAGTCGAGTACACAACGACTTTGGAAGACTACCATACTTATACAGAGGGCCTTATTGATGTGAGTGGATTTTATTACCAGTGAATTAACTTTCTACGGGAAAAATATAAAGTATTTTAAGTGAAAAGTATATGTAATGGGATGCTAAACTCTTCATGATTATAGATCCATAGTTTTTTTCTTTTGGAAAACTCTTAAATATCCATTGACTTAGATTTAATTAATACTAGTTTATAAAAAATCAATACATATTATTAAATTAATTAATATATAAAGTTTAATGTACTTAGTGGACTGATTAAAAAAAAGCAACGTTTTTATTTCGATGTTGATCAATTTTTTTTGTCACTCAGAGATATTAACCCATAAGTTTGATCTCGAAACATTTTCACTATAATGTTACGAAAATTACCGTTGAGGACTCATACTCTCTTGGCTACAAAGAAAAAGGTGACTTCTCATAAGTCTATTTTTTAATAAGAAAAAGTTCGGTGAAATTTAAAAGTTTAATCAGGGAATGTCTTACCTGTGTTTATAACATAAAATCACAAAAGTACTAAGATAATCATTTAGTGTTTATAAAAAATAAAGTTTAAAAGAGTCTGTAGACCACTTTTATTGCCCTTAGTTTCATACAAGTAACAGAAATCTTAAAGATATTTCGTTTCGCCAAATGAAATAACTTGAATCTATAAATAATTTAAATTTAAAAAAGACATATAAAAAACAATACCAAAATATTAACTGAAATCGGCTTTTGAAAGAAGCGCCATTCTTACTTATTTTTTTACATTGCAAAAAATCGGAAAATATATATTGTAAAAATTGTTTAATTTCTAATAGTTACTTTGGGTTGTTTTGTATGATATACAATGAAGCTTCTAATTCATTTTCCTAAAGGACGGCCATACTTTATTGGAGGCTTTGTATAAAAACAAAGGAGCTCTGGAAGTTATCTTTAAGATGATCGACAAAGACGGTAACGGTAAGTTGCGTATTTTATGATTATATTACGTTTGTTAAATTTTTTGAAAATTATGCGAAGTCTCCAAAATACTATATACAGAGTGGCTGAAAAGTTCTTGATGCAAAACATAATTTTTAGAAAAGCAAATGTTATATAAAATACAATTTTTCAGAAAAAGTATATTTATGTTGTTATTAAATATTAATTATTTTTTTTACTTTACATTAAGCATGTATAAATTTTGAAATTTAAAAATTAATAATTTAACATACCCCGTCTCACACACCATCTCATATTTTAATTACATTTAGACCACTCTGTTTAGTAGAGTATTATGTTCTTTTCAACAATTATTTAAATTTCCTATTTTTTTTAATTATCGCCCGCCATCTTCTTTCCTACATTATCTCATCGGATTTAATTAAACTGAAATTTGCATTAACTACAGTCGTATCAATGAAATGAAATCTTTGTTCACTTAATTTTTTTTTAATAATATCAAAATGGAGAGATATTCTCCTTAATTTAGAGACATATACGAAAGAAAAATGTATCTAACTTATAATATCTAATTTAATAACTATCTATCACATAAAGGAAGCAAATACTAATTTTATCTTATCATTTTATGCATGGATAACTCAACACACAAAACTAGTAGATAACTACAACTGATCATAAGCAAGTAATAAATATTAACCTATATCATATACTTATTTTCTAAAAACTAATATAACCTTGACATTTTTATTACCTATTATATTAAATCTTTGGCTAGTTTCTCGCATTTGCTTTGGCTTTTACTTACATGCAGTTTTTAGAAGTAAGCACTTTCGTTAACCCTAGAATTACAAACCGGAGTAGATATTTACCCCAGATATCATTGAGCTAGAAGAAACGTGGAGTGAGTAGTGACGCTGGGAGTGAGGTGTGTGATTCACTGAACAGGGCAGCAAACGAGCCGGTTCAATAACGAAACGCGGAGGAATACGCGGCACTGTAGCAGAACGAACCGGGCAGAAAACCTAGAAACTTGCCTATTTCGCTATTGGGTTCGTCTTCGCTGTTTCTTAGTTAGTGATCCACATGGTTATTTCTTAAAAAAGTTCGAATTTAAAGTTAAAGAAAGTTAATTTCTTTTGAACTAAAAATGTTAAAATACATTTAGGAGCCCAAGTCAATATGATAGAGGGGTCTCATACAAGCATTGCATACAAGTGTAGGGAAAATAGTCCTTTTCTGCCCTGTTCGCTCAAAAGGGTGTGAGTGGGTTTTCGGCTCGCTGACACCTGACACCTCACTACAGTTTTCCTTCTAGCTCAATGCCAGATACATATACATATACATAAAGTTTGAACTAAGTTTCCTAGCTGATCAGTGACATTATCGATTACTATTTATAAATCAATATTTTACAAACTGAATTTTAAGAAAAATGATTTTGCTTCTCGAAATTCTCTTTGACATGAAAAAAAAATTCATGTACTTAATGAGTCAAATTGCTGCTTTCAGAACAATTTTTCAAGCAAAAAATCATATGGGTTAATATTTAACCTATATTTCCTTAGTTTCAATGTAAAAAAGGTTTGTATTTCTAGGGTTAAAAGGCACATTTTGCTTAACAAAACTAAAGATTTCACTGCTTGTACAAATAGACGCCTTTTGTTTGCTAGAGTTTGACTTCCCGAAACGGCACACTATTAAATTTGATGATTTTCTAATTTTGAATTTTATTACCGCTTTGAATTAGGCATTAGTCTAGTTACACAGCTTCATATACTTATTCTATAGATTTTTATTACATTCCTTTTGGATTATTTCTCTTCCAGTTCCAATTTTTTGCTGAAGCAATTGTGCTTATTTAGATTGCAGCATTTGTAGTAGTCTATATTTTTCAATGTTTTTTCATATGTATTAGATTATTAGACTTTATCAACAATGTAGATAGGTTTCAGTAGTTGCTCTAGTAATTACTTTTTTTGTCAATAGAGGTCGTTGTGGCAAAATGAGTTCCGACTTCATGCCACTTTCGCAGGTTCTGTCTACGTCCGGACATCTTATAACCGGATCGTGTAGGACAAAAAAAAATCCATCAATAACTACCTAGTGTATATGGTGTTTCTATTGATTGATTTATAGCATGCACTTTCAGTATAAAGCGCATTCCATTACATAAGACATTTAATGGGTGCGACTTTATGGCTCATACTTTCATTTGGAACGTATTATTTTAGTAAAGTGCTAAGTTGATTTGATTGAAATAATTGATATCTTGAGGGTGAATGGACTTGGTCTAGCTCCGCTAGACCAGTGGGGATGAGAAACAACAACAACAAAGTGCTAAAAGCTTTTGAATACATTACAATGTATGCTTAGCTATATAAGCACTTTCTATCGAGAAATTTTTGATTAGAGAAGTTAATTAACGGTGGGTTGTTTTTTCTTTGTTAACACATGAGACTCTCAAAGCAGTAGATATTTTTTAAGATTAAATCTCTGGAATGAGCACTTTTCTTTCTTTTAATTATTGACTAAACAAGCTTTTGCATCTATAGAGTATATGTTTTAGCTAGTTTCCGATTTATCTTTTGCTAGATTAGCCTTTTAAATTCGTAGATTTTATTTCGGTGGTTGAATTTCTAATATGCACTTTGTTTCTAACATATTTAAATAATAAGCCTTGCACTAGTATCGATTTTATTATCTCTTCTATAGGATATCGGCTCTATAACTATATATTTGCTATAGCATGTGCTTTCTTTATTTCCACATTTGCTCAATTTGGCAGTAAGCTCATGAGGCATGGTTTCCATTTACATAGATCTAGTATTGACTTTCTTTCTAACCACATTTGATTAAAACTTCAGGTTCTATTTCGATGGATGAATTTGCTGACGCATGTGAGTTTCTCGGTGAACAACTCGGAAAGCCAATTCCTCCTGGCACCATACAAGATCTAGCCCATAGCATCGATATGAATAAAGATGGTTTTATCGATCTAAATGAGTTTTTGGAATCATTTCGGTTGGTGAACGGTAATCAGGCGTTCGAAGATGATATTGAAGATCGGCAGTTTGAATCAGTCGGGGAAAATGACGTAGAAGCGACTGAACTTGCTCATAGTGAGGACAGCGAAGACGATTCTTTTGAAACTGCACTTAACGAAGCGGAAGCTGATGTCAATACTATTGAAGAAGATTTGGATATTGATGATAATTGCAGTTCAAGAAGATTCTGAGCTAGTTAAACGTACGCTTTGAACAAAATTTTAAGTATCATAGTTAGTTTTTATCTTGTAAATAATAATAAAATACATAATTTTTTTCAATCAAATCGTGGCCCTATTAGTAAGTATTCCATTATTATGATATTTTTTGTACATTTTCTTAAACGATAAAGATAAAAAGAATCTTTTCGTTCGAGTTAGATCCATTGACCAATAGCCTCTGGCGCAGCTCTAGTCAAATGTATTTCCATCAATCTTGCAAACTTATTTTAAGTGACGTTTCCTTTAAAACCCTTTTTGACCCATTCCTAATATTTTCGTATGCAGTTTTTGTAAAAACGTTTTTCAAATCTCCAAAATAACTTTTTATACGACTATCTATTGACACTAAACATTTATTTGATTAAAAATTTTAAAATATGGTAATTTATGCAACGTTATTCAATTGTGTAATTCATATGTAGGCGCACGTAATTTTTTGTAATATTAAATAAGTATAGAAGTTGTATCACACACCATTACATTATAAAAAATAATATTTTTTGTCAGTTGTCAAACTTAATCCTAATACAGAATAATTCATTAACCGTCTTCATATGAATTGAATTCAGATTTAAAAAATTGGAAATTACATAGACGCAATTAATGGTAATGTTTTTTGATGTGGAAGAAGCAGAACCCTTATAGTAAATTAATTTTCACCAATTGACTCATAATGTTTATAAGAATACTTAATTACATTAAATATATACTAAAATATTGATAGGTATATAACGAAAATATATTGAAATCAATTAGGGTAATTACATTTTCTATTTTCGTTGGTGAATCTATAGACTGTATAATTGTATATATTTTTCTTATAATTTTTCTATATTTTATTAATTAGACTTTTAAAACCATAGGTCTGATCTCATTGGAGGAATTAAGAATTGCATGCTGCTATCTTGGATGTGTACTAAACAAAAAATTTAATGAAGATACCATTAAGGATTTGCTAAAGACCATGGATTTTGATCAAGACGGATTCATTAGCTTTAATGAATTTCTTGAAGCATATCGTATAGTTAATTTACCAGAAAGGGATGACGAAAGTGACGATGATACTTTCCGATCAACAGGTGAATGGGCGATCGAGGACTTAGATGTGGATTACTTTACACCAACTAATTCTGTTCATATGATGATGGAGGAAGAGGGGGATGATGATGTCTTTTATTGAAAAGGTAAACAGTTGAGTTAAATGATTTTTAAGTTGAACAAAGAGGATAACGTTTTCGAAAATTATGTTTGATGCAATTGCCAAGGGAGATGAAAAAATAGAGCACGTTGTTTGATACAGTCTTCAAAAAGCTGATAATACAATTAAAAAAGGTCGATGAATCATCAATGTTAATAAAACCGCGGAAAATTTACATTTTCTTTGTAGCATATAGAATTGATCTAAATGTGTCTCAGACCATTTTCCTATATACCGCATATTCCTCAGCATATTTAAAATAGAAAAATGTGGGTAAAAGTCCTCACCCCTTGTCTGTTATTTATTTTAGTATTTATTTCCCAGTTGATTGGTAAAATGCAAATTTGTACCAGGTATCGTCTTCATATTCAAATTACCACTAAATTAAAAAAAATCAATATCAACGTGCAATTTTTATGGCTTAAAAATGTTAAAGGACTCTACAACGTTTAACCTACATTTCTTTTAAAATAATGGTTTGTATTCCGTGTTCTTTTTCCAATATATTTTTTTATTAAAAAGTCGTGTTCCATTAAAATAGAATAAAAATATTCAGATTTTATTTATGTGATTTAAAAAGTTATAGGAATTTTTACTTGTGAATTTACAATTTTAAGAATATGATAGTTTTTGATGCAAAAAAACCTTGAATAATATTACGATTGACACCCTCCTATACTTATAACTTAAAAAATGTCTTTTTCAATCCAAATTTTGACATATTGCATTCAAATTTTGATAAATCAAATCATAATTGACATTAAATAGAAACTTTAGAGTGTAGTTAGTTTAATACTATGAAGACAGCTTCCTATGCGATTTATTGTTAACCAAACAACGGATTGTTATTCGATTATAAACTTAAGTAGTGTATAAATTAGGAAACCTTAAATATTGTGTATTACTATAGTAATAATATGGTCATTCCATATCGTAAATGTTTACAATGTTCAGCATTTGTATATAAATATTATTTGTATAAAGACAACTTCCTATGCGAATTTATTGTTAACCAAACAACTTGGATTGTTATCCGAGTATAAACTTGAGTAGTGTATAAATTAGCGAAACCTTAAAACTATTGGTGTATTACTATTAGTATTAGGTAATAATATGGGTCATTCCATATCGTAAATGTTCACAATGTTCAGTATTTGTATATAAATATTATTTGTATATGAAGACAACTTCCTATGCGAATTTATTGTTAACCAAACAACTTGATTGTTATCGATTATAAACTTAAGTAGTGTATAAATTAGCGAAACCTTAAAACTATTGGTGTATTACTATTAGTATTAGGTAATAATATGGGTCATTCCATATCGTATGACAATGTTCAGCTTTGTAATAAATATTATTTGTATATAAAGACACTTCTTCAATAGTAACCAAATGATTGTTTTCATATATTAATATAATTACGTTAACTAATACTATAGTTTATAATATATGGTATCATACTAAAAAATTGTATAAATCTAATGATATATTGTAATTATTATTACTGATAAATTCTTGATTTTTGTATGTATAATTTTGCTTGAACTAAAACTTGATAGTGGATAACTTTAAAGCAAATGTAGTTGTACTAATTAACAAATGATTCTGAAGTATACATAATTGTGGTAGTGTAAATGTTATAGTACGGTATACAATCTTCTCAATGTAGGGGTGGGGTGGGTACATATATATTCCGGCTTGGTGTGCTTGATCAGAGACCCGCTTACTCTCAATATAACGAAAAGTGTATGTGTTTACTATTTTTTAAAAATTAACTAAACTAAAACTTGATAGTTTATAATTTTATAGCAAAGATAGTCATACTTTAAAAAAATGATTATGAAGTAGTCGTAATTGTGGTAGTGTAAATGTTATAATACAGTATACAATATTCTCAATGTAATAATAAGTGTATGTGAATTTTATTTATTAAAACTGTCATTACATTACAACTGTTTTTGAATAAGATTTTTTGGTGTATAAAATATGTGCTACAAAAAATGCATTGTATTGTTATTCATTGTATAAATTTTACCAATCATTTTAACCTTATTATGAGTAACCTATAAGGGAATATTCTTTTTGCTTAATGTTAAATACTTTTGCACTACTTTGACACTGTAGGTACGACTGGTGGAGACAAGGTAACGAAATGGTATTCACTTGGTATTGAAAGCATCTTTATGGATTATAATTATAAAAAAACAATACGTTTTATCCTAAATCGATAAAAAATGCTTTTTCTGTCACTTATGTTTATTTGTTTGTTCATTATTAAAATTTATCAACTATTTCCATAACGTATTTGTTAAAGTTCTATTTTTTGTAAAGGAAGTATTTTTTTTTTACTTTTGTTACCATAGAAATTCGATATATCCGTTTCTAAAATATAAACAATATTAAACTTATTTAAATTTTTGTATAAATGATAAAACATATTTTGGTTTGGTTAATTGTTTTTTTTCAAAATAAATTATATTCAAACATGCTTTAACTCAGTCGTGTTGGTGAATATTTATTTCGAAAAAAATTGAAGTTTAGACAACTCACGACTTTTTGTGATAGTTAAAGTTTTAATTTGCTGCTGGAACTGTACATGTTCTAAATATTCATTATAGATAAACACACATTAATAAAATTGTTGTAAATAAACATTGTTTTAAATAAAAAAAACCTTAAAAACTATACTTCTTTTCAAGTGAGGATGTTTAAAGCTTTTAAGGGAAGCACGTAATAGAACTGGAGCTACTTAGCTTCTTTTACTAAACCCATATTTTTAATTTTACAACTACCCTATACTTATTTGCACTGATTATCTATTTATTTGCCATCTTTTTAATTTTACAACTACCCTATACTTATTTTCACTATCTACTTATTTGTTAATTATTCATAATATGGCTATAAAGGAGTCAATGTGAAAAGCACCTGCAAGTTCAAATAAAAATATCTCACCCAACAAATATAACGGGAATACTTGTATATTGCACGTGTAATTTGTAACTTTTACATTTGAAAATGATAATGATGCCAAACTTATGAATTGTATTAGATGTTTAATTAATGCATTTGATGTTTAATGAAATTGTTATAAGTGTACATGATGATGCCAAATAAAGTTCTATTTCGGTGTTTAAAGTTTCGAATACTTTGTTATATTATTAAATTCAATTTAAATCATAAATAGTATTTAAAAAGGAAACATGGTACCATTTAAATTAATTCTATATTTACACATTTAGTTGTATGTAATAGTTAACCAATAAATTTTTAATGGATGAGATTTGAATGGATTATTTTTAGCCCGCTTTTTCTTTTTTTTTTAATTCGAAAGAATTAAAAAAAATGAAAACTTAAGTATTAACATGCTGACGATGTCCGCATTCCCCTTCCAAAATCGGTTCTATCCGTCGGATCTTAAAAATTGTTTTTTTTTTCGTTAGAAAGGTATGACCTCAGAGACCCAACTTAAACTTTCATACTTTTTGTCCGTCTGTCTGAACACCCGGATGGACATCTGTCTACTGTCTGAGGGACGAATTTCCCATTGATGGTTGGTTGGTACACATATATATTACGGTTTGTGTGCTTGATCAGAGACCCGCTTATAAACCTTCGTCAAGTAAGACATACAGATAGAATTTTTACTGACACAGAGAGAGAGAAGGTTCAGCCAGGGAAAAGGCGGTAATATTCCCATTGAATTAGCATTAAAATTATTTTTTAGACAGTTAATAGCTGTTGCCATTACAACAATAGCATGATAAACTTTTTTAAGATTAATAAATATTTTTTTATAAATCAGTTTGGATTGAAGTCATAAAATGTAGCACAATATGATTCTTTGATTGTGCAGTATTTGTTTACAAAGCGGTAATGCATTATACATTTTTTTTGCATAAAATGAGGTTAGTATTAGTTTACATTTCTTATTTTTTTGTTGCAATTTGAAGTAGTTTCATGGTTTTTTTTGTTATTAATAAATATTTAATTATTCTTCCAACTACAAATAAATCAAGCTGACAATAAATATTAATTTAATTTGCGAAAAAAAAAGTTGATTCTGGCTTATGGAAGTTTAAAATACCATTGGACACTGTGCTTGGCGATTCTTTTCTAATGTGTATAAATCTTGTGTAGAAGCTGTTCTAGGTAACAGTTACTATTTAAAACCTACTTGATTTTCAATAAGAAGTTCAGTAAGTATTTATGTAACAGGAATCTAGGCTATTTCAGTTCTTTTACAATTTCTTGTTCGAAAAGCCATTGCTTAAGTTCGGGTGGCTTTTAAGTTTTAAATAATAGCAATAGATGGCAGCACCACAAGTTTGTATAAAATATGTACTTCGGAACCTGGGAACTTCCGTTTGCATTGCAAAACGATCGCTTTAACTGACTGGCCTCCTGCCCCGCGTGCATATTCTATGTATCAAGTATCAGTGTTCTGTGATACCGTTTTTCAAAGAGGAAAATGAAAGAAACGTGAAGATGATTGAATTACAACTTTTCTTATAGCTTGAAATTTCTAAAAGTAACTGTAATTAATTTTCGTATTTTAAAAAAATAACTGTTATAGTTACTTTATTAAAAGTATCTTTACAATCCCTGCTAAAACCCTAATATTGTTTTTTTATCCAAATTAATGAGTAACTTGTTCACTACTTCAGTTGGTATTTTTGAAAAGCTTGAAAATTCTAGATTATAATAAAAAAGTTAAGAAAAATAGCAAAATTAAATTGTTAAGTGAATACTAAAAAAGTCCATGCATATGTACCTCTGGAGTGAAAATGTCAATCTGTAGACCATAATGTGACGACAGAAGTTGGGAAATAAGAAAAAAAATAGTTTTCCGAAATCAATCTTGAATACAATAATTTAATTACTATTAATTCAATAACTTTTTTTAAATGCAAAATATAAAATTATTGTAGAAAATACCAAAGTTTAAAGCAAATGATGCATAAGCTGCTATTCACAGAGTTTAGAGTAAAAAATCTTTTTACATAAAGAATGGTAAAAATGTTTTTAGAAAAGGTACATTGATTTTCAAATTAAAAAAAAAACCAGACACCTGATTTAATAAACTACTTCAAAAGAATTTATTAAACGAAATACATAAAAGTATACACTACACACAAAATAAATAAAAGAGACCAGTATAATTTTCTTATGTTTGTGAATTCAGTGCAATGAAAAACAAATATCTATCTCTGTATAGTTTACATGGTAGTTGAATTAACTTAAATAAAACATGCATACATTTTCTAAAAGCACAATACAAATTTTCTAAAAACAAAAAAAATCAAATGTAAACAAAGAAACAGGTAATTGTTTTGTTAAAAATGTAGTAGGAAACATAACTCTAAAATCACAAAAAAGTCCAAACTGCATATACCTTCAAATAGAGAAATAATCAGTTTTCCCAAGTCGATTACATAATTTACTTGGTGCTTTAAAAATGTAAATGCACCATTGAGATCATTTGAATGATTTCAATTTTATTTTTAAATGGGTCAATTATAATTCAGGCATTGTATAAAATGAATAGATATTAAATAGGCATTTTTTTCACTTTCACACCAATATCATACAAAACAGGGAAATTTAAGGCCACAAATTATGCCTTACACAAATTTAAAAGCACACATACATTTTACTCACAAATATAAGTTCTTATAACATCAAATTATTAGGCACAGTATAATTTTTTTTTGTTTATCATAACTTCCTTGAGATATTTTCGCAAACAGTTTTATGTTTTCTCTTTTAAAGAACGAGATTAGGCTTTAAAACTGAATCTTAAAGAACTCACACAAAAAAAATATAAACTGTAAAGGCAGGATATTTTAAGTACTTTTTCTAAAAATTGATGTTAATAAATGCTTATTTTAAATCCATCAATATTTTTTAACTTTCAAAAGCAAAATCGTTTAATTTTGAAGACCCATTAACGTTTCAATAAAATTTTACTACATAGGCTACAAATGTGTACAGTACAAATATAGGACATTTGAAAAAGTATGCATACGCATAGAGAATCACTAGAAATGGCTTGATGTACACATTGTAGTCTATGTATTAGACATTTAACAAATTTTACCATGTATATTTGGTTTAAAGAAATGAACTAGATATTTACAAAATGTGAAGGAAATAATGGAATAGAAAAATAACATTCATAAAGAAAATACATAAAAAACAAAGGCATGATATGCTTCACAAATACATCACCAACAGCTCTATGTATTTCATATTTAGATTTCTGAACTTTTAAAAGTCAAATTTAGAAATTTAGAATGCTGAAATCAAATGGAACAGTTATCTGGAGGAATGTCAGTGTGGTATGACCAATCACATATGAACTAGAATTATATTACAAATGAATAGTTTTCTTTCCCATAGCAGCCCTGTGATTACAAGCAGAGATTCACTTTACATAGATGCCTAAAAAAGTATAATTTAAAACAATTAAAACAATGTATTTTCACATCATGGAAAAAAAAAACTTAAAGTTGTTTAAATGATAGAAAATTGTCACTACATATTTTTCAGGCAAAACTTTCAAACTTGTCACACAAAAAAAACTAACTTTGTATAACAAATGCTAATTCAATCATTTGAACTTCACAATTTAGAAGGTACTAAATTCGCTTCATAAACCTCCTCATGGTATTTAACCTGCTATTGAAATGAAGTATAAACAGATAATTTATAGACCTTATTTTATTAAAACTTTTACCTGCAAGTATAGAAAATATTTCATTTGTATAATAAGTTTCATTTCCTTTTTTAAGTTTCATTTTTTTACATAATCCCCTTAACAAATAGTAAAAATACTATCCATAAAAACTTACATCATTTGCTGGAGAAATCCTGGACTGAGATGCAATGTCTTGTAAATGTATATGGTCATACATTTTCTGCTTATTTACTGGAGGTCCTGAATTTTTTTAAAAATATAAATACATTATACTGCCACATAAAGTCAGTTACATTAGATAAAATTAAAGCTAATTTTTAATGGAATGAGTCAATAAGCTACTTCTAAAAAATATCTCTTTCTGATATTAAATAGCATGATGATTTAGAAAAAGATAAACAGTAGATTAAAAAAATAGTTAGATATTAAGAATTTACCTATATGGCTAGTTAAATACACCAATAGTCATAGTTAATGAAATACACCATAGTCATAGTAAATGAAATACACCAATAGTCATAGTTAAATGAAATACACCAATAGTTAAATTGGGGATGGACCTTTGCAGTGCTACCCTAGATGGAGCAAAACCCAGTAGCACCAGAGTATTTTTAAGTTTACCAAAAGTCCCTACACCTGCTATATAAATCACACCATTTGTTTTCTAAAGGTTAACAAGTTAATCGAATCTTTCTTAAAAACAATCAATCACAGGAGAACAGGATTTCAATAAAATATAAAATTCTGCAATAAATATATACATACCTATTAAGCTTAGGAGAACTGGCAAAAATATCAAACTATGAAGTGTTCCAAAAGCTATAATTCCAACATACATTCGGAAATAAAATATTTGGAAAATTTGTGATTTGGCAAAAGCTAAAACAAGGATACCACAATCTGTAAGAGTGATACCCGAAAGAATCTGAAAAGTAATTAAAAACATTAGATGAAGGAAAATAAAATGTTAAATAGCTTTTTATATACAGTTTATGTTTGCCATTATAATGACAAAGTTTTAAGTAAGTACAATGAATTCACAAAAAAAAAACAAGACTTAAAAATATTAGCTAATGGTCATTACCTATCCTCTCAAATACATAAAATTTAAAGTAGCAGTTTTTTAAAAATCATTAAAAAATTACTGGCAATTTGTTAAAAAAGATTGATGAAAAGAGCATAAAGTTATTTGGTTTTGCATTAAAAAAAGAATTTCTTTAACAGCAAAGGGAGATAGTAATCAGAAACAGTTTTGATCTTCATCAGTTCTGACTAAAGCTTTTTTACCCTTTTATGATATTTGTTAAATAATCTAATATAAACCTATTACATAATCTCATGACAAACTCAAACTTGTTTTACTCCAGTCAGAAAAAACTTTCAATATTTAAATCTAATTTTTATGAAAAAAATACATTTTAAGATTTCAGAATATAACAAATTGCATAAGTGTGCAAGACAAATATCCTAAACAAAAACTAATTTGATGTTCAAACTTCGGAAAAAAAATGAATTTTGAATTCGACTAAAATTCACTGTACAATGCATTTTCACTTACCGAACTTCCCATTTTTTGCAAAGCTGACTGAGCGCGCTTGACTCTAGTAGGCTCAGGACTTATAGCAAATGAATGAGTTAAATGTGAACAAAACTCAACAGAAATTCCAACACCCTAAAAATAAACAATACTTTGTCGTTACTTTTATAAATTTATATGCTAAATAAGTTTGATACATTATAATTTGTATTATTTTTTAAGTACATTTTGTTTGACTGTGTCTAACAATGGTGGATAGAACTCTTTTAAAAAAGGGAAAACAACTATATTAATAAATTGGATAATCATTGCTTTAAAACTTGAACCACAACAATCTTGGCCATAATCTTGTGAGCACCGAAGGGTGATTGAAATGTACTCAATAAATAAATAGAAAGTTTAAAAAACAGCACTCGTGATAGATCATTAACCTCTTCACTCCTGAAAAAATCCCACGTATATATCCTTTATGTAAAAAAATTTCAAACAACTATACATTTAAAGTATGTTTTGTAAGTAGTATTGAAAAAATTAGCACTTAACATTTGCTGAGGGTCAGTCACATCAATTTAGTGAAATTTAAGGTTTTGATCGGTAAAAAAACACTTTGAATGTGCTATGAATAAACAAGCAAAAGCTGTCATTTTTTTGTGATTAATAGTCCATTCCAACTTATGCTTTAATCCACAATGCCTTGTAAATTACCCTCTGAAAAAACTTTTGCAAGATCTTCCAAATCTGCTTTACCCTTGGTACAACATTTTTTTTTAAATACAATTAACAAATCCGCTGTTTTGGTATCAGTATTTTTGAAAAGTTTGAACATTCTAGTTTAAAATAAAAAAGTATTTAAAAAATTGTAAACTGAGGATGTAAAGTGAATTCTACAAAGGTATACATATGTGTATCTCTGGAGCGAAGAGGTTAATTCTAACTATCCTCAATTTAAGAAAAGCCATAAAGTAAAATGCATTTTGTATAAATTAAAAGGGATGCTTAATAAAATTACATCTGTATGCAAAAGCTTGTCACAAATGTCTTTTAGAGTACTTTTAAGATATCCAGGTAAAAAAAGATACTTCGGAAAACACTTAGTACAAACGAAAATAAATTATATAAACTAGTTTTTTTAATTTAATAACAATGAACTCACCACAACCAAATTAACTAAAGACACAGCATTCAGAGAAATACTCCACCAGTACATTAATCCCATCAAATTTACAATTATCATCACAATTGTAATGACTACAATAATGGCAGAGTAGATGTCCAAACCAAGGAAGAGGAATGTCACCACAAAAATAGCTAGGATAGAATAAGAAATGCTACGCAGAGTATCTGGCCACATTGTAAGATATTGTTCAAAAAATGGATGAACAATGCTGAAACACACAAAATTTTAATGTTAGATAAATTACTAGTGCATATAAAAATACATACATATTACTAAAAAAAATTAAACAAAAACATATTGGCAATTCTACTATAATTTTTAATTTTATGTCTTAGGCATAACTTTAACAAAAATTTATATTTCTTTTCAATTTTTTTCTTATTATACTAAGAGACTGGTCCTTATATAATTGCAAAATGGAATTTTAAAGCAAAGAAACTCAAAAAAAATTTTAGGACACAAAACAATGCAGCAAATTCCTTACCTTCCGATGTCCTGAATGTTAAATTCTTAGTTTCGGGCTCAAACTAACACTTTTTTAAGCTAAAAATTAAATTTATTTGGATTTTAAATTGAACTAATGCTATATCTTAACAAATTCCTTCCATAAAATTTTGGCTTTTAATATTTATAATGTGTATTTCTCTTCTCCTAACTTTGTCCCTGGGTTTTGGTACATTCACTGACCTCATTACTAAAGTGGCGAAGAGAGGCACTGGATGGAGCTACAGTGATTCTTCAATCATGAAAACTGTATTGCAGAAAACTCACATTTCAGTTAGTAGCCGCATTTTTTTTGCTATACTTCACCAAAAGTCACACTTGCCCAAAAGTTAAAAACCCCAGTAAAATGGGCTGCGTGGCTTTATTACTTTCCTTACAATCCCCCATGGTTAAGGTTAATTTTTGCTTAATAATTGGAATTTTTTTCTATAAATATGTTAAAGTGGAGTAAAAGGAGTAAAAAATCCATTTTTATTAAACTGGAGTTAGTTTCAACACAAAAAAGACCGGGAAACATCGCGAATTTCCTCACGTCCGTTCTTTACGTTCCGTTCCTAACCGTCACAATAATCTAGGGATGGAAAACCGAAACCTTTGTGACTTCGGTTTCATTGAACATTAGTTATTTTCATAAGGCCAGTTTAAACCGGTTTCTTTGAAACCGTTTTTTTTTTAAACTGCCATCCCTAACTTTTTTGTAAAAAAAATCAAATGAGCCTTGCTGAACTTTTTTTTGTAATTCTAGAACCCTTATAAACCTTTTTACAAATATTTAAAGTGATTTTGAAAAAATAAATTTCACAAGTTTTTTTATACCTGAAATTAAAAATTATGGTAGAACTGCCCATATACTAATTACTTTTTAAAAAGTAATTTTTTCGAGTTATGCATTTATAGGAACTAAAACTTAGCCATCATTAATTAGCAATTATAAATTAGCATAAGCTACTTAAAAGCAAGAAACTAATATCTAAACGCGTATTAGTAATTTAAGATAAACATCTTAATACATAATACAGAAAAGTGCAACCCGAATTGTACTGAAATACAATGAAAAAAATTTGCATGTTAATCAAAGCAACTGCTTAATTCATAACATAATTGTTTTAATCTTTTATTAATTCACAGTAAACAACTCATAGCAATATTACTATATTTTTCAAGACTTTTAAATAAGAAACAATTTTTAAAATTTGTTGTCAAACTTGGAAAGTTAATAAAATAAATGATAAAAAATATTTTTAATAGGCAAACATTTCAGAAAACTCAACTGAAAATGTTAAACACAATATAAAAATGCATCATTTTTGTTACCATACTTGTTATAGAGGGATAAGATAGTTAAATTGATGAAGAAAAAGAAAGTTCAAGCAGTCATGCAGAAGCAAATAAAGATAACGTTCACAACATTTACTCACAATGGAATCATAAGTTTAAAAAAACGGAGCTAAAGCTTATTAATGAACAACTTTAAACAAATAATATTAAATTTTTTTATACAACACTAATCCTTGCCATATTTTTTAAAAAATATATATTCTTTTAGACTTTGACATTAAATTATAATTTATTTGTTAACTTTGTGTTATCTAAAAGTGATTTAACAAACCAAATGATACAAGTTGTTATACTTACCAAATGCAATTACTACTCATATTTTAAATTTAATTAAAATTTCTCATTGACTAATAGGTTTGAACTCACTGGTAGAAGAGTCATAAAAAACATACACACTTTTCATGCAAATAAACAAACTTTTCAAACATTCAAACTCTTAGATGCACACAACAGCCAAGATCCATGCACGACAGGAAACGGGGAAGAAAAAAGCCCAACCAAAGTCATTTTCAGAACAGACATCAAAACTGGTTCTTGGCACCTACTATGAATAACTGAACAAAAACAAGCTGAAATTTAAGACACTCTACTAAAAGTGCTTGAAAAGTAAATTAGATTTTAAGTTAAGTCACTACCCAAAAATAATATATTAAAAAAATACCAGCATAAATTGCAAATTTTTATCATAATTATGAATGTTATTCCCAATTTGAATTCAAAAACGAAAAATATTTTCATGCTGTGGTCTTAAGAAATCCAATCTGGGTTACCACATCCTACATTTTTAGCAAACAGCCTTTATTTTCTTTAAAAACTAAATACATGTAACTATTCGTTAAGAGGTATGGTCAGATCTGAAGCATTAATTGTGAAAACTCAATATCCGTCTAAGTATTGCTCTTAAATTTAAGCACATTTTCACCAGGTATGTAAAAAATAAAAAAATTAACACATTAAAGACGAAAGAAAAATTTCTAAATATTTTACATTTTTTTTAATTGTGTGGTTATCTGTCAATACACATTATAGCATCTTTTAATAATAAAAACAGAACATATTTTCCCATTCAAGTTTGTTTTGCTGTTAACTAAGACATACTTAGATAATGCATTCTCAAAAACAATGCATTAATTCCAATGGGACTGACCACCTCTCTTTAAAAAAAAACCTATGAACTAAACATTAGCAAAAGAAAATTATTTTTATGTATTAAATCAAAAATACTGAAGTTTAATAAAAAAAATACCTTTACTTATTTGAAACCATTTTAAAAAGAACTTACACTTTGCCCATTTATAAAAGTACCAATATAAAAGAACCATTAGCATTCATACAATTTATCATTTTATTGCAAAAATCATAAAGCAAATGATAGCTAATCTATAAACTACTAAAGTCTAATAAAAGGAAAACTATAACACAGAAATAATTGGATCTCATTTAACTAAAAAGGAAACAAGCAACATTTCCCAGAATTTAGTAATTTGTATATTTTTACTACTATATATATGCTAGAATTTCAATATAAATTTATACTTATTTTAAGAGAAATAACAATTAACCTTATATATGCAGAAATATGCCATCATAAAACCTAAAAAGCTAAAAATGGTATACATGTTACCATTAAAACCTGAAATCAGCAAAAACTAGAATTAACTAGTGAGAACTAGTTTTAACTGAGGCCATTAGTTAAAACTAGTTTCCACTAGCTGAAACCAATCATCCCTAGTTAATACTAGTTTTAACTATCAAAAATATATTAGATAAAACTAGAATTGACAGAAAATGGCCCACTATAGGATGATAGGTTTGGATTAGTTTAATAAATTTTTGTTGAAATGCAATGAAGGGGTTTTGGTTATTGGAAGACTCTCCGTTAAGAACAGTATAGAACTTTTCTTTTCAAAGATTCCATTGTCGTAATAAGATAATAACATTCCTCTTTTTGAAAATTTAATAATGGATTAATGTTTAGTTAATAAAGTAAATCGGAGATTTTAAATTTCGCAGTAAAACGACCAGTGCAACAAGTTTATTTTGACCAGTGCAACAAGTTTTTTTTTCTAAGTTTATGTAAATCCACTTCTTTTCAAAGAAATTAACTTTCAGAATAAACTAAAAGTCAAGAATTTACAGTTAATTCTAGTTTTATCTAAAACATTTTAGATAATTCTAGATTTGCTAATTACAACTAGTTCTAAGCAATGCAAATGGTCGAAACTGGTATTAGCTAGGGAGGTCTAGTTTTAACTAAAGGAAACTAGTTTTCACTAATGGCATCAGTAAAAAATAGTTCTCACTAGTTAATTCAAGTTTTAGCTGATTTCGGGTTTTAACAGTAACATAGATACAAAATACTAAAAGAATATATATGATGTCTTAAATGCTTAAACACTTGTACAATTACTTAAAGAAAAATTAGTTAATGATAAATAATTAGTGATTTTTCTTACATTAAAGATAAAGTTTACAAAAAACTAAATAGGAATTATATACGAGTAAAATACTTATTAATAGTTACACAGGGCAACAGCTGTTTTGGTACCTAGGACTTTAGAACTGATTTTAGATACATTTGGGTTGCTTATTCGAAATATTAAAAAAGTTTTCCTTCGACAGCTCTACTTTGGGCTTTTTATGTAAAAATTCATTGTCAAAATTTAGTTTTGAAAATGTATTTAAAATGCAATATGCGATTCTTGCTCACAGTTGTTAACGTTTAACACTAATCTGGTTTAAGTTTTTTTCTACCTCTAATGGTTTTGTCACAATAGGACTCTTTATCTGAAAAAGTTACACCTTCTCACTTTAAGATAAAAGCCACGTTATGACAAAAAACATTAAACGTAGAGAAAAGCAGAAACTAGATTAGTGTTCAGCATCAAAAATTCATAAGGAAATTCCCCCCCCCCCCATTACACTTTAAAAAACATAAAAAAAAACATTCAAAAGTAAAATTTTGGTTTTTAATTTTGATCACAAAAAAAACTTGAATTTTTTTACAAAATAAAAAAAGAATATCTCAAGAAATAGAGCTATCAGAGAATAACTGATTTCATTTTATAATCACAGAAGAAAATAACTAAAATTAGTTGTAATATCCTAGGCAGAAAAATTATTTTATAACCCTGTGTTATCATATAAACAATGTTATTAGTCAAAGAATACTTTACTACAAACCTATAAGGAAATACACGAATATCACTAGAAGAACCATTTTGTAATTTTTCTGTCAGCCAAACAGAAATTTTTCTAGACCAGCGCAAAGCTTCATAAAAGTCTTTAGACGTTTTCAAAATGGTATGGTATGTCATAAAATTTGAAGCTACGGAAATAAATTAAAAATAAATTATATCAATGATTCAGCTACATAAAAAAATAAAGCAAAGGCAACATTTAACAAAAACAGTGTTCAAGTTTGAAAATAACCCTTACCTCCCACAGAAATTCCATTCTCTGAATGTTTAAGCTCTACAGCACTTCCAAATTGAGCGCGTCCTCTGAAACAATTAAATTAAACGTTATTTAGACATGAAAAATCCATAAAGAAATTACTACAATATTCTTGTCACTCAAGATGTACATTAATAAGGTTTTAAAATTTCAGAAACCTATAATAAAATCTCTGTATAAATAAGAGTAGAATATATTTATTACCCTTTGGAGCAAACTTGACTAGGGACTTCTTGCAAAAAATGTCCTAAATTTTTATTGAAAATGTCTCCAACAGGACGCTGAGTCCGTGGAATGCTGCACGATTGACACTCTGAAAAAATATATATATGCTATATTTCTTTAAAGATACTTTTGCATAGATCAAGTATTAAAAGAGAACAAAATCTTTCAACAAAAGGCAATTACATTTAATCAAAGAAAAGTTGTCTATATAAACATACTTTAAAACAATAATAGTTTAAGTTTTGATAACAGAGGATAAAAAAAAGAACGTGTTAAAATTTTAGTAAAATAAAAATAAATTAATTCTTATAATTGAAATTCAAGTCAAGACACTATTATTAATTTAAAACCGAGTCAAGATACCAGCTAGTAAAATTGTGAGGTCTTCTAAATTAGAGGCAAGAAAAAACTGACAATGATGCTCAAAATTTTTCCAATTTGTTTTGCTGCAGAAAATTAAACATACAAAATATATACTAAATATTCGTTGTTGTGTCCATGAGAAATCAAGATAAAAAAAAAAGAAATAGCTACTTAAAAATGTTTTATTATGTAAGTGTATGTTTTTAAAGTTATACACGTGGTGTTATTTGAAAGATGATTTTTTAAGAAAAGTAAATTAACGTAACTGCAGATGAGAATTCTGGAAACTAAAATTGTATGATGCTATTAATGAGATTTCATTGTAATTGAGGTAATTTTAGCTAGAGTAAACCATTATAGCCCTATTTCAGTATTGCTCCAGCAGTTAAAGTATAAATTTTATCATATACGCTATTAACTAGTTCAGAAAAGCTTTTCATTCTTTTTTAAACAGACTTACCTGGCCTTTTTGAATCTGCAGGGCAATGTGTGTCATTTGCATGAAAGCAACAACTTGGACTATGCATATATTCATAATAAGTATCTAACCAGCTCACAGGACGCAGAGCTATATAAGTTCTGAAAAATAAGTTTTGAAATATAAATTTAAAAGTTAAGGAAAATCATAAAATTTTATTTCAACAAAAAAGAAACATGTAATATTACCTGTTACTCATGTCTGCCATCCATTTTAACTGTACCATCATCGAATCTTGATCACAACCATGACTAGCACATATACTGTTTTGATCTTTTTCATCTGAATAATTATACCCATCAGTAACAACGAAGTAAACAGGTGGACCAACCGAGAGATATTTGCTTAGATATTGAAAATAATTTAACATGTAAGAATCCTAAAAAACAAGATTGTGATTAGTATGCGAGCTAACTCTTAAAGTAAAAGAACAGTTTTAACCTCATAAATTCTTCAACAAACCTCTGGCATTGCTAGTTCTTGATCCAACCCGATATCAATTTTATGTAATACAGCAACGGAAGAACACAACCATCCAAGGAAGGCAATTACCTAAAAATCAGAAAAGATTACTTTAATTATGAATGTTATTAAATTAAAAATGCTTTAAATTTGTAATTAGCAAATTTAAGGTTTGTTTGGAGTACCATTAAATTAGAGCTACACTAGGGCAATTGGACTCATAAATTTTAATTAAAATCAAGAAAAAGCTGCCATCAGTGTGAGTGACACAATCAACCTCATAGCAACATTCTATGTTGTGTAATAAGGTTTGACAAATAACTATGAATATCAATCCGGTTAGTACATATAGTTTAAGTATGTGCCTTAAATATGTAAAATTTAAAAATAGTATTCGTAACACTTTTAGTCTTTTAATGCACAATAATTGAAATTAAGGCTAATCAATTTAGCAATGTTTGCTTACTTTTCAAATTTTGAAATTAAGGCTAATCAATTTAGCAATGTTTGCTTACTTTTCAAATTATATACGAATGTTTTTTTTTTTGTCTTTCTAAAATACGAGATTCATTAAACTAGTATTTTTTCGAAAATATTAATAACTAATCTAAATAACGTATTAAGAAGTTTTAAGAAAATATATGAGATAGGCAAAAATAATTGCTTTTTAAGATTTACAGTAATTATAATACAGAAAATAAATCTTACCACAAGAACCCTTGAAAAGTTGTTGAGTAGCAAAGGAGCATAAACATTCTTAAAAAATTTATATAAAACACCTTTTGTATTAGTTTTTTCCTGTTTAGACGTTCTGATACAGCAAAACAAATCCAAACGATGATCCTAAAAAAATAATTTTTTTAAATCTAGTCCCTATATATAGATTTTAAGTTCAGACTATGTAATAATATATAACACAAATACTTATAATAAATGAAAAATCTTACTTCTTGTCTTTTAACATCCAAAGTAAACAGGCATAAAAAGCAGGTCATTTGCAGAAAAAAGTTGATTAAAAGTGCAACTCCAGCATACAATGCAAACAATTTTACAGCAGGCATATCAGTCAGAGCTCCTAAAACATAATTAGAAATCAAATTATACTTAAATGCCATTAAAACAAATGAACTTAAAGTAACACTAAATATCTTACAATTTTACTTCAAAATTTAACTTTGTAAAATTTCAAACCACAATGAGGAATGTCTGCATTTTTTTTTTTTAAACTCAATCGGAATGTTGTGAAATCTTCCTAATACAAAAAATTTCTATAAAAACCAAAAAAGAGTGTTATTTAAAAGTGTAGATTTGCCCTTGAAATCTTAGGCTATTGAATGAATTGACACATAAGTAGCTGTAAAAAATATATTGTATTATTGCTTTTATTGTCTAACTTAATTTTTTTTTAAAAATAGCAAACGTTTTCCTTAGAAAACTATATACTGGTCACTAGGGAAAGGAATATCCCAAAAATAAATAAAAAATTATATTCTAATGTATCAAAGATGCATTTTGTGGATAAGGATTTTACATAGGGGGAACTAGGGACATTTGACCCATAAGGATACATGACCCAATGCCTTTTTCTCAGCATTGGAAAAGTTTTATGAGCTGGAAAGGGCATCACTTTTTCCTTTCATTCAGCTGATCATATGGTGAAAACAACCAGCTGAATCATTGCGTATAGGTTTAGCTATACGAAGAAATACATTTTCATACACCGAAAGTAAATTTTTGGTGCCGTAAGATTTTCGGTCTACTTTTTTTGGTTTAAAGGAAAGATTTTTTCATTTACTTGTTTTGTTCATGCTATTAGCTACAATTACGTGCATAATAGTGCTAATGTAATAATTCGCAAATGTCTTTGTTTTGGGGTTAATAAAGAAAGTGCAACTAGGGATACTTGACCCAAACCAATCAGGGAAATCTATTTAAACCTTATAATATGATGTTAGTTTTGTTATTAGGTAACAGTATTTTGATAATTTTAAGTCTTACTACCATATTTTTGGGTTGGGTCACATATACCTAATGGGTGGGTCATGTATCTATGCATTGGGATACATGACCCAAAACTAAAGTTTTAATTCATTTATATTTTACTGATACAGCGCGTCCCAAAAGTTTATGGACTGCTGTGTTTTTTGAATTTTATAATAGGAAAACGTTTCGCAAGATTTTTTTTTTTATTTTTAATTATCAAAAATATCAATACAATATTAGTACTGTACACAAATAACATAACAACATCACAGATTTAGTGAAAAATGAAAAAAATTAAAATTTGGTTGTCCCAAAAGTTTATAGACAAGTCCATTTTTCCATTTAATTTTGCACTATTGTTCAAATTTTTAAACCGTTCTTCATTATCACTTGAAAAACTCGATCAGGCATATTTAAAACAAGAGTTTGGAGAATTTCGGGCTTCAAATTAAACCAACTTTGTTCAATTTGCATCGTTAGATCTTGAACTGTTGCAAATTGGCGCCCATTTGCATAAACGTCCCTCGAAAGTATTCCCCAGAGGTTCTCCATAGGGTTCAGGTCAGGACTTAAAGCTGGCCACTCCATAACTTTAACATTGTGGTGTCTAAACCACTGCACAGTGGAGTTACACACATGAATGGAGCAGTTGTCTTGTTGATATTCCCATTTATTTCCCCCTAGCAACTCCCCAAATGGAAGTAAGTGAGCTTCAAGAGTTCCTTGATAATCATCAGAATATTGCCGACCTTTCAAAAAAGCAATATCAGTTGTTCCGTTGAAGGAGAAGGCTCCCCACACCATTACTGAACCCCCTCCTTGTTGCCTGCTTAAAAAGGACCTTGGTTCCTTCCGAAGATCGTGCCAATAGTACTTCCATCCATCGGGGCCATCTAAATTAAACTTTTTTCGTCACTGAAAACCACACTTAGCCATTCGTCTTTGTAATGCATGTAATTTCTTGCCCACTTAACTCGAGCATCCTTATGGCGTTTTGTAAGCTTTAGCGTGCGTCGCATTTTATGATATTTTAAAAACTTACTTGCTTTTAGCCTTCGGTGGACTGTTGATTTTGATACTGAAGCTGTAATTTCTTTGGCTGTAGATCGTACAGACAAATTTTCGGTCGAAACAAGTCTCACAATTTCTCTGTCTTGCCTCTTTGTTGTCTTTTTTGGCCTTCCAGGACGAGATTTTGGTTCGAAAATGTCACCTTTCGCTAGGATTTGATAAATTCCAGCTTTGCTACGCTTAATTCTTCTAGCAATATCTACAACTCTCATCCCACGAGCTTTTAAACGATGAATTTGTAAATTTTTTTTTCGTAAATTGCACGTTGGCAGGCCTCTTTGCAATGAATCAAAAAAGGAACAACCCACTAGTTTTTATCTCAGGAAGCTATTACGTCACGTGTACAAATAATAGAATATGCAAATTTATATTTTCATTAATAAAAACAGCTCTTAACACCTTTTGTCCATAAACTTTTGGGACAGCATTTTTCGTTTTTATTTTTTAAAAATAAATTTATGATCTCTCACAGTTGTTTGAGCGTTTTATTATTTGAAATACACTTAGATATTTGCATAAATTATTTCGTCATTCACACTCGCTTATTCTTCTCTTTAACTTGAAAAAAACAGCTGTCTATAAACTTTTGGGACGCGCTGTATTACAGTTAATACTTCAGAAAAATACTAATATATTGTGTAATACTTATTAAAGTATAAATTGAATGCATTTACACATCTATAAAGTGTTTTTTAAAAGTAACAAGCCAAAAACTTCAAGTTGGGTCATGTGTCCCTGGTTTCCCCTATTTTTAAAGCATCTGCCTACAGCACAATAAAAATTTCTAACTTTTTATTCCTTTAATACAAAACTCAACATACAAATATTTATGAGTATTTACTAAACTTACCAATGAAAAAACAACTAGACATTGAAAGACTTGATAACATCATACTAGGAGCAACTTGTCCAACAACACGCCCAATCTGTTTTGTTAGGGTTTCTTCCGGTAGACGGTCATCCCTCTGGTTTGAAAATAAATATTTATTACATATTTGAAACCAAAAAAATAATTGCTATATAAATTCTTCAAAACCGCAGAGGTGAGATTATGAATAAAAATCTAAAAGCATATAGAGTCACAATTTTTAGAACTTGCGTTTATTTTTGTGTAGAAATTTTTCGAAAATAGCAAAATTTTAGTAATCCTAAAGGGTCTTAATAATAATTATTTTCAAATAATCAAACATTAAAAGAATATTTTAGAAGTGGTAAAATTCTTGTGTCTGAAACCCTAAGTATGCAATTCAAATGACATAGAAACTTATTTTCCTTTAAAGTAAAACTATCAATTGTGATATAAACAACAAAATAAGTCAAACCTTGTTAATACAAATATAGATCATATAAAATCCTGTTAAATCGAATTGTATTGTATTCCTTGTCGGCTGTTGTATCTTAAAGTTGTTTGAACTTAAATAACATACTTCAAATTTATGGAAATAGAGGTACAATTAAATTAATAAAAAAAATCAAACAAGTTTTTTGTGTACACACCTGATAAGCTTGGACTAAGATAAAAATATTATCCACACCAACAGCCAATACTAGAAATGGTATTACTTCGATTATAATCAGAGTAGCTGGAACCCCAGCAAATGAAAATATTCCCAGAGAAGAAACAACCGATACAATAACTATGAAAACGCCTGCAAATCCCAGAGAAATTTTGGAGTCAACCTATAAAAAAAAAAGATTATACAAGGTGTTCTAATATTTAACAAGTAAAGTTGTTTATAAATTAATTTTAAAGAAGAAACTAAATCTTAAAGATCATACACCCAGAGTTTAGATATAATCATTAGAATTTTATTTCTCAAAATACTTTTTATTGAGTCTATAGGCGAGCGTTGAAACATTATAGTTGGCTATTAGATAACTAGTGATACAAAATATATAGTTCTTGAACACACACACACATATGTATGTGTATATATGGCTCCAAATGAATCTAATTTATAACCCAGTTAAATAGTTGAAATTTATTGAACAGCAACGGTTAATTTTTTGTTTGTTATGTTAGCAACAATTTTTTTATGTGCTTAAGTTATTAATAAATAAATACAACTTAAATTTCATTATTTCCCATAAACAAAGAGTTTAAAGGTAATTAATACAGATATTTGTTACTTACTAGCATGCTTTTACAAGTGTTTACTTCTCCCAATGCAACAGCAATGTAAACAAACATAATTAAGTAACTTATGGCAACTGTGACTATATCAGAATGGCTTCCTCTTTCTAATTCATCCTCTACAGATCGCTGCAAAACAAAAACAATGATTTAGAATATTTAGTTTAAAGTACATTTTTAATTTAAAAATAAATCATGTTTTTTTAAATACCTCAGCTTTGAATGCAACTGTCAAATTTTCAGAATTATAGCTCTTCAAAAACTCAATAAATCTGTAAAATAAAAAAAACATTTGCAAATCAGTAAGCAGAATATTATTGAATTAAAATTTTTTGAAGGTTATTAATTCATAAATAGCATACTACAATCAACATAAACAAGTGTTGCAACAAGTTTTAAATGAAAACTATAAAGTTATAGTAAAAAAAAGTATCGATCAAACAAAAAAGAAAACCACCAAAAATCCCCTATTCACCGTTTTCTCAAAGCTGTCCTCCCTTCTGGTTTATTGAGTGGTAATTAAAAGTCATGAAGTGTTACACACCCCTAGTTTTTTGCTGTATGCTGTGATTCTCATGTGGGGGGCTGTATGCACGATGGGGGGTAAACACCGGCCTGCGCTCTAGTATGCTTATGACAAATTACTTGGATTAATATTGCTTTACATGGGATATTAGAGACAGAACTTCAATACTCAGCAGATAATAATTTGTTCTTGATAAAATTCAGAATGTGCTCAACTAATTTTAAAGTGAGCCACATTGGCTTCAATTTTAGATAAGTTTCTTTTTTTTCCCTATTAGCAACACCATTAAAAAAACATGTTTTTATCTTTAAAAGCATTGAAAAAAAAAATTAT
Source organism: Oedothorax gibbosus (assembly GCA_019343175.1). Taxonomy (NCBI): domain Eukaryota; kingdom Metazoa; phylum Arthropoda; class Arachnida; order Araneae; family Linyphiidae; genus Oedothorax; species Oedothorax gibbosus. Next base: position 2,444,760 of record JAFNEN010000023.1, on the reverse strand, counting down.
TTATGTTAATAGTCTATACTGATTTTATTTATTTATTGAGATTAATAATACACCATTTATTGTTCAATTAATGCTGAGTATTTTAAATGCTACATTTCAATATCGGCAATCAGAAAACTTTTGATCATGAATCATGGTAACACAATGTCCCATGATATAATTATCTCCTTATGTACTTACCAGTTTTTTTTAATTATTTCTTAAACTTAACATAAAAAAAAGTATCACTTAAAATTGTTAATGCAAATGTAAACTTAAATTCCTAATTACTACTTTTCCTTTTAGAATAAAATAGTATGGTTTTTTATGCAAATACAAAAGTAAAATTTCTGTGATTAGAGTTGTAAACTAAAATTTTTGATTAAAATGTCAGCACATAGTGTTCCACAGCAATGGAGCTAGGTCATTTGATGATGCAATATAAAAGCAAACAAATAAGAACTATTTCAGGCTAAAAAATAATTTGAAAGTTTTTACCTAATAATAATGCTGATTTATAATAATAATTTTAATGATTGTTTCCATTACACAACCCTAAAGATGGTAAAGTGTGTGATTCTTAAGTATTTTATGCTTCGGTCAAACCCCAAGGGACTCTAACCGGATAATAAATTTGTAAAGCAGCACTATTTTTTTTCTATTTAAAAAAACAAACAAAATGCTTACAAAAACAATACTAAAAATACCTTGTGAATTAAGAATGTTTAAATGTTTTTTGTAGCATTTTTTTTGTGTGAAAAATTATGATTTGGGAACAAAGCTACCTGCCGATTGACAACACTGCCTGAAACCAGCAGTTTATTTTATTATGCTTATTGAAACCAGTTTATTTTATTTCTTATTTCAAAATTTAAATTATGGACAATACATTATAACACTTCGTTCAAGAGCCTAACGTTAACCCTAGCACTTTCGTTCAATAGCCTAACATTAACAAATATAATTTTTTTTAAAATAATTAATAAGTTAAGATAATTTCTAATAAAGCATGTAAAAATAAAAATAAACTTACACTGTTTCCCATGCAAGTGCATCTTTATTTAACTCATTGTCATAATGATTGATAACAGGTATGGTAATAATTAAAGCTGAAGCTGAATTATAATCAGAATTTTTAAAGCCCCCAAGTGCTACTTCAGTAGATTGTAGTGGCCCACCATAGGGAGCAAAACATTTCATCTCTGCCATCGATCTATCAAATGAAAAAAATACAAGGTTAAAATTATTTTAATTTAACTGAAAAAAGTTTTTATGATGAAATGAATGATATATCATAAATTTACAATAAATAGGTTCAATAACCAACAAGTAACACATCTTAATTGAAGCCCTAGAAATTCACAACTCCTAAAAATATTCCAAAATTGTCAGCCTATCTCCTCCATTATTTGAGAGTTGTGTGTAACAACTGCTACATATTAAGGAATTCAAGTGGCTAAAAAGCTATTAATATTTCAAAGCGATAACAATATCTGCGATAGGGGGTAAACCCTTAAAAAAATTTATAGATTTTTCTGGTTACTATCAAAATAGTCACAATTTTTAATAAAAGCAATTAAAATCCTATTTTAAAAAACCTACTATCAATAAATTGAAATTTTTAACCACAATTTACAGCATGCAAAAATGTAGAAAGCAAGTTGATTATTTTATTACAAAATCAAAAATAAAATACATAAAAAATAAAAGAAAATACCCAGCACATTCTTTAAAATGTCCAAGATATTCAAAACTGCTGCCTTCCAACCAACTTCTTTTATTTTGGTAATAACCAAATACACTTTGAACAGCACACTTGTTATTTAATGGAGCAAGAGGTGATAGGCATATGTCTTCCAAACTGATAGTCTTATTATCACGCTTAGCTACAAGTTTCTCTGCAGCTAGTTGTAAATCTAAAACCTATACATAAAAATAGAATATATTAATGTTTCTGAATGGGTATCAAAATATAAACAGCAAGAATTTTTAAGAAATAAAACTTTTCAGTTAAACGGACACCGCCGACTCAAAATCGGCAAGTGAAAGATAAAGTGCCAGTCATTTGAATAAGCCAATTCTGTAATATTCTGTCCACATACATTATGAAAACCCTGTTATCTTGTTACTTTCGATTCAAAGTTTATATTCTAAGAGATTACAAGGTCTTAACGATTACAATTTAGGAAATAAGATGTTCTTTAAAGTTATTAAACTACAGAGAATTAACAATATTTTTTTAAAAAATAAAGCCCCAAGTTGCATCATTTGTAAAAATTATAAGTAAAGACACACATTGCCATTGAAATGATTATGCAAAAAGTCATGCATCTTTTAACTTCTGCTTTGGAAACTTTTACTGACTACAATACGTTTATGGGAAATATACCGAAATATAGGCAACATTTCTTATTGAATAATATCTACTTGACTAATACTACAATTAACTTGACTCCATTGAAAACATTTATTAACACATTAAGTTAATGAAAAAATGGAAAAACTATGTTCCGACAATTGCACCAAAAAGTTTTCAGATGCTTCAAAAACTTTTTTTCTTTCAACTCAAATAGGAGCCCATAGGGAGGATCACCTCTCCGCATATTTCTATTCCTTACATGCAAATGACACCTCGACAGTGACGTCACTGCACCTTCACGATGCCCATGCGAATGTTCTAGAATCTAGAGTTTTACACGTTCGTTCTTCGTGTTCGCTTTGCGGCTTCGTGTTATAGGTACATAAGAAAATTTATTTACAGTGGAATTACTGAAATCTTAATTACAAAATCTGAAAAAAACTTTTAATTTTCAATGCAACTTGGAAGACATTCAAACACTAGTGCAAGGTGCAATTTGTTACACTCACGACTATTTTACAGGAGCCTTTAAATGTAAAATACAAACGCCTATTTGTATTTAAATAATAGAAGATAGGTACTTAACTAAGATTTCTAAACAACCTAACAATATTCGCGTAACGTATTCAAGAAAAATGTTAAGCAAAAAAAACATTTTTGAAAAGATTTATTTTTATTTAATTGTAAAGCAATTCGTTCGGTGCACCTTATGCACCTTATTGCCAAACCGAAAAAATCCATGTGTCGTCACTTCGAGAGGACAATGATTGGTTACATTCGTTTCGAGTTCGCTCGGCAGCATGACGTCACTGTCGAGGTGTCATTTGCATGCAAGGAATAGAAATATGCGACCTCTCCTCCCTAAGGGCTCTGAGGATGTCCTAGTCAAGTAGTAAATCTTATGCATTAATTGATAATCAAAAACCAAATTACAAACCTCTAATAGAAAATTCCGACGAAAAACTGGACCCCATGTGTAGGTCTTATTTTCCCCTTTCTCTTTGATCATTTGGACAAATGAACTCGTATCTTTTGGAGTAACTATCATTTGCTCAACTCGGTAGAAAGGCCTACAAGGGTTTAAATGAAAAATTAATTTATACCTAACTTTAGAAAATTAATATGTTCATAATATATTTTTATTTACATTAATTTTCATGGATAATTGTTTGAATTTTGTGGAACTTACTCAAAGTGTTTGTTGAAGTACTCCATGTCTTGACGTGCTTGACTGCTTCTCGATACCCATAAATCAACAGGGTCAGTTGTAACTGTAAACCTAAACAAAAGACCTGATGACAACATGCAGCTTACAGCAAGCGAAAGAGTCATAATAGACCAAGGATGTTCAGCAACATAAGTTCCCCAAGCACAAAAGTTCTCTTCTAAATGTCTTTCAATTGTAGCCCCTATTTTTTGTAGGTACGAAATATCAGAAACAATCTCTGTTTCCGGTACTTGGTGAGTTTCTCTATTTCCGTTTTTGGAATCAGTCAAATCTTGGGATTTTTCCATGGCTTGACTAGGGATAACTGCAAATTGAAACATATTATTACACAAAAAAATTTAGCGTAGGTGAAATATTAAGATATTCATTTACTGAGAGTGTACTCTTAAGAGAGAGTTTTTACCCAATGTAGAGTTTTCAAAGTCATATTTTAAGATATTATCACAAATTTATTCACAAAGACAAAATGCTAAATAAGTTTTCCAAGTTTTACTTAAAAATATATTATATATGACAGTTAACAATTCTTTCTAACGTAAGAATACTTCATTATCAAAATTATCCAATTTAAAGGCTGATTTTGAAGTAGACACTGCAGGTGAATCCTTGCAAAAAAAACTTTATAAAATAATGGTAACCCTTTATGTCAACATGTTACATAATTAAAACAAACAGACATTCAAAGTGTATTTTCCTTAGCCAGTTTAAAAGGAAAATTGCAATCTTTCAGCATTGCAGTGAAAAACCCATGGTTCAATTTTAGTCTAAAAGGTTGTGATATGCAAGAAGAAATAATGTTCAACTTGTATTTAGTTCCAAACTAGCCTGGATCTCAATCATTCGATCAACCCATTTGGTAATTTTATTTTTGTGAAATATACAATTCACAAATATTACTTAAAACAATTTCCAAATATTTAAAGAGGGTTTTGCACAATTTTTACTTCTAAAAAATTCCAATTTAAAAAATATATATTATAACCTTTTTTTAATTCATTATTTAATTTGCAATTTATTTCATCAATGAATTTTTTTTAAAAAAATTTGTTTTATTTTGCTATAAAAAAATGCTTACATAGGAAAGTAACACTTTCACAGAGTTTGAGATTTCTAAACTAATGCATTAAAGCTCTGTGGGACTATTGGGGTCTAAGGGACCATCCCTCTTAAATGCAAGCAAATTTTCATTAAAAAAAAACTGTAGTAAAAAAATCTAAATTGTCTGAATATAAAAAAAAACTACAACACATTTCTTTATATATATTTTATCTTACTATATAAAATATAAACTACTGATGATATGAACAAGTAAACTTTCAGGACTGTTTCAGGGTTGAGGTGATGGGGGCAGCTGCCCATACAAAAACATATATGAAAACCAAAATTTTTAACATAAGTCTTAAATCTATGCAAAAAATTAAAACAATTCGTATTGATACATATTATGTGGCTTGTAGGTTAGTGATTAACCAAATAATCTTTTACCTGGTACTAGGCATTTCGTTTGAAGTGTAAGGTAGGAAAATAATGTTAATAAAATTACACTTATGTTTCAAGTTGTCAATTCCTTTATCATTAACAAGAATATTTCCTTTTGAAACATTGCATTACAAAGCCCTGACCAACAACAGGACAAGAATGAGCACACTACTGAAAAAAATTTAAATTTTTTTAAATTTTAGATAAACTTTTCAAAGTTTAACTTTGCAATATAAGCTTTACTATGAGCTATAAAGTGTTCCAAAAATGACCAGTCATTGAAGTGAAGCCATGGTCATTATCCGACCCCTAAAAAAAGTTGCCAACAAATTGGACGCACTTTGTAGTTGGATAACTTGTACTAGGACAACACATGAGTGCATTGACGAAGGGATTTATTCTCTTTGGTTTCGTTTAAATTAACATCTCGCTAGAATTACATTAGGGCATTACACAAGGGGTTTTGGCAATGCAAAAAAAGCAAGTTACATAGTAATTTTTTTTCTTTTAAAAAAAGTGTAAAAGGCTGCAATAAAAATACAGACTGCTTATTCTATTGAGCTTTTAAAGAAAAAATAGATAACTTCAAACATTCATTTACTAACAAATTCAGAAATAGCAGTTTTTAATAGATTAGTTTATGTCATAATTCTGAAAAATAATTCAAAGCCTGCTTACTGTAAGCAACCATAGCATAATCCGCAAACCAGATAGATAATAGACTAAGAAAGGTTACATACTGATAATGGCATCAAAATTAAAATCTATCATCAGCAAACAAATGCTCTTCATCACCTGCTACATTAGTGAATATTGATGAAACATGCACCTAGTTATTTAGTACTTTGACAGAAAACTAAATACCATTTTAGAGAGATCTGAAACTTATTGTAGAAAGGGTTATAACACAAAAAAATTATCTTAATGTTAATTCCATAATGTTAGAACATAAAATAGTAGCTTTGCATACAAGTTAGATAGCTGCTACAAGATGGAGAGCATTAGTTCACCCTTATTAGAAATTTACTGCTCGTAGGTTACTAGACGTACTTGACCGTTTTGAACGAAGGGGCTCCACTTCCTCTAAAGAGCCCAAGTCCACCCCTGAGGCAGACGGTGAACATGATTTCAATAAAATCAAAGGCCGGTGTGAAGATCCTTTTCTCTCCATCTTAACATCTTGTTCACCTGCTAGGGGTAATTCCAGTTACATGATAGCTTAGGGAACCAAAATTTATCTGCAGTGTTTAATACACACTGCTTTGTTGACGAGCAGCAACGAGCAACGAGAACTTTGGAATACATAAACTTCCATTTGTTTTAACAATTGCAATTTAATGCAAAATCTGCTAGCCAGTTCAGGATATCAGTTCATTGAACAAAGCGATGGCCCACAAACTTAACAGGAAAAATAAAGCTAAGGAGAGCAACTAAAACAACACCCAGAAAGCTATACAACTGCTCACAGGACCCATTGGAAAGACAAATAATGTACAATGGTAAAAAAGCACAAACAGAAATAAATCCAAAGAAACAAGAAACATAACAAAAATATGCTATACATGCTGTTATTTTAGCAAAGAAAAAAAGAAAAGAAAGCATACTTAAATTACTACGTTTTAACATGGTTAGTAAGAAAATTAGTCACAATGTTAGTATATATATTTTTAGATTTGAAGAAACATGTATACAATGCTATCTAAAATTATTTAAGCATCTCAAGAAAGCCACATATATACTTGTCCTTCTATATATACTTGTAGTACACAAAATATTTAAAAATTTATAATGCTACAATTGCTTCCAATTTTTTTTTTACTTTTAAAAGTACAGCATTGTGTGTATTGAGCACTGCAGGTCATTTGCATACTACTTTTACTACATATTTCAATGAAGGATAAAGAGTAAATTACTTTTACATCCAGAGATGAATTAAATCCAGAAATGATTAAAATACTACAGTCACACAAACCATACATACATAACGCAAGAGCTAAATATTTTTTTTAATAAAAGAGTTGTTTGACAGAAGAAAATTTTGTAGTGGTCAAGAATAAAAATTTGAATTTAAAAGAAAATTTTAAACTGTCACTTTTTATGAAGTGTAATTCTGACAAATAGGGTAAATGTGCAATTATCTACAGAATATACTATAGGATATGGATAAGATAATTTGCTTTTGTTACAAAAATTTATATTGAAGTTTTTGCTAGGAAATGTGAAATTGAATCTGAAAAATATAAAATTATTATATTTATTCTTTTCTTTTTAATAATTAATGGGAAATAAATTAAATGACCGTATTGGTATTAATATTAGTAAGCATTATTATTTACAAAAGCCTATTGTTATATAATTTCTTAAACAGAATAGAAATGAAGATTTTTGCGAAAATTAGCAATAAAATGAAAAATATTGATGAAAAATTGATTAAAAAAATCCAAAAAGAGTATCCCAAATACTTCAAACAGAATTAGTTTCTCAAATAGATGCATGAAGTCCAGTAAAGCTAAAAATATAGATTCAACTTTCATAACACACACATACACTAATGTACAAGAAAATGAGAAAGCTTCAAAAATACCTCGAAATGTTATAAGTATAAGTATATAACTTTGAGCATAACAAACAGATAAAAACAACTTACAGCGCAATGACTTTCTAGATTTCATCTTGTGGTAAAAGAATCCCATTAGTAGGAATGCTGTGACGAAACAAAACACAAAAACACACAAGACTGTAACTCCATCATGATTCAGTATTGTGAAGGGCTCTTCTTCAGCAGGTAATGGTCGAGGAGAAACTACATTCAACTGACAAGCCGATTCACAATCCAGACAAGAACAAGCTATTTCACCAGGGTATGGGCTTTGAGAGCATCTAAAAATATAGAAATTTAGTTTTAAAGTTGGCATTAAGCTAATATCTAATTCAAGAATAAACCACAAAGCTTAGTTACTATCTATAAGCAAATGTTAGGATTTTTTGTTTAATTTTTGTGTATATTCTTTTGTATCGCATCATTTTAACCATGCCACAAAGAATCAAAAATTATGTACCAAGTTTAAAAACTATTTCAAAACTTTAAAATTTACATTAATCATTTTTGCAAATTCACTAAAATATCTCATCTAATATACTTAAAAATAAACTCACAATGTAGTATTTTCATTCATAGGGAAGTAGGTTTGTCCATCAACAACAACATGTTTTTCATTGGTGAGATGATATTTGATTTCAAAGGGGGAAAATCCATTATCATCTGGAGTAGAACCCATAAAATTTAGCCAGCGAACAGGAGTACAATCTCTACCCCACCCACCACACATTAAATCTAAAACAGTTGATCCAGGAGTAAGTCCTTGAATATCTTTACAAGAAGCAAATGCCCCGTTTGCATATCTAAAAAATAAAGGAATACATTTCTAGTGATCTTCTAAAAAATAAACAATTTAAAAAGGTATTAGAGAGCAAATGCGTTTATTATCTTAGCATATTAAAGTTAACATATTTGTTCTCAAAGTTTCAAATTTGTTTAGGTTTTAAGATAAAGCAATTCAAAGTAAAAAAAATAACTTTTGTACTTGACTTCCAATTCAGATGCTTCAGAAATTGAGTACTGATACTGCACCAATTAAAAAAGCTATTAATAAAAGTTGTGCGACATTTTTTGTACAAAATATGTATATAGCCTTTACTTCAAAAATTAAGATATATATACAGACCTGCCAACTCGGGTCCAGGTGTAACCACACAATGGCTCTTCCAGTCAACTGGATTCTTAACCCTTTTCCAGATTTAAGTGAGAGTTGGTAGGTCGGTATATATCGTAAAATTTTGGAATTCCAAATGAAAAGAATATTCATTTCTAAAGCTTCAATGAAATGCTTACACGGCACTTATTATTCTTTTAAAAAAATTCAAGTAAGCATAAAAAAAACAAAATATCTGTTCCAGATCTAACAAGAATGGTTAAGAACAGATTATAAGTCATTAATAGACTTGGAGATGTTACTAATAAATATTAAAATATAAAATAATTTTTCTTACCTTTGGGACATAAAATATGTTAATTTCTCAATAACCAAATCCCCTTCATCACTTTCACCCAAACGCTCAATTTTCAAGAATTCACTTTGTCTAGGAGAACATGCAAATTGACAGAAGTTCTTCCTAAAATTTGATAAGCATGATGGGCATCTAGCAATTCCTAATGTAGCTGCAATATCGAGATTCTTTTGCATTGTTCTGATCTGATTTGCACTGCAGCAAAACACATTGGTTTCTGCAAATAAAAATTAGGTTACATATTTGATGCATTACAGGTATTTCAGTAATATTATAACTTTCACCTAAGGGGACGTACATAAATTGCGTCACGCAAAATTTTGACTTTTTTTACCCCTCCCTCCCCCTTTGTCACGCTGTGTCACGTTTGATCGAACCCATCCCTCTAAAATTACATCACGTTGTTGCACCCCCCCCCCCTTAAAGAAAAAGTCAATTTTAATATTTCCCTTTGTTTCTGAAATTTAAAAAAAAATCCATATTTTTATATTTTTAAAAAAATTAATTTGGAAAGAAATTAAAATGTAAAGTTTCTTGGTTAAATAATTTATTTATAGGAATATACCAACATTGTATTTACATTTCCGTTGTCCAAGGTATAACTAGCCATTCGCTAATGCCTTCTAAAAAAGGGGGTCTGAGAGTAATCGGAACGGTCTAGTCTAGTTCTGGGTCTTTTGGTGTTCGTCCAGGTAGCTGCCAGTCCTCTAATTGGTCAAGATAGTGTCGCAATTTTGCGTGTTACGAAGTACCGTTACGAAAAGGTCTGTAAAATATAGGAGACTAATAATGCTGACGTTGTTGCATATAATAATCTCCCCATCCTCTTTCTGAAATAAAGTGTTTCTTATAAAAAAAGATTTCAAATTTTTTTCTCAAAAACTTTATTTTATGTAAAACAGATTTTCCTTGCAAAATTAGAAATGTTCGAATCGTTACGTCACGCAAGCGATTACCCCTACCCCCCTCCATGTCACGATCCGTCACGTTGGCGCATACCCCTCCCCCCCTCTGAGCGTGACGTAATTTATGTACGTCCCCTAAAGTCTACACTTGCTAATTCAAAGTAATAGTGCTAAAAGACCTTTGGATTACCAAGAGATGGTTGGTTACCTTTTAATCCTTGTTCATGTAGTTAATCTTGCACACAGAGCAAAGGCTTTAGTTTAAGGATAAATATAAACCAATACCATTAGTGTACCAAAAGAGCCTTTGGAAAATTTAAAGTTTACACTACTTCAGCAAAAATAGCACAAAAAGTTAAAGTTCTTAATAAAACCTTAAGGGGAGTCAGGTAGTTCTATCTCGACCATGTTAATTTTACTAACTTTAGGAATATTTTTCTCAGAAACTATACGAGATATCATTACAAACTTTTTTTTATAGTTCCTTACATACAGGTCTTCGATTTAAACTGAGGATATTTCGAAGTATGAAAAAAAAATACTTTTACAGTGATTTTTTAAAAATATGTATTAAAAAACTGAACAAAATCAGATTTAAAGTTATATAATTTTTTTAATCAGAGATATTTAAAATTCCTCAGTTAAAATCAAAGAGCTATTAATGAGAAAGAAATAATAAAACAAAACATGTTTATATCTTTTATAGTTCCTGAGAAAAACGCGTCCCTAACTGTTAAAAAGCATATTTCAGGAAACGCAAAAGAAAATTAAGGTATAGGTAGAACTGATAAACAGAGTTTCAGAAAACGCCGAAGCTTAGTACCTGCCCAAAACCCGTACAAACAACTATCACGAGATTGCAGGCATTGGCTATTGATCGCTAGGTTGTCAGTTCTAAAATCGCCAAATGTAATCGCAATCAATTCTGTTCAGTTGGTCCGGGCCATAGAAGTCTGTGCCAATAATAAATATTAATTTTTGATAATAACAGTTTAGTTGTTGCATTATGAAGTGTATGCATTTTGAAGAAAATAAATATACAAATTCATCAACAAATTTCGAATCACAAACAACCTGTTACAACGCCCATGCGTAATATTGGGTTATTGGCGTATTTTTTCAATATCTACATTTGGCGCAATGTTTAAAGCAACCTTTTTTCTGGTTTCGGCTGCGAGTTTTGGGCAGGTATTTAGTCACTCCGTTCAGAAAAATGCTTATAAAAAGAAAACTACTCAACAGAAATTGATAATATTGGTCTTAAATTAAAGCTATAAATATGCAAATTAAAAATAAAAGAAAAACAGAAAATCAACATTTTTTAGCCAAACACCCGTCCAACTCCCCTTAAAGTCTGTAAGATACCATAGGATACCACTTTGTACAATCACTGGATTTTTTTTTGTTCATTGAAATATTTCAATGCATGTTTAATCCTTCATAGTAGAAATAAAAGCTATTATTTCGAAACTCACAACATGCACAATGTTTGTATTTTTTATTAACTAATTTCTTATATGTTGCATGGTATGAGAAATGAATACTGTGCAAGTTACATACAAAAATTCCCCTTGCTTGTAGAAAATTTTTAAGTTTCAGGCTTTGCAGCATATTTCTCATCGAAAGAGAAGTACAAGTATGTATAAAAGGCTATATCTAAATAAAGCAACAATGTCCAAAAGGTTTTTTTTACATAGAAAACTTGTCCCTTGGTAAATCATAACCATTCATACTCAATGGTTGGTTCACCATAAAATTTTTGGTTGGATTTGAATTAAGTGGCATAATAGTATGTTGGTCCATAAAACTAATACTCCTTTGTAGTATTAGTTTAGAGAGTTAGTTTATAGAGTATTTACCAAGAGGTGCGTTTCAAAATGGGATTGGAACTTCAACTGGTGAATCAAATGTTTTCTTGTGGTGTCCTAAACTTGCGCGGTATTATTTTCTCAACGAAACATCAGTTAAAAAACTACTCAATAAAAAAACAAGATGAAAACTTCCTTTTTTTAAATCCGATTTTCAAAATATAATGGCTCATAATTACATGATAGATATTCACATTATCGAGGTCATTTAACCCTCTGAGCGGCTGACCTAGCTTTTCTTGTATTTTGTGCATCAGTCTTTCGTACAATTACCTTCAATTACAAAATTTTAAAAAATAAAATCTTATTTATAATGAACTTTTTTCATTTGGGAATTATTTTAAGATCATTTCTTCAAAAATAAAACTAATTCTGATAGTTTAAACAAATATTTTATTTATAATAAATTAAATTTAAAACTCATGCAGGAAAAATAGCCATACATTTTTGCCCATTTCCATGTCATTCAGAAGGTTAAAAAGGGAAAATGCATACCTCGTATTACTTCTGGACAGATCTCTTGCAAGATTTCCAGTGCTTCTCCATCTTCTAAAACCTTTGCTGTTCCATTATATGAGCAAGTTGCATCACCAAAATCATTTTCGCCACAAAAATCATGCATTACACAATGTCCTTCAGCTGAAACCTAAAATTTAAAATATTGAATGAATACATTTTATATGAATGAATGCCATATAAATAAATTACATAAACCCTTCCTAAAGCTCATGTTTAAAAATTACAGAGGTTTTGTTTAATGTAAAGAAAATACCCTTTTTTAAGTTTCCGCAAACACATACAACCTCCTTCCAGTAATAATTTTGTGACACAATCTGCAACTGTGAACAGTTGAAAATACCACACTTTGCAATATTCTGATTCAAAGGAAAGTTTGATTATACCTTCTTAAAATCTTCAAATCTCAGTTGTGTCACTCGTGCAACTAAGAATTCTAAGTTGGTTTTGTTTGGTTTTAAAAAAAACTTATTGCTAAAAAAAAATACTTAAACAGCAATTAAACACTAACTTTTTTAGAATTATTCAAACTTTTACATCTTGAAAATATGCAAGTCTCTGCATTGAAACCATGCAGCTAAGGAGAGATGTTAAGATATTGATCACCTTTTAAATGTTGGAAATTTTGAAGCACTAATGAGCGAACACAATTTGAAGTTATATTTGTATGTTTTGTTTCACGTACCTGGAAGTTAAAATTATAGTAGAATTGCTCGCCTATACCTTTTAATTTGGTTTTTAGAAAAACCAAGTATAGAGTTTTTAGGGTTTCTTGGATAGGGTATACCTACTCTTTTTTCATAAATTTGATAGTTAATACTTTATTTTTTAGAAAAATTAATATTCTTTATAACCATTTTCTATATATTCGACTAAGTTACCAATTATCTTCCCACAAAAATTAAGATTAAATTAAGTTGTAACCTCTCATTTTTTTTAATTCTATGGCATAGTACATTGTGCTACTTTTGCAAAAAAACCACTGATAGAAAAACAAAATTGCAAAATGGTCAAAAGATACTATGACTTATATACTTATAAGGCAAGCACCCATTAAAAAAACTACCTATTTTGAACCTATGCTTGAAAAGGAGGACACTATTTAAGCTAGCACATGTCAGAATTAAACATTGCAAAGCCATTGGCCATTAATAAAAAAACATCTGATAGATCGAAAAGTGGACACACAATTCAGAACTTCATTTGTTGGTACATTTTTTTGTTTGATTGTTAAAGCTAATTAAAATTTATATTTATATATATATTCTCCTCTAGTATCTCATATTACAAAATTTTAATATAATTATATATATACACAAATAATTATATATATCAGTAACCCCTCGCTATATCGCTCCTCGTTACATCGCACATTCGGATATATCGCGACTTGTATCGTGTCTCAATTTTTCCCCTAGTTCTTTTTTCAATGTGTACTTTCCTTAAAATAAATAATAAACTTCCGTTCTTTGATATTATCGGAAAGCAGGTTTTATGAGAACAATCAAAACAACCAACTTAAGATGGGTTTTTTAATATAAAATGAGTGAAATGTGGCTAGTATGCCTGTGCAATAATGTGTATAGTAATTAATAAGTCCTTTCTAATTTTTTTGTTTCTTTTTTTTAGAGTACATAGTTATATTTTTTAAAATTATTTAGTTTTGTCGTTCAAATACATACTACTGTGCATAAGTTTAAAAACTATTTTGATACCATAAATACATCAAAAATATAATATTTATCAAGTCGCTCGTTATATCGCGCATTCGGTTATATCGTGGTGTTATGCTTGTCTCCCGGGAAGCGCGATATAACGAGGGGTTGCTGTGTATATATATGTATAATATATATATATATATATAGCTAAACAAGTCTGGCAGCACTAATTCACCGATCTTGATTTTTCTAAATTAAGTTAAAATTATTTGCAGGTTAATAAAAATGCACCTTATTTTTAAGATTTATAACAGGAAAAATAAGTGTAAAACCAGGTCAATGTGTGCAAAATCTAAAATGCAACCGAGCTGTAATAGAATGGCCTTAATTTCTTAACTGAGGAGTATATTTAAATCCAAATTAATTAATAATCGAAATTTTAATATTTAGACTATTGATGAGAATTACAATTGGTAAGTTTGTGAATCCACAAAAAATGACTAGGCATTCCATTCTGCACAAGCCAAAAACTGAAATAATCCTACCAATTCTTTGCTAATTTTAGCTTTTACCTGCGTATAATTAAAAAATATTTAAACTTATACAATAATAAAGTTTACAAATTTTGAAAGTAAATTGAAAAGCATAGTTAGATTATAAAAACAAAGCCAAATTTGAAAAATCGAATTGAGTAATAAGTTTCGTATAAAACTGTAGATGGCAGCACGATGCATAAAGGCAACTGCGAGAAAGGAGGTGCTTGCTATTTTTTAGCTTCCACACTACGTTTATAACGTAAAAAGTGGAAGATATTATAATCGTTCAGTCCGTCTGTCTGTCACCCACTTTCATAAGCCAAACTAAAAATGCTACGGACAAGTGTGATACGTCAAAAAATTCAGCGCATCGAAATTAGAATACATTGAAAATTTCAGAAAAAAAAATCGAATTCGGAATACTTCACTTATTTAAAAAACTGCAAAATTTAATGCTCATTTAAAAAGCATAGGAAGCCATTTTTATTAGAATTAAATCACCATTGCCATCGCAACATTCGCTCGATAAATTAAAATAAATTTATGTTTGCGACTTCGATCAGTTTGAAATGACGTCAAATATATTTCACTACGAGATTCTTCGTATGTTGATATGAAATATTTTCATTCTATTTAAAAGCGAGGAATATTACATATTTATTCTTTAAAATATAGATCAATTTTTGCAAACAATGAGTAATAATTATTGAATTTTCGAAATAAAATTTAAATGAAACTAGCCAAATTTATTTATTCAATATTTTCACTGTTGCCATTTCGTTAAACGTACGAGAAACTTTATATTTAAAATAAAAACTTTTGAAAGAATATCTATTTATGTGATATAATTCAGTTTGGATTGTTGTAAAACCACGATACAGTTCTTTTGATGGTTAATTATATATGTATGAAGAAAGATGCATAAAGAATATGCAAAGTTTCGCTTTTATTTTTAACGCATTAATTTTATTAATTTATTTTTCGAACTGTAAACTGGTGGCTACTAAAAGATATTTATTAAAAAATATATATCATTATTCTTCGAACTTAAAAAAAAATTAGCAAACGATAAAGATTAATTATTAAATCGGCAAAAGATTAAAAGAAAATAGTTAATTTTGGAATTACAACTAGCTAAAGTCGTTGTTTGGCGAATTTCTTTCCTTGGTGTATAAATAGTGTTTCCTGTTGAGCACAAATGTTGTGTGGAAGCGGTTTAAGTGACAGATTCTGTAACAAACCAAGTTGTTTTTTTAAAGCACACAAAGAAAATATCAAACAAAAAAGCCTTGGCAAAGGTGGAGCACCTAAGAAAGTGGTGACACGTACATTGCAGATGGTTTTGCAGCTCCGCAGACCGATTCTGCGGCATGGGCATGTAAGCTAATAAAATTATTTTAAAAAATTGCCAAAAAGCAGAAAAAATACAGAAATTCGAATTCTCAAAACTTCTGCGATCCTAAAATAGGAAACTTTGAAAATCGAAAAATCCGGTTATGCCGAAGTAGGGAACGAACAGATTCTGAAACCAGTGAATCTCCGGAAATTATAACATAAAAATCTCGGGTGTTGCGATTAAATAGTACTCGGAAAATCTCCGACGCTTCTAAAATCAGAAGACTAAAGTTTTATGTTTGAAAAAGTTAGAAAGCTAGAAATGTTTTTAAAGGAAATTTTCTAAAGGAAACATTTTTGGTTAAGGTTTTCATCATTAAGGTTTCCTAAAGGAACATTTTTGGTAAAAAAATATAACAGTATACACTGCGTGAAAAAAGTAGGACACTAGTTTATTTTAGATTAATTAATCATACAGCAATTTTTAAATAATTATTTTGTATCAAACGTTTTTACAAGTAGATACCTGCATCTACATAAAATAAAAAGTACAAATTTGAAAAAAAGTACACTTAATAAAAAAAATAAGTTTTGACGTTGTCATAATCTGTGAAAATAGTAGAAGGACACTTCCAAAAAGTTAGTCTACAATATTGATTAATAAGGAATTTTTCTTCCATTGGCTCGAATTACCTCAAAGACCCTGTTTGGCATCGAACTATACAAATATTGAATTTCTGTTTGGCAAAAATTGTCCCATACACAGTTTAATGATTTCTGTAGTTCAGCTACAAATTCAAACTGCTTTCCTCCCTCGTAAACACTGCGCACAATCATTGACCATATGTTTTCTACAATGTTGAGATCAGGACTTTTAGAAGGTCATTCCAAAATGTGAACATTGTTAGCTGCGAACCAATTTTTAACACCATTTGCAGTGTGAATTGATGCTCCATTTTGCTGAAAAATCCAATCATCTCCCCCTAACTCAGTACCATAAGGAAGAAGATTCGAGTTTAGAGTCTAGATATAATCTGCATGGTTCTGGTCTACTATTTAGTAAGACTAGACTTGTCCTACCTCCATAGCCAACTGCTAACCAAACCATTAGACTACCACCTCCTATCTGTCGAGTAGAATAAGTTTCTTCATTATCGAGACAGTGCCAATAGTACTGATAGCCATCTGGGCCATCGAAGTTCAACTACTTTTTCTCATCAGAAAATACAACAGAGGTCCATTCTGAACTCCAGGACATGTGGTCTTTAGCCCACTGCAGTCGGTTCTTAATGTGTCCTTCGTTCCACTTTGGATGGTGCTTCCGTTTTTTGAAAATGAACTTATTTATTTGACCTTTTTATGTAGTTATACCCAGTTCTTTTAGTAACATGCGTAATCCCTGATGGACATTGAGCCTTGCTAACGTTACCACATGTATTTTTGAGTTCACGAATGATTTTCGTTGATCACGTTGTGTACGTTTTTTGGGTCTTCCTGTCTTTTTTCTTCCGTTACTTTTAGGGTTTCTTATAAAGTTTAAAACAGTATTTGGACTAATAGATAGCTGCCGTGCAATCGCTCTAAACCTTTCGCAACTATTTGACCCTTCTGGAACTCACTTAAAGGTTTTCTCTGGGTATTCTAAAACAAAAAAAAACTGAATTTCTAACTAAATACTTAATCCTTGATAAAAAGGCAATAAATGAAGAAAAGCACACTAACATTTACGGTTTCCAAAAGCTTCTAAATCGATTTTTTGGACGTGTCCTTCTATTTATTTCACACATCAAAAACCATTAAAATAAAAGAAAAATGTACAAAAAATGACTATCCTACTTTTTTCCACAGTGTATGATTTAAAAACAGTTTTGTAGAGCCGACGAATTGCGTTACTTTTCAGTATCCTATAGAGTATCAGTTGAATATATCTAATCCGTTTTGCAGTAGATCGTTTTCTTTCTCACAAATTATTTAATATTAATTTACATAACTTCTTCAAAATTATTAGTAAAAAACCCCTCAGGATTCTTTTAAAAACTATTTTAATTGAATGTATGCAGTGAAAACAAGTCACATTTTAACTTTACCTCTCAAAGAATGAAGAAGTCACCACCAGTTTTTAAAAATATAATTCAATTTAAGCATTCCGCTGATAAAACTAAAGTTTTACATTTTTAAATGTTAGGCCAGAAAAGTTTGTTAATGAATATGGTTATTAAAGTTTGATGAAGATTAATCTAACATTATATGGTTTTGAAAAACAGTTTGTAAACGAGTTGCATCACTTCTGAATTATCCTACCTAATATCAGTTCTCAGTTGGATAGGTAAATCAATTAACCCGTTAACTATTGACAATTTTTCCTAACAAAAATCACTTGATTTTTATAATTTACACCATTTATCACTATATTTTCGATATTATTAATTTAACAACCTTCAAAGTCGTTTAAACACTATATTTACATGAAATTTTAAAGCAAAAACAAGTTCACATTTTTACTACATTGCTTATTTTTCAGATAATTAAGACGTAAATACCCAATCTTCATCTAATAAAATATTTTGGAAAGTAGGTAACTTTTTCATTATCAAGTATAAATAACACTTTGCTGCAAGGAATTTTTAATTTAATAAAAACAATGCATGTGGAAATTTTAATTTCAACTAATAATGACCCCCAATTTTTGTACTTTTAAACATGCTTTTATTAACTCTTAAACTTTTGGTCATAACTTAATACAAATACGAAATATTTAAGTAAAAACTTTGTCAGTTTTTAAAAGCCCAGTTTTTCAGGTTCATATTTTGGTGAAAACAAGTTGTATCAGTTTTAAATACAAGATTTTTTTTTAAAGAAGATGTTTAGTCACTTGAACAATAATTTTTTTTTAAGAATTTTTTTTAGTATAACAAACTTTTCCCAATTTATCACCTTTTTTTACAGCTCATATCACCAATTCTGAAGAAGTGTACATTTATTTTATACCTTAACAAGTATACATAAAACACTCGGCATAATACAAAAAAATCATGTACTTTACAACAAATTCACATTATTTGTTATACACCTGCTGTAGATGTCTAAGTAATGAAAAATAACGAATAATTGCATATTTAAGGTCATAAACCACTATCAGAAACGGTGCTAAAAACACAAAAATCTTGTTTTAGAGAAAAAAATACTAAATGACATACACTAGAGAATTAGTTTTACACTAAATCACCTTAAACGTCTAGTTCGAGAAGGGCCCAAAAATTCTTGCCCAAATTTTTGGGTACTGCTAGCGTATTCAGGCCGGTCTCGGTTTGGCGGCTTAACTTTTGCAGCCAAGTAGCGGAAACGTACTTTATTTGGTAAACATTCCAGTTCAACTCAGTAGATGTTTACATCAATCTTGTTGCCAAATCTCAAAAACTAATTTATTTTTGAGTTAGTTGGTTTGTTTGAAAATACAGTAATATAAAAAATAGTAAAGCGTGAAATGGGTTTATTTTGAAATTTCGGGTTTTTGTGTGTATGTGAGTATTTGTTCGAAATGCAACGTGGGTAAGTATTGGTTGGTTGGTAGACATATATTCAGGTTTGTGTGCTTGGTCAGTAAGGTTTGGTTTTATAAAATGCACTAATATCGATAGAATGGTTTAAGGCTAATGATGTATTTCAGTGTTTGGTTTGCTTTTTGACAAACGCTTTAATCGAAACTACCAAATGTTAATTTTGTCGTAGTTTTTGATGAATTTTTAAATTGAAAGTAATTATCTTATCTTATTAGAGTAATGATGTAACGAAATATGTGTAATTAAATTCCTTTTTTTAAATATAGGATTTTTTTATTAATAAGTATTTTTGTATATATTATTTTGTATTATTTTATTATTGAATGAATAATATTCGATTTTTTTTATTCAGTGTTGGATTCCCTTTTTTATTATCAATGATATATTTGGATAATAATCGGCCGTAGGCCGATTATAATTCAAATATATCATTGATAATCGGCCGTAGGCCTATTATAATACTAAGATTTAATTGGTGTTGTATATTAGTGTACATTTCATTAATGATCAAAAATCCCTCAAAATTAAAAACTTAATTAATAACTTACTAACAACTTTGGATTAAAAGTAATTAAATAAATTATAATCAAAACGTAGTTCTAGTTGCAACAATTGACCCCAGCGGTTTTTTTAAGTATATCACGGTTCGAGTGGCCACAATCGACGGCCCTGAGGATTGCCGAGTAGCCACAATCGACGGCCCGGAGGGGGTACCAGCGGTTTTTTTAAGGATATCACGGCTCGAGTGGCCACAATCGACGGCCCGGAGGATTGCCGAGTAGCCATAATCGACGGCCCGGAGGAGGTACCAGCGGTTTTTTTTAAGTATATCACGGCTCGAGTGGCCACAATCGACGGCCCGAAGGGGGTACCAGCGGTTTTTTTTAAGGATATCACGGCTCGAGTAGCCACAATCGACGGCCCGGAGGATTGCCGAGTAGCCACAATCGACGGCCCGGAGGGGGTACCAGCGGTTTTTTTAAGGATATCACGGCTCGAGTGGCCACAATCGACGGCCCGGAGGATTGCCGAGTAGCCACAATCGACGGCCCGGAGGGGGTACCAGCGGTTTTTTTAAGGATATCACGGCTCGAGTGGCCACAATCGACGGCCCGGAGGATTGCCGAGTAGCCACAATCGACGGCCCGGAGGGGGTACCAGCATATTTTATTAATTGTGTCATGGGCCGAGTTCAGTGTTGGGCATTCAATTAATCAATTGACCTGACCGACCAGTGTTGGTCGGTCGGTCGGGGGGTCGGCCTTGAACGGTCGGGTTGTCGGTCTTGAACGGTCGGGTTTTCGGTCTCGGTCGGGTTGTCGGTCTTTGTCGATTGGTCGGGTTGTCGGTCTTTGTCGATTGGTCGGGACGTCGGTCTTTGTCGATTGGTCGGGTCGGGTTGTCGGTCTTGGTCGGATCGTCGGTCTTGGGTCGGGTGTCGGTCTTGGTCGGATCGTCGGTCTTGGTCGGGTGGTCGGTCTTGGGTCGGGTTGTCGGTCTTGGGTCGGGTCGTCGGTCTTGGGTCGGGTTGTCGGTCTTGGGTCGGGTTGTCGGTCTTGGGTCGGGTTGTCGGTCTTGGGTCGGGTGTCGGTCTTGGGTCGGGTGTCGGTCTTGGGTCGGGTGTCGGTCTTGGTCGATTGATCGGATCGTCGGTCTTGGTCGATTTATCGGATCGTCGGTCTTGGTCGGGTCGTCAGTCTTGGTCGGGTTGTCGGTATTGGGTCGGGTTGTCGGTCTTGGTCGGATCGTCGGTCTTGGTCGGGTCGTCGGTCTTGGTCGGGTCGTCGGTCTTGGTCGGGTCGTCGGTCTTGGTCGGGTCGTCGGTCTTGGTCGGGTTGTCGGTTGGGTCGGGTGGTCGGTCTTGGTCGGGTAGTCGTTCTTGGGTCGGGAGTCGGGTTGTCGGTCTTGGTCCGAGTTAACATTAGTTAATTGTTAATTGTTACTACTGCAATTAACAATTCATTTCCACAATTACAATTGATTAATAGTTAATCGCAGTTTTCCACAATTACAATTGATTAATTGTTAATTGCAGTAGTAACAATTAACAATTAATTGATAACCATTAATTGCTTTTGCAATTAAAATTTGCCCAACACTGGCCGAGTTTCTACATTCGATTGTCGAAGAATTCCCGAGTTTCACAACACGCGGCTCAGGTGGGATAATTTCGTAACGTATATGTTATATTGCGTACAACATTTTACGTTTCGACAATTAAAACATTACTGAGATTTCAAGACATGTTAGAAACAAAAAAAATCATATGAAACTATTTCCTTACGCTACCGACAACACCACTCCGTGAGCAAAAGCAACGAATTCGAGAAATGCAACCGAGAGATTTACGTCACGTAAAAAAAAGCCATACCACAATGACAGGAATAAGCTCGCATCTGGAAAAGCAACAAACCAGCTACGAAACGAAAACAAACAAGTAACCACAAGCCCATAAAATATATGTCTACCAACCAATCAACCAACGAGCTGCGTAATTATTATTCTAAATTAACTAATTTTAATAAATTTTCAACGTTTTGAAACAAATATTGATGTTAAAAATTAAAATAAACATTTTTCCGAAGTGAATTTATTGATGTTGTACCGAAATTAATATAAATATTTCGTAAAATACTACTAACTGTAGCAACCCTGTGTTTACTTTTTCACGAACGCCAAAAGTCGCCAAATAGCATTCCGGCCTGAATACGCTAGGTGTTCCAAAAAATAATTTAGTTTAGTTTTTATTAGGGTAAACAGGTGACTTAATTTCTCAATATCCTTAAGCCTATTGCTAGTTATATATATACATCTGATATGGTTTAGATTTGTTAGGGTTTTTTTCCCAATTGCCGACATTATTTTTATATTTTACATAAATACATCAAAAACGTTAATTTAAAGTTTAAAAAGTTAAAGTTTTGTATGTATTTTTAAGCCATTTACCACATAAAAAGGATAAACATAAGTTGAAAATAATATTTGGAAAACTTAATTGTGAAAGAAAATTAATCTCCCTTTAACAGTTAAGCTCAGCATGATTTGTTACGTTAACAGGTGCTAATATTTTTGCCTTAGGTAAATTTGGTTATCATTAAAAAAAACTCAATTATGATAGCCTAATTTTTTTATGTGTTCAGATTCCCATTTAAGTAGCTTTCACATTTAAATACTCATGCAAAATCATTGCAAATACATAAAAAAAGAAGCAGGTGGTAAAAATATTTTTTTTAAACTATTGAAAAAGTTCAAAGAGCTTTTCTTTATAAAGTTTTTTTTTATTTTATAGCCGATATGATACTAGTTGTTAAACAAAACATGGTACTCGAATTTTTCCTTGTTATCTGAAGTTTGAATGCTTTTCTGCCAGCTGAAATATTGAATAATTGGACCAAAAATATTCCTTTATTTGCCTCGGCATTAAGTTTTTTTAAAAAATATATAGTATTATGTTTCTGCCTAAAAGATAAAATAATTGGACCAAAAATATTCCTTTATTTGCCTCGGCATTAAGTTTTTTTCAAAAATATATAGTATTATGTTTCTGCCTAAAAAAATCTCATACAGATCACAATATTGTTTTTAATATTTACTTTCAAGAAAGGAATTCAGCTAATCAAAATGATTCAAAACCAATATATAAAAAAACTTTTAAAGTTAAGAAATTAAATAGTGTTTACCCTTCAAGACTTACTTGAGATGAAATCAGAAGCATAATGAAATAAAAATAAAACATTTATATTTAATTTTTTATTTTACTGAAAAAATACCAAATATCTATATTATTAAGAAGCACAATGAAAAATGCTTTTCATGCTTAAAATTTTTAAGAACTGCTGGCATAAACAAAGCTTAATTACCCCCTTCTTGCAGCTTGGAGTAAGTCCAAGAAAACCAATTTAAGATAAACATTTTGAATGCTGTACTAAGCAAAAGTTATGAGAAAAGATTTGTAGCTAGAGTATTAAAGCATTGACACCGTTTTAAAGAAATTAATTAAGTACTAAGAAATTAAATAAGTTTTAAGGAATTAATTAAAAGTATTTTAATTAGCATCACACTCTAGATGATTTAGTTATTAACATTGTACATTTGTACACAAAACTATGAAACGAAAATAAACTTAAATCAATATTCTTTACGCTTTTATTCTTAGTTTTAACAGCTATTTAATAACATTGCCCAACTCCTATTATTTTTATTCTTCCTCTTAAAAAGTTTTAAATGCCTACTAACAAATAAAATTGATTTTATTAATCAATAGTTTGTTTTGGTTAATTCGTAAAGTAGAATGCTGACACTGTGTGAACCTGCACAATTCTTTAACAAAGGTTCTACAGAACACTGCTTCATAATTTTAGAACATGTATGTAGTATCTGTATCTTTTTTACAATCTTTCAAGTAACTATAACTAGTTTAGCACTGTAAAAAAAATCAGCTAAATGACTTTGTACACCTCCAATACTGAAGGAAAATTGCTAAACAACCCAAAACCTCATTTGGATATCCAAAACAAGAAAAACTAATGCTTACTGAAACTTAGCCGACAGCTAACACAATGCGATTTATTTCGGATTTTATGTGTTTTTTACAAATTCATTTGAAGGTAGTCTAACATATCTTAGTATTGTAAGGTTTTATTTCATATTATCCGTACATAATAGGTTTAATTTATTTTCAAAACCAAATCAACCTTGCTGGGCTTCTGGACCATAGTTTGTCAATTTTTTATATATAATATTGTATGTATTCTGCCCCTTACAAAGGCAGCCGCTGGCAATCCTGCGAACCTGGTAGATCACATGACCCTAACACCATCAGAGATACAGTCCCTGGACAAATTATTAGACGCACTGCAAGATTTCATGTATCAATCAATGATGGACAAAATACCTTTAGAAGGACATTTGTGTTCCTAAACTTAAGCTATTGAATAGAAAATACTATCTGCTTTACTTAATACATATATCGACATCTTTTTTAATGATATGGCATTCTTTAGCATGTTTTCATCATTAAAAAAAAAATACAGTGCGTCTAATAATTTGTCCAGGGACTGTATCTTCCATCGCCAAGCAACTCATTTCTAAAACCTGGGCTGAAACTCCTACTTATACCTGGTACCTACAAAAACATCCTGGAGCCACCACAACATTCAAGGGCTCCAGAGTACATCAGACGACACTAAAGCTCTAGATTAGCGGTCGCCAACTAGCGACTATTACATTGAAAGTGGCTACCTAAAAATCGAACCCCAGTCGCCAAAAGTGGCGATCATAATTTTTCCTTTTTGTTCAACAAATAATTAATACTGAAGCTGCATTTTTAAAATAATAATTAAAAAAACGGGAAGAAAGACTTGATGACAGTTGTTGCTCATCGGTGAAATTTTTCCTTCATCATTGACCGGTGTTTCGTGTGACGTCACCGAGTCGGCCTCCGTGTGGCGTAAATGGAGCAATTTTACCCTCGCCTCGACACGGCTGGGTGACGAAAATCTTAATTGCAAATTTAATTTTTAAATCTTGCTTTACGATCTCGGCAATTTACAGGTGATTGATGTACAGCTGATTAAGATCTCAACTATTCATTTTAACAATTCTGATATAAGAAAATTTCATGAAAAATGAACCCAAATCGAGGACGTGGTGGTGGAAAGCGAAAGCTCTCAACAACAGAACCGAAAATCGAACCGAATCGATTAATGAAATCGTTAAGTGGATGTTTAAAAGCACGCTAGTGGGAGATGAAAATTTTAAACATTTACGCTTCAGAAATCGAAGACGAAAATAAAACTCGTCAAAATTTATTTGGGATAATATTGAACGAATAGAAATAATTGTGTCATGTTCTTCACGAAAATCGAAACTCGTAAAAATATATATATATATACACCCTCCCAGTACATGTCTTCTCGCAAGGGTTTTCGATTTTATTTACGCTTGATCACAGGCGATGTTTCTTCTTAAAATCGCACTGTCTAGGACAGATTTTTTCTTTCTTTTTTTGTTAATATTGTATTCTAACTCTCTTAATTTTAATATATTATTTTTTTTCGGGTTAATTTGCACGTTCTTTCCCGTTTTTTTTTACTTTTTCGTGCGAATTTTTCGTTTTTTTGTTTTCTGTTTCGTATATACTAAAATTTAAAACTGGCTACTATAAATGCAAATGTGGCTACCATTTTTTTTCACTCTGGTAGCCACTGGCTACTATTAAAAATTCCCAGTCTAGAGCATTATACGACACTGTCTCGACTTTCCACTTGAAGTGTTTGACTTGAGGACGGAGAGCGAAAACACCCATTATGTCCCATGTGTGACAATACTCCGTTTTGTCCCCAGCGCATTTTGCAATGCCTGGGGTTTTCACGCGAAGAGGCTGTGAAAAGCTCACACCTGCTTTTGGAATTTTTGGAAACTTTTAAACTCATGGACTAGACCAGATGGGGATTAGTCCCACCACCCACCATCACCATGTATTCTGCCATGAGCAGGTAAACTGCAGTAACTAGCCTAATGGCTTGGATCATTATTGCAAGCACATAATTACTCTAACATAAAACAAACATACGGAAAAAAAAGTAATTATTTTAGAGCAAAAACAGTCCAATTCATTGTTGTGGACTGCAGTTTACCTGCCCACGGCAGTATTAATGTAAGTGTTCGATTTATTCTTTTTGCCAGGAAAAGTTCAAGCGAGAGAGTATTGAAGTTTGAACGCACAGCATGTTATGTCGAAAAACACAAGCAACAGCCATCACAAACTGAATAGTTCAAACTTTACAAAGCCTTTTCTAGCTCTAGTGCAATGCTTATTGAAACCAACTCAAAAACCAAAAATAAAGTCAATTCAATCTCTTCAATTTGTACCAGAACTTATTAGTACTGTGACTAGTATATAACCACCCAGTTCACACTAGCCATAATTATTTACTCCAAAACTTGACTCAAAGCACAACATATTAAAGCTTTAAAAAGGAACATATGCTTACAGTTAACTACAGCGGTGGCTAAAAGGCATGTCCAAATAATCAGTGAAAGAAGCGACTGAAAGTATTGTAAACACTGTACATAAGTGAATATAGCACTTCAAAATTACTTAAATGACTAACGACATGCTCAATGAACATGCAACCAGAAATTGGATAAAGAAACTTAGGAGCAATCTGTGTGACTTACTTAAAATAAAATAGGAGCAAATGCATTATTACCTAGGAGCATTTTTTTTAATTATGAAAAAAAACTTTAAAAAATTTAAGAAATCATAATTTACTGCAGCCGAAGTTTGTGTATATTACGGTCAGTTTAAGTTTTTGTCAGTTTGTATATTTGACAATCACCACAATTAAGGGATTTTATGAAGTTCGCCGAAGTTTTGCAATATTTAGATCGATGTATTGGGATTGTAGGACTGCCAAATTTTGTGATTACATAATCAAAGCATTGTTTTAAAAATTTAGGATCAGTGAAGATTTAAGATAATTATTTTTGGCCAGATTCTTGGAAACCACAATATAAAAAAATTAGTATTGAAGATTTTTTGAAAAACTGTAGGGTTGTGATAACTGACTAAATTTATTTTGTCATCAAAATCGAAAAAACTGGACGTATTTTGCGACTAGCGACTGTGAATTTCGAACCCTGCATGCAACTTATAAGGCAATATTTATCCAAAACATCATATACATACATAAAATATAACACATGCATGTTAATTTTTTTTTATTAAATTTTTTTTTTTAAAATTTAAACGAAATAGACAGGTCATGCACATTTTGCAATGCTTCAAAATTTCCCTGTTGTTTTGATTTCTAAATTTATGTGCTGCAACTATGCCACTCATGTGGAAGGAAACTACAGTGAGTAGGCATTTAAAAAAAAATGCATGCTTATAAAGTTTACATGACCACACCTCTAAAGTATTGGTAATAATACATCCGGTCATATGCAATAATTTCCTTTTAACAATTCCGCGTGCCAGGTTTTTTTTTATCATATATGGGTGTATCGAAAGATCAGATCTGTTTACATATTTGAGAACATATGATAGGGTTTATCTAATTCAAACCCTCCTTTGAGTCAGTCCGTGGCATAATATCAGTTCTAAAGCAAATATATCATTTTCGGATACTATCAGTGACATTATCAACAACCGTTGACAGTTCTTGTTTTACGGCAGACAGACATGAGTCTATGATACACAATGATCATGCTGTTTCTATTTTACATCTCATTAAAAAGAAAACGATAGAAAAACCCATCACATTTTATTTGAATGACAATCAGACAGCTTAGCAGGAGCGAAAAAAAAACTCAAAATATTTTCCATAACTACCAAGAGTTAATTTAACCAAATTTATTAAGTTAAAGATTTCACAATACAAACTAAAGTAAATTAAATTTCTTAAAGCTAAGCAGAATTTTTGGTTTAACGTTAAACTCAACCTTTCCGGAACCATGACCAAGATGACTAAGTATGAGCAATCATCAACATAGTACGATAGTTTTACTATTTAAAATATAAAATCGACAGTTTTTAACGTTAAGAATGGTTTTCTTATTATATTTAGGGTCAAGAAACAAAAACTAATGCAACAATTAACAATGGTTGGGTGGGGAGATTCGATGTCACCCCTATGTTTACAATTGTCGGGAGGTACATGTCAATACAACACGACCCCACCCCTCACCCCCTTATAAATATTGACATTAACAAAACGCTACAGAAAAACAGAAAATGCGTGAACGAAATTAGTTTGAAAAGCAAACCAAAGTTTGTTTATACAATGATTGTTTATATAATACCGAAACCAACTTACCTGATACAGGTTGGTGGTCGCCACGATAATTAGGACTAATCCGTGTAAGAGAATCATGTTTGCTGGGATGTTTGACAATATTCGGTGACAAATATCTCAAGCACTGAAAAGGTAATGAAGGACCGGGGAATCACAAGATACAGGCAGGATACCTTCAAAGAAACCGAAAAAGAATTCACGTATATGACGTCAACGTCTGTGCCACAGGATTATGCAGATGAAGATCTTGGGGTATGGGGGGGTTACAAACGGAGAGATGAAAAAAACTCTAAGGCAGCTAAAGGCTTGAAAGATCGTGTGATCATCGCAGACAGCGGTGCAACTGAAGAAAACACAGTTTTTCTCAAGAAAACGTATACATATTTATGTCCGGTTACACCTTCACATCGCCATTGCCAATTCACATCTGCGATTCTGCGCGTTACAGGCAGACATTCTACTACAATTGGCAACGCATGACGGATAAGGTCAGATGACGTTGCCGAGAAACGAGCTGTGATTCGCTGGGAATTGTATGCCAATAACGTGTCGGAGGACCTTGAAGAAAGCGTTTTCGTTTTGTATAATTCCTATGATTTATTTAGATGAAACGTGTTATTTACCTTCTTTATTAATTACAAAAAAAATTATAAATGTATGTATTTTTTGTTTGATGAATTTTTGCACCGTTAATCGAAGATCAAAGCTCTTCACTGACCTTGAAACGCAGTTTGTAACTTCAGGGAGCAGACATTCTACTTATTTTAGTTCAAAAGAAATATTAACTTTAATCTAAGTTTTCAAAATAAATTCGGGTGTAAATTAGAAATTAAAAAAACATTTTTCTATATTAGCTATTGATTAAAAAAAGGGGGGGGGGATGCAACTAGAAATATATTCGTATAATACGGAGCGTATTGTGGAATGGGGAAGGGGTATAAATATTTTATAAGAAAAATTTTGAAATTTCACGAGACCTTTGTCATCATTTGCAAAGTTGTATAATTGTATCTAAATTAGAAAAATATAGAAACTAGTTTCTGAACTATCTCCGACCTGCGATGAAGAATGAAAAAACTATCGCCTATTTCTATCAGTTCTCAATTTTTCAGTTCAAGATATATTTAAAATCCCTATAAAGTTTTTTTGGGGGAGGCTAGAGCTCCAATTTTTCTTTTCTGCATTGACACATATGTTCTTTACTGGGGATGGAATAAAGTAAATTATAACTAGGTTTTTATAGAGAAAAATTTTAAAATCGAGAAATCCTAAAAATTCTCCGTTTTTTATACTTTTATGTATAAACCTTTTAAAAATTGCTTTTTTGCAACCTTTATCCATTGTTTGGCGACTAGTTGTTAAAGAACTATATTTTTAAAAAATCATTAAACAATTTTTGAAACTGTAAGAGGGTAAAAGTAGTAGGCTTTTGAAAAAAAAAACCCTAAAACATGAAAGTTTATAAATTAAAAAAAAAATCTTCTTGCTCAAATATGTTTTTCTTTTAATATATCTTTTATTGTAGTAAAAACTTTTATTTGAATTTTATATTTGAAAATAGTCAAAATAATTTTGGGGATGTTTGTTTGTAGCTTTGAAACAAATGCCTTGAAAGAACTCAAATTACTTGTAAAAAATAATGTTCTTAGTTAAAATTTATTTTTTAAGTAGTATTTTTACTATTCAAAATCGTTTAAAAGTGTTCCACGGCAATGTTAAAAAGATTCCCCATTTAAAAGGAGATTTGGTGCTATTAACAGAAACAGAGGCTTGTTTACATAAATTAATTTAATTCTGTGGGGAAAATTGTTTCTCAGAATAAATCTCCCGATTTAATTTTAATCATGCGCCCCCTATTTTCGTGTGTTGAGAAAATAGTTGTTAAACATTAGAAGTAAAACAATTTTTAATTTTAATTTCATAATCGTTAATACTTAGCGCTAGTATGTATTGTGCGAAAATAAAACTGTTTTCTTTGAATAGCAAACTCTAAAAGACTAAAAAAAAATCCAACACACTTTTATCTATGTAGGTATAGATCACTGTTTTTGAAGCGTCGATATTCTTTTGGATTAGGTAAATTATTTATTATACATCAGCTCTTTTTTCAATAAAATATTACGGCTAAATAAAACTATACACTAAAAATATTAAAAAAATAATCAATAGTTAAACTATACTTTAAAAGCATGTTTTATTACCTTACTTTAATAAAGGAAAGGTCCGATGTCCTATATAAAATATCGAAAATTGGCCTTTTTACAAATTATGTGAAAATAATTAACTCGACCCAATTCCTAACTATACTTAGAGTGCATTTAGAGGGTATCATTTGTGGGGTCGTTATCATAGCATTTGAAGTGGGTCAAACATAATGAAAACCCTTTACAATATTATTGAGTTTTTTGTAATGAAACATTCCTCTTTGTTGAATATTTAATTTTTTGAAACATCAGTCTGCTACATAAATACAATTGAGCTCTATTAGTAAATTATAGTAGGATTTGGCAAAGGTTTTATACAGATTGTCAGCCCAAATACTTATAAAACCCCAAAATGTCCATCTTTTTTTAAAATTATTTATAGAAAAAAAATTCGGATAAGAAAAAAATTATGAAAAAGATTGAAAGGAAAAAAAACGAAAAGCTAGTTTCATCCCAAACCAAAATAGATCAAATGTCAAGTATCTGTCCATCGTCTTACTTCCGTGGAACTAATAGGATTTAGGATTCTTAATAATGTATTGTATATTGAGAAAATTAAAGTTTTTTTCATCTATTAGGTAAAATATACACTGTCTCTTTTTTACCAAACTATCAGGTTAATAATTTAATTGTTTTTCATTTAAAAAGTTCTGAAAAAAATTAAAAAAATTAAAAACAGGAACTATGATATGCAAAAAATGAACAAAGATTACAAATAAATGACTGATGTAACTTAAAATATACGAAAAAACTCGCTTCATCACTAAGTAAATTGTAGCAATGCCAAAGTTCATAAATGAATGTTCTTCTCAAAGCTTCCGGTTCCATAAGAATGATATGAAAAAAAATGGATTTTGTGACGTTAATTCGTATGTAATAATTTTGGGGTTTTTTTTATCGGTTTAAGAAACTTTACCGGTTTAACCCTTTGATACTAGATAGCATCGGCTAAAACTACTAAACATGACTTGCAAAAGTTAAAACTTCAAAGGTGTATGAACAAGTTCCCGTTTACGTAGTTTTCCCCTCTATTTATTAGAAAAGTAAGTTGATTTTGATCAAACCGGATTTGATATGGTATGTCACCGGAAGTGGTGTTAACAATACAAAAATTTACGTTCATTGATGCTAAAAGTAAGAGTTGAACTGAAGTTTGGCCTTTCGTGGGAAATTGAATTGTGAAAAAAATAATGGCTTTTATTTCTTGTGACCACATTTTTTTTTTGTAAACGAGCCGTTGCTTATTTTGTGTTAAACACACTGAATATGATACTTTTAACAATTGAAAAACCTAAAACTTGACTTTTTATAAACTGGAAAAAAATATCTTTCAAAGTTATCTTGCAAAAGAAATAAAGGCGAAGTATATATATTTGTATATACTTCTAAAACAACGCTCATACTACTTTTTACAGTGAAATATTACATACTTTTTCTCACAATTGAATTTCTAAATTGTTATAAAAAAACTACTTGACAATGGTAAAGTTTAAATACTGATTGGTTATTGTAAACAATCTCCTATTTATGCAAGAAGTTTTTTAAAAAATAATATTATTAAAATGATTTTACTAAAATTTCAATGTTTAAATACTATAAACTTATTAACTATTTAGTGTGTTAAAATGTTTTAATTTCATACAGGTGCTGAAATTTTAAAATGGATACGATAAATGTCAACGAGCTAATAAAACCAATACAGTAAGGAGAGAGTAAGAAGAGAGGGAGCTGGATTTAAAAATAAGATACACTGTTAATTACTCAAAATAATTGCTTAACCGGATAAAAAAAAACTTACTATAAAAACTTGAGAAAAGAGCTCAGACAGTTTGTAGCAGCATTAAGTTTATTTTTTTATATTTGATTTGGCTTTTCTTATGCAAAAAAATATTAAAGTTTAAATGCTTAAACTCATTATAGAGTATCCTCAAAATCTGTTTGTATCAGAGAATATTTATATTTTTTAAACATTTTTTAAATAATAACTATATGCAATATTATTTTAAAGGAGCATAAAAAAGTGAGTATTTCTTTTTCGGTTGGAAATAAATACCCCGAAAATTATATAAATATATTTAACGTAAATACAAATAAACCCTGCAACCATTGTAGCTGTGCTTAATCACCGTAATTGACGTAACAAATAAAATAGCTATTTTAAGCATAGTCTACCTCCCACGTCAGACATGGGGAGAATAATCATCCAGTTATATCTGAAGACAGGGGGACAACTTTCTTCATTCACACACATAGCCCTTTTTTTATGAATATTTTTCATTACACAACTGATACATATACAGTTGTAAATGACACGCTTATAAATTTAATTTTAAAACATTATTTATTTGCCAAATGAAATGAAGGTTAGGAAAAATTACACATAAAATAGTTTTGAGAATTTTTTTTTAATGTATAACTGCTTTGTTGCAATGGGCAAGGTATCAACTTGAACATGAACAAGGTTCTAAATTACGAGATATAATTGTCTGTGTTAAAGCTCCTCACGGAGGCTAGAAATATACAGCCGGAAACGTTAAAACCTGACCTAACTATAACTGCTTAAGAATAATACTTATATTATAGTCAACAATCGAATTATACCGAAAATATTGAAAAAGCTAAAAAAAATTTAAGTAAATTGTTACTAAGTTTTAATTTATTTTAAAGAATTTTTGAATGTTTTGTATCTTTTGTGAATTTAATAGCGATTAAAATATCGAATTTAAATTTTAGAATTATTAATATTTTTTTAATTTTTAAAAATTAAAAATAGATGTTTCAAAACTTGATAAATTTCCCTATGAATAAAAATGTTACATTATGTACAATTGTACAAAAAATATAGATAACCGAAATCTAACCTCAATAAAAATATACTTACTCTTAATCATTAAGTCCCTTTTCCTACAAATGATTTTTTAAGTCCAAAAAAATCAAATTAAAAAGTTTAATAAAATGTCACCTAACTTTTAAAGAGTAATGTTGCCGATGCATATTATTTTTCTCCTATTTCATTCTAAACTTTTAATGGTAAACAATTGTTTAATTTCTATAAAATGTATTTTTAGTTGTACAAGACATAAATTTTTACTTATGGTCGGTATGAAATGGTACTTTTACCTTTATTAGAAAGATTAATGAGACTTTTAGTGCCACTTTAAAATAATTTGTTTACGAAACTCGCAATAAAAAAAGTCTTCCGTCTCTTGAAGTAACTGCTAAAAAGTTTTCTATTTTTGTTGGCGGACGGTCTTCATTCTAGATTCTTATTCTTTCTACAAGGATGGGCCAAGGCCGGAATTTAGTTGACTGACCCATATTGTTTGCCAATTGATTTATAAGGAGAAAAGGGTGTTTGGGATCATCGTAAGATAAGCAATTAAAACTAGAACTCCAATTATCCGAACTCCTACTATCTGAAATTCAATGGTAGAATTTTTTTAAAAAATAGATTTTCATATTCTCCACATAAATACAGAAATTAATTAAAATACAAACTTTTTCCAGTTATTTTCCAAAATCCAATAATTCGAATTTTCCAAATGAGAATCTTTTCTAATTGATTTGGATAATTGGAGTTCTACTGTAGCGGGGTTTGGGTATGGTGACATAGTCGCACTACAGCTACACGAGGGCTATTGGCGACGGTCCTCATGATTTTGAATAGCGACTTAGTAGTATGAAGTTCTTTTAGTGGGAGGAAAAGGAAAGTTTGAAGTAATTTTGTAGTAGCGAGAGGAATGCAATCTACACTCTTAAAACAAAAAAGTGAAATCCACTCCTATAGGGGAAGTGCATTTTCGGCACCGGAAAGGAGTGAAAATTAACTCAGACTGAATTAAAACCGCTCGTTTTAAGAGTGTATTTAAAAAATTTATACTAACTCCGGTTCAGATCCTTGCCTTGAAATATTTTTAATACATAGGAAAAATACAAATAAATTAAATTATCAATATTTAGATTAATTTAGAAGTTGTTTTGAATTTGTTTTGTTTACTTTATTTTTTACATAGCTGATTCATGAATTTTATAACTCATTGTAAAAATGAAATATTTTTTTCACAAAGAGAGGATCGATGATATTTATGGGTCATTTTTTAAATCGATATGATTGTTGCTAATTTTTCTTATAATTGATATTTTTTTAGAAAACCTTCAAAAAGTTTTTTGAAATTTTATAAAGTTCATTTTATGTAATATTGTGTATAAAATAATTTAAATTCTTGATTTTTTTTCTCTCAAATTTTCAGAAACATGTATAACAAATTATGTACTCTTAAGAAGTTTATATATAAATCAGACTTAAACTCACTAATCTCTCTTTTAGTAAAAAATTAATAAGGACCAAAATTTTTGTGTCTTATAGATATTTGTGAAAGTTAGAGTCATGAGTAAATTTTCCAACTCGTACGAAGGCTCGAAGATCGTAACTCAAATAAAGAGTAATGCAGTCAATAACTGTGTTTACGGCTATTCCAGCATGATTCCAAATTCATCTTTTGAAGATTGAAGGCTTTGATCCCCGTGGTTTTGTCAACATGTAAACTGACATGGCAGACGAGAAAATCAATTTTGTAATAAAAAAATGAAGATGAGTCCTTCAAAATTGTTTAACTTGTCGAGAATCTGATGCTTTCCCTTTTGACTTCGTGCGTGGCTTCACAGTTTTGACCTCATTTGCCATTCAATATGCATAATATCCGTGAGCAGATCGCTCTACTGAAACCTTGTTCTGGGGCTTTAACCTCTGAAATTACTTCTTAAGAAGAAAGTGAAATGAATAATTGGGCCATGGTTGGCTATCGAACCCAACCCTAACCTTCAGATCGCACTTCTTGTCGCTTTAAATAAAGGAAACCTCACCTTTATAAGATAATGTTTTTTCAGACTTAACCCTTTAAACCCCAACGGTACTTATTAGCCCCACTTATGAAGCCGTTTGTATTTTTTTCCTTGAAGTGCGGGGAAGTAAGCCATGGTGAGGGTTTTTAGATTCTCATATTCGGTTTCAGCATATTAAAGACTATGAAGATGAAGCTATTTCTTTTTCATAGTTTTCATAGCAAGAACGTTTTTCATAGTTTCTAACCCATCACGTCCAAAGGGTATTGATAAGTCCCACTTGTAAGGCCGTTGTTTTACTTTTCTTTATTGATTTAAGTAAATAGAAGAAACTAAAAAAAAGGAAAATAAAGTACGCTTGGGGCCTAACTTTATTGCCTTTCTATTTAGTTATAAATTGAACAGACTTATTTAAAAAGGTGGATAACCATATAAAAACAAACATTAATTTTGGAGTTGAAGTCGAGTGCCATGGAGTAAATGTCCACCTAAAGTTAACGATTCTAAAAAGATATCAGTAATTTGAAGCAGGTAAAAGTAACTGCCGTGTAAATAGTCATTATATTCGTGTCATATCTTTACACAGGTATTTTTCAAGGTTGAGATAAGAGGAAAGTGTGTATCAAATTCATTTACTTTTTAAATGAATACTGTTTTGTGACAAAATAGGAAACTTATTTTTTTTTCAATTCGAATCCATTAGTATAATTGAACTGCAACAAACCTGTTTGTAATGTTTTATTACTTTACGACTTTTTTTTTATCTAAGAGCACGACAATTTTAAATTCGTTATACTCTTAAAACAAACGAGCGGTTTTAACTCAGTCTGAGTTAATTTCCACTCCTTTCCGTGCCGAAAATGCACATCCCCTATAGGAGTGGATTTCACTCTTTTGTTTTAAGAGTGTACATTTCTCCTTAAAGCGATAAAACTACCTTATTTATGACACTTGCAAAAAATACTACATCAAATTAATAAATTTACATCAAGTTAGTCACTTACTATGATATCAACGTTAGTAGTATTTTGTTGTTGTTTTTCTTTTGAAAATCGTTCTCGGTATTGACAATATTTTCACTGTAAAATCTATTTTTGTGTGAAGCAGTCATTTAATAAATATAAACTCATTCTTCCCTTTGAGATACTCATTGAGGAAAATAATGCTAAATGTTACTTCTGTTCATGAATACGATTTTGAAAAATGTATGATCGTCGTTTTTTTGTAACAATGAAATTGTATAGATAACTTTATGGGAGAAATCTAACCAAAATTACCTAATTTTTTCAAAATACATTATTTACATTTCTTTTGAATACTCAAGGAAAAGTTTTCATTTTCTATCATAGGCGATACACAATATATATTTTTTCAACCATCCAATAATTAGTAATTGCATTTTTATCAATAATTCGTCGAGTCCCGATGAAAATCTTACATTAAACGGCAACTTGCAGATTCCTATAACAGCTCGAGATAATAATTTGCTGTATGATTTCCTTTAAACTAGTGATATGTTCAGGAAAGATCTTTACTGAGATTAAGGCAAGTTAGCAATATTAGTAGAAATGGCAATACTAAATGTAATAGCGCTATCTATATCTTCAATACAATGATAGAAACAGATGTATTTGTTTCTGTGTTTAAGATTACAAAACTTAAAAAGACCTAAACCGTTTCTGAGATGGCTATTGCAATCGAGTCTTTGTGTTTCCGAGAAAGGTTGCATAAAGTTTATTCAATCAGTTCTTTTCTTGTGTCACGGTTTGATTGTTTCTTGCTTTACGGATAGCTAAGCTTTTTATAAATTTTTGACGCTTCACTAAAAATGGCGTTTTCACACACGCTCCAAGTCTCAAGTTTAACTGTGAGTCAATTAGACCGCATTTTCTTTTCTGTGGTCAAATATGCCGGTTGAGGGATATCCTGACATACTTTTACGGAATCCGACAAATCCCGTAGGAAAAGAATGTCTACTATGAAGTTCACGAGTAAACAATGAGAGTTCATTCCATCTCTTGGGAAAATTTCTTAAATTCTTTATTAATTTTATATTATAAGAATGTTAGTTAATTTTTAAATATTGTTTCAAAGAATAGATTGTGAAACAAAAAATTTCAATTGATGATACATGAACCAATTAGCTTATTTTTATTTATTTGTTTCAGAAAAAATCATTTAATGTTTATTTGTTAAGAACAACTCATTTTAAATGCACAAGGAAAAAGTTGGATACTGAAGACGACTGATAAATTCTTTACCTATTTTTTTTAATTATTAACAATAAACTTAAAACCTATTAATCTTATAACCTATTAAAGAATCAAAATACTTATGTTATCATAATAGTTTGTGCTTAATATTTAATACAACACTTTTGATGTTTTAATGTTATTACCATTTAGACATATCAAATAAATTACGATAGCTATTCAATATTTGTTTGCATTAAAATTAATTATTTAAAATTATTCTATATTATTTCTATTGCAAGTAAGTAAAAACAAATATAAATAATTATGTATTTATTCAAATACCAGTTTGATTTACCAAGTAATGAGTTTAATTTTGTCAGAATATAAGTCTACAAAAGTCTATAAAAATACCTTTTTATTACTTAGTTACATATTTATAAAAGTATTGAATCTTGAAAACCCTCTAAGTATGTACCTTTGTATTGTATAGAAAAGGGACTGTTGTCTAATGTTTTAACATTGAAGAACATCCCTTTTCCTACTACTGCGTTATAGATTTACATATTATGGAATTTGTATAGGAAGGTTAAATATTCTACTTAAAACCAAAAAAAAGTATGAAAATGCGTGTACGATCAATAATATTTTCACTAAACATATCGCAATAATGAAATAGTTTGCCCGCTTAAACAATCCGTTTTTTAGTAACGTGGAAAGAAAATAAATGGTAAGCTTTACATATAACCATAACCATAAAAGGACATATTAATAATCAATAATGATCACTTCATCACAAATTAAAGATAAAGTTTTCGAGAAACTAGAACTTGAACAATAATTACAAAACAGTAACAGCTTGATATTTATCAACCCCTTAATCAGTTTTAATTATAGCATAAATATCTTTTGACAGTCGTAACATTAGAAGATTAGTGGTTTGGTGGAACGGTTTAGAAAATAAGGCACGCTTTTGAATGATTCAACGACCCGTGAAATCAGAATTACGTTTACGTTAAAAAAAAAGATTCTGCGGTCTTTAAAAATGACATGTAACCTTAAACATCATTATTGTCACTCGTTAGACTTTGCGGTAGTATCTGCAAAATAAGAAAATCGCGCGTGTCGCAATAAATTATTAATTCCCGGGCCGAGTGGTTAAGGCATCAGCCTAGAGGTTCAACCTTCTCAGGAGTGCGGGGGTTCGAATCCCACTTACTGCCAGTCATCCTATAAATCGGATCTGTGCTGGAAATAGTAGAAAATCCTCATCACGGATGGGCCCGAGTACACAGGGACAGACGTGCTCGTTAAATCTGTGGAGTCCAAAGTCCCGACGGCGTTAGCGTACGATGTCGCTCGAAGTTCCGTTGGGTGCCCGCTCAGATGTCGACCTCGTCACTTGACCAAGGTTCTAAAATACGAGGCGTTATTGGCTGTGTTAAAGCTCCTGAAGGAGGCTAGAAATAGGCAGCCGGAAACGATTACCTTACCTTACCTTAATTCCTAATATTCTTCTAGTGTGTCCTACAGCGCCATGGGAAGTCTTCGATTTCTCTCAGA
Organism: Oedothorax gibbosus; assembly: GCA_019343175.1. Taxonomy (NCBI): domain Eukaryota; kingdom Metazoa; phylum Arthropoda; class Arachnida; order Araneae; family Linyphiidae; genus Oedothorax; species Oedothorax gibbosus. The sequence goes on along the minus strand of JAFNEN010000023.1, from coordinate 2,405,667 downwards.
TGCACCACTGGAATTATATAATTGTATTTTTTTATCATAAATGTACGAAAAAACATTTATGACAATTTTGTTTTTAAAAAAATATGTATTTCAGTGGTTTGCCAGTACCAGTTTACCAGTGTACAGTAAATGGTTTTGACGTTCTTCATTGTATTTAAATAGTTTAATTTATGTATACAGAACCGCTTCATTAATTATAATTAATGAGTACAAAAAACTTATCGGATTGCAGAGGCAAGGTTGGTTGGTTTTGAATTATGATGCCGTATACAGTTTGCCTGTACCTTAACAGTGGTGGTGGTGGTGTGGGGGGGTCGGTACATATATATTCCGGCTTGTGTGCTTGATCAGGGACCCGCTTATGAAGCCTTCGTCAAGTAAGACAGACACAGAAAGAATTTTTACTGTCACAGAGAAAGGAAGTACACCCAGAGCGAAGGCGGGAATCGAACCCGCGCCCGTTATAGCGCGCAGACTGCTAGCGTAATGGTCCAAACCACTCGGCCGTCCGGGCCCCGTTGACAGTGGTTCTGAGTCTGCTTTGATAGTATACCAAAGACGAAGGTAGTGGGAAAACAAAGGGTTAATTTCTTTTCAACTACTCGTCAGCATCTCATTGTAGTTCTTAAGACCACCCTTAAGTTTCGCGAGTCTAACTACAGATAAATTATAAAATAATTAATTTGTAACTGAATTTGGAGTGATTTTGGAGAACAAGAAAAATACATGAGAATATTGGTTTTTTATTTCAAACCCCTGTAAGTTAACTAAAAAAAACTAGTTTACTAAGAATTTTAGAGACTTTAAAACTAGCACCTGATACAATCAAGGGAAACGGAAACCAGATTAAAAATCCTTTGTATGTTTAAAAAATGCAAAGTTTCTTTCATTCATTTAACACATAACTTTAAATGAATGATTTTAATTATTTTGAATTAAAAAAAAGAAAAGTAGTCTAAAAATATAAAATTACGAAATGTTTCCGCTCTTACCATTATTATTCATATTACACGTAAATTCCCTTTCATAATATGCTCTAAAAAATTAAGACATTTATTATCTACATGATAAAATCTTGCAAAAAAAAATTTTATTGACATCATCCTATCATTCAATGATTTTACGGCATTACACTTTGCTAGCTGATAATATTCTTTACGTCATAAAAGAAAACAGTAAGGTTTTCTTTAACAGGAAATTTCACCCAGAGTTGTTTAGAGATTAGAAATTTCATTTCCTGTACAAATAAATATCTATTTTGAGAGAAAAAGAGTAAAGTTCAGATTTTTTAACTTTGTGAACTTTTAACATTTAAATTATGTGTAAAAATTTTAATGTATTTTTAAAGTATGACGTGTATTACTTACTGTGTATTTTGGACTTTGTAAACGTATAATATATCTGAATGATATTACAGTGATTTGGGTTTTTTTTTGCTTTCTGTCACCTTCAATGGGTTAACATACTAGTCATACTTTAGGAGATGGCAAATATTTATAAAAAGTTTTTCTCTGTATCACATTAGTTTTTTTGTTGAAAAAAGTCTTTATGATTTAGAAAGCTTACGAAGTTGAATATTGAAAATATTTCAATTAAATATATTTCAGTTTTAATATTTCATTCATTGTTTAAAATACTTCGTTTTTTTTCAGGAACTTTTATAGATTATCTAGTTGCAGGTCAGTTTTGTCTGCTTTCGTATTAATTAAAAATATTTTTTAAATTTGTTTTCAGTTAGAAAAAACTACCACCCAGATATTTTCATTTAGCAAAAGCTATTCATGCCAAATTTAGTTCTATTCAACATTTCAAAAACGTCCTTGCTTTTTTTTAAATCTTAATATTCACACTAATTAAACGAAAGCTATGAATCCAGATCAGCAATTAAGGAAACTCTTAAAAATAATATTTCTGAAGTTTGTTTAAATGTAACAGGATATAGTTTGCATAAATGTAATGAAAAGTGACCTTAAATAGTGTTTATCTTCTTTATTCAGGTGAAGGGTAATACTTTTTATCAACTGAAATTTGTTTTAAAAAAAAGTAACTAATTTTATTAAAAATAAAAATGATTAAAATAAGTTTTACAAATATTTTCACGAAAATTCATGATTACAAATATAACTGCTGATGAAAATCTAATAACCTTATCTTATAAACATTTATCATTCATTTAATGCAGAAACATTTGGAAACTAATCCAATATATTTCCGAGTCAAAGGCAAATAAGCGTTATATAAAGCAATGTTAGCTTAACATGTGAAACTTTTCATCTATTCACAATAATAGATATGTACTTCTGTGTATTCCGAATTTTCAGTTTACTTAGCCGCGTGACGTAGTTCCTTAACTACGTCAGCTGTTTATTGAAATTTATCAAAAGGAAAATGTATCCTTTTATGTGTAGCTTTTTTTTAATATTAGACTCATTCATATTTACTCTTATCAACCACTTATTAAAGAGTATCTTGAGCTACGTTTTGTTATCATTTCAAGCGGCTTTTACTCATTGATAGTAAACTCTGTACTCTTTACACTAGCCATTCAGATGAAATACCACTAAGAAATCATTTTTAGCTTCCACACTACGTTTATAACGTAAAAAGTGGAAGGTATTATAATCGTTCAATCCGTCTGTCCGTCACCCACTTTCACAGCCCAAACTACAAATGCTACTACGGACAAGTGTGATACGTTAAAAAATTCAGCATATCGAAATTAGAATACATTGAAAATTTCAGAAAAGAATTCGAATTCGAAGTACTTCAATTATTTAAAAAAAAAAACCTGCAAAATTTAATGCTCTTTTAAAAAGCATAGGAAGCCATTTTTATTAGAATTAAATCACCACTGCCATCGCAACAATCGCTCGAGAAATTAAAATAAATTTATTTTTGCGACATCGATCAGTTTGAAATGACGTCAAATATATTTCACTACGAGATTCTTTATACGTTGATATGAAATGTTTTAATTCTATTTAAAAGCGAGGAATATTACATATTTATTCTTTGAAATATAAATTAAATTTTACAAACGATAAGCAATAATTATTGAATTTTCGAAATAAAATAAATTAAACTAGCCAAATTTAGCATGTAAATGTTTAATACAGAATATTAATGCTGTGTTTGTCGCCTTTTTACCTGTTAAACACAAATGTTGGGTGAAAGTGGGTTAAGTGACAGATTCTGTTACAAACCTACTTGTTTCAAAGAGAATGAATACTTTAAATTAGAAATAGTTAGCACTATTTCCTACCAATAAATATGCTGCCCTAATAGTTGTACGTTAAAAGTTGATTTGAAATGACATTGAAATTTGAATTTTAAAATTGAATCAGAATCAAGTATATCAGAAAAAACAAAAGCTTTGAGCTTCAATATGTTTTGAGAGAATTTGGTTACTTGTGCAATGCAAATAGCATTTGTTTATTTGTTTGTTCAGTTCAATGAAAAAGTTTCTGGTTTAAATTTTATTATTTATCAATTTTTATTTGAATATTTAGTTAAATAAAAAAATCTTAATTTTTACTATAAATCTTAAAAGTTCCAGTTAATAAAACAGAGCCGAATAAAAAAAAATACAATTTAACAAAATCATATTAAAAATATATCACAAAATAAATATTTTTTTGTCGCGTTTAAATTCCCAGAAGGAAAAAAACGTCATTCCGACACGGTACAAAGACGAAAATATTCCATTCCTCTTTTCTGAATAGAAAGCATTTTACACTTACACGGTCCTATTGATAGAATATAATAGACAATTTCCACATCTATGAGTTTTGTTCCCGAAATAGAAATATCCATAGAAAATCTTCTTGATAAGCTGGAAATAATATTTTACCAAGGAATGTGAATATGTATTTTGAGATTGATGGTATAAGCTGTTGTGTTAATATAATTAAATTGAAGGATGGAAACGAGTATTTCGTATTACTCCAAATATAATTTTGACGACCTATAGTTATAACTTGACGTTAAGACTTTTACTAATATAGTATATGCCGGATTTAGTTTTTATCGATAAATTGCTAAATGAAATGGTTCTGTGGAAATAATGTCTTACTACGGCTATGCAAGGGCCATTCCTTATGAAATGAGTAAGAAGTGATTTGTTATTCTATATAACTACATATGTTTTTAGACGTTCTAACTGAAATAACACACATTCATTAGTAAACACCTTGACCTAGAAAATATAAGTTAATAAACATTCGAATAAAGTATTCTGAAATGTCTAAAAATTATTACGGGGTCTTAAAATTATAATCTATACAAACAAATCAATGTTCTCTCGAATACATTTCGAAATAAATAAAAACCTATGGTAAAGACATTATCAAGGTTAACTTATCTTCACGTTGTTCCATTTTTTGTCAATGCCAAACAAATATACGAATTTAATTCTAAAAATTATTTTCGATCGTCTGTATATCCGGTTTTACGGATAGTTGCACAATGGAACTCTACATACAAAAAAGTAATTAAATTAAACTCGATATTTGATCCAACGCTATAGTGACGGATATTTATAGAAATTTCAATTCAATGTTTGAACTTTTAAACTTAATAAAAATTTTAAAAGGAGCACACATGAAAGGTCGTTGATACTTGTGAAATATATCGAATGAGTAATTTCTTTCCGGAATTTGGTTTTTCAATGGCTGTAACCTGATTTTTTTTGCAATTACTTTTCCATGCAATGGAAATAATTTTGATGCATGTTATTTTGTTTAGTTAATCGTAATAGAAATAATTATCAAGCAGGAAGAATAACAAACTTCAAGCGTTGCGTTAAGACATTATAAAACAAATTCAATTACACTGAAAAGTAATTAGATAATTTGTTTTTTACTTTAAATTTTAAGAATTCTAGGCTTTTGAGCTTGAGAACCTATCTGGCGTTTTTAAGCATGTATTGTTTAGAGAACAAGGATTCAAACACCGTGGCTGAATCTGTTAAAAAAGCATTGTACCTAGCTGCGAGGAAAATACTGTTACTTTATGTTACTTTTACTTAATGTTACTTTTTTGTGTTATTCCTCTGAGGTGTGGATCGTTTTTTTCCCCAGCTGTACTAAATACAAAGTATAACAATTTGTTTCATTGCTAAACAATATCACAAAATAAAAAGTAACTTTAACAAACAAACTTTTTAATGTCGTTCTTAGTGATCGTTAAACCTATACATAGTTTCTTGATGTGTTCCAAGGAAAAAATATAAGACATAAAAGAATTATATAATTCTATAGAGTTCCAAACACAATAAGATTTGTATTTTCAAAACAGTTTGAAGCTCTTTTTCGACAATTAATTGGCAGTATGACTTAATAAATAAACATAAAAATTTTGTAGTTTTTAATAATACTCTAAAAATATATTTAGAAAACATTTATCAATAAACTTACTAAATAGTTTATTAATTATTAGGTGAAAAGATTTTTTAATGAAAAACAATTCATTAAAAGTATTGATTTATTTTTTTGCAAATTGTTGAAATAAAAATACTGTAACGCTGTAACGGGTGCTGGTTCAATTCACGCCTTGGCCCTGGGTGTACTTCCTTTCTCTGTGACAGTAAAAAATTCTTTCTGTGTCTGTCTTACTTGACGAAAGCTTATAAACGGGTCTCTGACCAAGCACACAAGCTGGAATATATATATGTACCTACCTACCCAACTAACAAAAATGATTGCAGTAAAAATGTTTTGAAACGTATTCTAACAGCCTCAATACTTATTTGCCCTAATTCTAGACTTTTGACATACACACACATTTAAAATACGAGTACACATCAATCAGAATTTTTCTTGCATATGTCAAAAGTGCAACTTTTGCTTAATAGTCACAAGTAAACAGCAGGATAGTGACAGAAACTATAAATTCAAAATAGGAAGTGGCCCTATTGGTATAAGTAAAATAATTACTCAAAAAGACATTTCAATGAAAGGGAATTTAATATATGTCACTTGCTCTTTACAAAAGTTTCGTAAGATCCAACTGAATAATTTGCTGTTTGACCGCATAAGCCAGAATTTGAAACATAATATATGGTATATGAGACCATTTTACTCTTTATATAATATAACTAAAATAAAATTGTGTTTTCGATAGTTGACATGAATATTGTAGAATTGTGGTGATAATTTACCAACTATTTGTCAGAATAAGTCCCAAATTCTAGTGTGTTGAAATATGTCAAAACGGAAAACACGCATTTAACTAATCGGGTAGCTTTCGTTTTGGAATAATTTTTCTTAAGTCGATCGGGTGATATAGTTATTGTTTTTTCTGTTAGTCACTTTTTCTGTTAGTTCTGTTTTTCCTTTTTTTTTTAACAAACTGTATTCCCTGTACTTTGTAGAATAGTTAAAGAGATGCACTATTAAAAATTTTAATTTGGAATAATTTTTCTTAAGTCGGGTTAAGTTTTAATTGTGAAGCTATTTAACTATTCTACAAAAGTACAGGGAATACAGTTAGTCACTTTTTCTGTTAGTTCTCTGTTTTTCCTTTTTTTTTAACAAACTGTATTCCCTGTACTTTTGTAGAATAGTTTAATAGCTGCACAATTAAAAATTTCGTGCTAGGTTTTACCAAAACAAATGGTTCCTAGTAGCTGCAGCGACTATGTGGTGAAACGTTTTGCCTAATTTTTGAATTTGGTTGAACCATATTTCAGGTATTTGATTTCCGAATTCTGAAAAAAATGGTTCAACCTAGAACCCAAAAAATAGTGAAAGGTTTCATCACCCAGCTGTTATAGCTACAAGGAACCAATTATTTTGGTGAAACCAAGTACGAAATTTCTAATAGTGTATGTACGAAATTTTTAACAGTGTATGTACGAAATTTTTAACAGTGCAATGTACTAATTTTTCTTCCAAAATTAACTTATTTTTATTTCTAATTATATTCTGTCTGAGATACGATGGTAAAAAATAATAAATAAAACAAGAATATTGAATTCGATAAAATTTAGTTTAATCATCATTTGGTTTATTTAACATCACAAAAAATTACTATCCTTAATATGAATTGAACTAAACTTGATTCAAAGAAGCTGCGTGCTGTTATTTTAGCTAGAAATAGAGTCGTACTTTCTCTAAAATAGAGTCATATCGATCGTTTCACATGTTGTCCTCTTTATCGAACAAAAAAGAAACACAAACATGCAGTTAGAATTGTCTATTGATTCTTACTTTTTATCTGTAACAATAGAGCCACTTTATTGATTATGCATAGTAAATTGTCTTTCCTTTCAAGGACAATTTGTGTGACTTCACGCAATGTGTCAAGCTTTGTAAAAAACTTGACTGTAACAATTATATAATGTGACTTAAAGTTGATTATGTACAACACATAAAATTAAAGTTTACTATAGTTCCCGCCACCCTTACTTGTTACACTTTAGGGATGGAACCGGCATTTGAAAAAACGGTTTTTCTGAAAAACTGCAATCCCTAACGTGTTCTAATTTGGTTGGCGGCGAGTATATTATAATGTATATAGTTTATTAAAATAAAACTTAGGTATCTTTGATAAGGATAAGTTATTAAGTATAGAAGTAAAGCATTCCTTTATTTAAAGCAAACTTTACAGTTTTTATCTATCTTTCATATTACCTTTAATTGAAGTTTGATTACTGTATTACAGTATGTTGTTGACACCATTACGAAAAGAATATTTTTAAAAAAAATTTGGATTTGTAAAGAGATTTCTATGGATGCATTTTTTTTTGTCTTGTTTCATATGCTTATATACCTGGGAGTTCACCTAATTATTTATTTTAATTAAATGTAATAAGGATAGTTATTTTTTTTAAATTTAAGACAGACCTTATCGAATTACTTCCATGTTTATCAATAAAAACTTTATAAATAAAACTTATAGCTAATCTAAATTACTACACAAAGGTTTATAAATTCCACACCATTTCAATCAAAGGCCAATAACTTATCAGATCTATGCCCAATTTTTAATTTCATTCTAGCTCAATATCTGTACCAAGTTGTTCACAACCGTATTATCATAAATTACTTTTTCCAGATCAAATGTTGGAGTATGTTCAAATAGTGCTATATGTTATATAAAAGTTCTTTAATTTCACTTTATTTTCTATAAGGTAGAGATTTCTTCTATTATAATAGAATAAAACTTGTGAAATTGAGGTCTTATCTAAAAGGAACTCCTTACAAATCGTTAAAATAACTTCCTAAGTAAATATACAGAAAATCATTACGATTTAGCTCTGAAGTCAAATGTAGGCCACTTTCAAAGTCACGCTGGCGAAGTTTTTAGTTTTAGTACAGACCATAACATTTATGACTATGATCATTAGGCTGCTACCATGGTTACAGGGCAGACGAGAAGAATGCTTTGAACTTGGTATGTCTGCTTAACAATTCCTCCGACACATTTTTCAAGCAGTTCGATAAGTAGAAAAAGAAATGCTTTTACCTGATTAATAAGGCCATGGTTAGAAAAAGTACTTCTATTAATAAACTGTGTTACAAGAACTGGTGTTTAGCCCTTGCGTTGAGTGTGCTTTAAATCAATAATATAAAGGCAATTAATTAAATCAATAATATAATATCAATAATCAATAATATATCAATAATCATAAATATAAAGGTCTTTATTTATTGTATCTAATATTAACTATCTAATATATAATAATATATTTATATTATCGATCTAATGTATATCTAATTTATAACATTCGATTCAATAAGTGAAGAAGAAAAGAAAATCTTTATAAGAAACGAAGTATATTTGCTGCTAAGGGGCCCCAGGGCCCTTCCAGACAGCACATAAAATTAGAAAATCGAAATTAGCAAAGAAAATTAAAAAGCACATAACAAATTACATTCAAATAAAAGGGTTACAAACACAAAGCAAAAATAACAAAATCTGAAAAATGATTGACCACATGATATATAAAAACATATTTAGAATGGCAGAATACAAGATAATTTTGGATGGTTTCACAACAAATAACAATATACATAATTTAGTTAACAGGAAGTGTTGTAATACATATATAATTAGCATATTAAAAAATTTCAAAAAAATATTCGATAATTTCTTAATACAATTTAAGCATTGGGTATTTTCAATGAATGATAATGAATGGATTTGGATATTTTCAAGCCAATTTCGGGTTGAATGTACCAAAATTATTTTTACAATAGTAAAAAGATTATCTACAAATTACCTCAAGAACTAAATATTCGAAATTACTCTTACGAAACCTAGAGCAATACTTTTTACTTTAGAAAAACAATTTAAAGCAAAATTTTAATTAAAAAACTTATTGCAGACTATAAAATATTGTAAATGTATCAAGGTTTAGGAAGTGAATCAATGCAATTTTCATAAAGTTTAACTTATTTAAACGCTAGCAGTTAGCTTATGAGCCGTGTGACAGCAATTTTATTAAGTTAGTGAAAACTGCCTATTTGTGAAAAATGGGGATTAAAAGCCTTACATGCAATAAATAAAGTTAGAATAAATCATGTATTATAGTTTCTTTTAGCATGCACGTACCATTGATCACTCACAAATAAAAGAGGTTTCGTAATCAAACTCATGTCTTTACTTTGTAAAAAATATCCTCATATTAGGATTTCGAAAAAACGATTAAACATAACCAATAACCATTTCCTATTTCAACCCTTTCAGTCCCAGTGATGCCATTTGGCATCATCATTTTTCTGATCATAATTTAAAAAAATAATAATAGGGCTAATATCTATTGGGATTAATAAAAAATATTTTCTAATAGAAAAAAGTTTGAAGAATCGAATGGTGTGCTATTTGATATCAGAAATTGCTATAGACGATCAGAAAAAAATTTCTAAAATGATAATGTCAAATTGTCATTGGGACTGAAAGGGTTAAACTAATTGTTAGCTTTCATCTTCAAAGCTAACGAAACAACACCATTTAACTTACGTAACAATAAGAAAACAAAAACATTCTTTTGTCCACAGAAGCAATTTTGTGGCTTACTTTACGACATCTCTTCCGATATACGATTATCGAGTCACAATTACTATATATATTACGTGTCGAGCAGTCACGAAATAACTTTCAAAGACTATCATCAGTAGCCGGGGTAATAGTCCCAGCAATGCAATGATTTTAACCTAAAGAAATTTCATAAATATAGGTTAAGTTACTTCAAAAAACGATCGCGCTCTACTAGACACAACCGGAATGAGAGACAGGTAAAAGGGACAGAAGTAACTTTCTTATAAATGTGTGGGAGAAAACAGGCTCTTTTTGAAAAGAAGTTGTTGATTGGTTAAGTTTTTCAAAATATTGTTTCTTAATTTTAAAAAAGAATATTTTCACAAGTTTCTTTAAGATCAAAAAATGAAACAAGCTGCTTAAAAAATATATTGTGAACTAAATAATATTACATTGTGAATGCATATAATGTATATCATGTAATGGCAAAGGATCATTGAGTTTCAATATTTCCTATGCAAATATTCTTTTACTTAGAAATTGGCGTAACAATTAAACGCAACAAAAAACAAAGAAAGCAGACTAGAATTTTGATGGATAACTCATGAAAAAAAGTATAAATCATAATTAAATTTGAAAGAGCAGAAATTTTGTTTTGTAGAAAATAATCTTTATATGTACATTGATTCTTTTCTTCTTGCACTACGAAGAACGCAATATTATTATACACTACGAATAACGCAAGTCATTATTGTTCGTTTCGGTTGTTTGAAATTTCATCGAAATAAAGCACAAAAAAGCTATGTTAATGATTGCCAATTAAGATGTTTGGATCAGGAGCACCCTCTTTCACACCTACAGTCCCTGGACAAATTATTAGACGCACTGCAAGATTTCATGTAAAATATTAATTATCGGGTGATATTGTACCGTTTTATTATTTTTAATTGATTTGTTTTTTATTTTTATATTATCCAATCAATTACCGATTTATTTGACATAAATAAAACAGCATTAATTTAGAAAAACATATGTTTATTAAGTTTTAAGGAAAAGTGAAATTAATGTTAGTTAAAGTTCAATATTTAGTTGAGACACCTTTAACCGCTATCAAAGCTTTAATTCTGCGCGGCATGCTATTAATGCAAGACTGTACTGTCTCCTGCATTTGAGGATTATGATTTCACACATAAATTATCTTATAATAAATAATTATTATAAACTAATTTTAATCATAATTAATCATAATTATCTTAAAATAAATACAAATATGTAGTATACAACAATTCTTTTAAATAAAAATCAATAATATTGTAGTTTAAATATACCATTATTGCATAAAAACTCTTAAGAAACATAAAATTACTAAAAAAAATACAGTGCGTCTAATAATTTGTCCAGGGACTGTATCACCACTTCTTTCTATCAGTCTTTAGGGGTTAAATGGATCAAATAAATACACGAAGAAATACCATGACATTCTTTTATTTCTTATCTTAACTTTCTTTATTTCAATAAGTCTCCGAGTGTTTCGACCTCGTTTTGTCTGCTGGAGATTTAAGAGCTTCTGGTCAAGGATGGATAAGACATCGAATGAAAAACACGATTCTGGATGCATCCCCAAAATCTTTTGTTCCAACTACACTTCCGTACCCTACATCCAAGTGGCCTTGAGGCTTTCTACAGATTCAATCAAAGTTGGGAGCCCGAATTGAAAGTTCTGAAAATTGCTCTTAGATAACAAAGAAAAGATGAGTTACGTTTAAAGTTGGTTTATTGAAGAATTGTCTGCTTGAATTTAGTATTTGAATAGCTCAAAAAGAGTGTGTAGGAAAAAAGAGTATCATATTAGGGCGGCATGGTGAATGCCTAATCGTTATTTGATAATGAATTCCTTGTAAATAGATGATGTTGGTTGTTTGGTTTAATTAAGCACTCTTAATTTGAGCTTATCTACGATCAAAATTAAAAGTAATTACTTATACAAAATTATCTTTTACAAAATTTAGACGTAACTAGATTTATCAATGTTTGGTTAATAAACCACAAAATTGTAAATAGCTTAATTCAGAAAATATTTGTGAATTATTGTATGGAACAATTTATTGACTCGTTGAGATATCATTTTTGTGTGAACAGCAAATATTCCGATTTCCTTCCGTTTTATTTAATTTTAATGTGTGGTGATGATTCAATATTTGAAGTACAATTAGAAAATTTAACATTTGAATTTATTCAAATAGTAATATTAAGAATAGCAATAAATACTAAAGCACTTTATCAGTTTTCAGCTTTTACTATGGCGCAAACTTTCCTTAACATGGGGTGGCTTGGGCTAATCGGTAGACAAAAAAAATTAGATTTCCCTATATCTAACCAATGAAAAGTTAGAATTGATTGAATTTTAGTAGAAAGTTCAATCGTTGCCAACTAACTTTTTTTTATTTTTTAAAAGGTAAAACGACATTAGTATTGTTTTTCCACCCAATACTTTTTTTAGCCTTCTAAATTTTAGTATGATAGTATTCGAGTACTAAACAAATAAAAGCGGTTTGATTTTATAAAAGTATTTAATGATAATAAAAATGATATCTATCAATTACCACAAGCCACCCTTATATTGATGTTTCACGTAAGAGGAATTTCAAATCATCAAAGAAAAAGTCATCGTTGGAAGTAGGACGTTGAATGTTGTTTTGTCTGAATTTTTGATTGGGCACCCTAATTTGGTAATAACAGTATATCACGAGTATATAATAGCAATATATACAGTCATAAATTCGTCAATTAGGATTTTAACTAATACTGAAAATATACTTGTAGTGATGCATAATTAATTTTTAAAACAACGCATTCTTACGTTTGACTTTAAAGATGTTAACAATAGAGCCGGTGTATCATATATTGAAGCTAATTTTAACGAGATTCTTGAAATGAGCGTCAATTTAACATTGTCACCTGTCATACAATAATAGAGTTCAGTTTTGGTTGAAATATCTTCCCACTAGAGCTGCACGAGGGCTCTTAACGACGGACCTTGAAATTTTAAACCGCGGTCAAATAACTAGTATATCTCAAATAGAATTGTTATCTAGCTGTTAACTTTCACTGCAATCTTGTGGTTTTATTTGAAGTGGCATCATAATGACAAACATATTGCTTTCGAAGGTCTTCGTTCTTTTATCAATTTACTACAGTATAACTTAAAAATATATGAGAGCCGCCAAGTAACACAACAGAAATATCCAATCTATTGATAAACGTTGCACGTGAGATAAGAAATTGTTGACGTCCTGTTTCAGATACACATGAAAAAGAATTTCACGTGAGATTAAAATATGTTTTCTGGAGAGGTTTCACGTGAGATAAAATTGTGATTGACAGTAATGTTACACGTGCTGCAATTGAATAAAAAAAACAGGCTACGAGCCCTAAAGGGAAAAGCAAAAAAATTTCCTGATGTTTTCCTTCTTGAACTTAAGGCCAATTGAACAGATTTTTAACGTGATTTTTTCAAGTGCGAAAACAACTCAAAATAATAAAGCGATAAGTGTGCTAACTTTTATAAACAAAGGATTGAAGGTCCAAGAGTAGAGGAAAAATTTCGGTTTTAATTGAAATACATAAGAAATTAAATTCTAACACATTTCCCCCATTTTTCTTCCCCCATTTTTTAACTTTTGTAATTGTTGTGTTGAAAGTTTGCGTATTTTGAGTGTGCATTAAAAAGGGAATATGTATTTAATTAGTCAAAAAATTGAATTAGTCTTTTTTAAGATGTACTCTAAACGAAAATAATCAAACTATTAACCCATTAGACCTTTAAACATGGACATTAAAGAGAACATCTATTTAAATAAACAAAAAAGGACCCGAAGGAATATAATAATCGCAGAAAAAAACTTTTGATAAAATTAACGGTAGTTGTTTAATGTGGAAAAAAGAAGGTATGCTTCATCTTATATCCAGAACACAGGATATATAGATGATACAAAATATCGATTTATTTTTACTTCGACTTAACGAATAGTGACATCAATCCTAATTACCACTAAAAGCCAAGCTTGGAAAATAAAAAGATAAAAATCATATTTAATAGCCTTCAGTACGTAGAAAAGAAACACTTCTGCCATGCTAACTCAATGTGATTAGCGTCACTTTTACGCGCATGGCACGATGGATGTTCACAGAAGCCTGTTAAGCTCCTTAAATAGAACAAGATTAATGGTATTAAAAGGCAAATAATTAAAGTGAAACGACTATGGAAAATTAACGACTGCAATTTTAAACAGTTCGGCGAACTTTATAGCTGTAATAAATAATATATTAATAGAAAACTTAATGGTCGGTCTAGAGATAAAATATTAGTGTAATACTATAAAATTCTTGGTTAAATATTTTTAAACTGACCTTTGGAATTAGAAAGTAGCTAAAAAAAAATCAGAACCTTCTTAATTGCTTTAGTTTGCTTAATTTGCCATTATAGTTAACAAATTTATAAAGAATATTTTTTTGATATATAATTAAAGGTACAAACCCATCGGCATTATCGACAAAAGTTAGTTAGAAATTTTTTCTACACTAATGATTGCAACCAAAAAGAGAAGCTAGTGGAAGATAAATGTCTCAGAATAAAAAATTGTCGTGGGTTATTTCCTATAATGTCATTGACCTTACCAAGAAAGATACCATGGTAAATTTTTGATAAATGTAGTCTCTAATGCATATATAATGCATAAATATGGATTATTCGTGGGTTATTCCAGCATTGCTGCTGAATAATACTAAACTGAAGGTACTTATTTATGCTATGTATAAATAAAGTATAAATGATGTTGCATATCGTGTGGCAAAAAAAATCCTTGGAAACAGTGAAGAAATTAACGGTAGAAAAAATACACTGTTAAAAATTATGCACTTTGTTTCACCAAAAAAATGGTTCCTAGTAGCTGCAACGGCTGTGTGGTGAAACGTTAAACTAGACCATATTTTTGGTATTCGGTTGAACCATTTCTCAGGTTTTTGTTTCCAAATCCAGAAAAATGGCTCAACCAAACACCGAAAAAAAGGTGAAACATTTCACCACACAGCCGTTGCAGCTACTAGGAACCAATATCATGGAGAAACCAAGCACAAAATTGTTAACAGTGTATGAAGTTAAAATTTGGAATTTATTTGTAAGTAGGTAGTAACTTCGTTAAAAAGACAAATGAAATTTTCATTGATCATTTGTCCTTAAGAAAAATAAGTTATGTAATAGTAATCTGAATTTTGAAGATGAGTCAAAAGAAGTATAACATTTTTCTTACATCGGATTCAATTGTTTTTTCCATAATAAATTTAAATGATTTTTTGGTTCAGACAAAATCGATGTTCCGAGAACGAAGTATAATGCTCAGCAAAACGATTTCCAAATTATTTGAAAATCATGATGTTTGAAAATTTCCGCTTGTTTGCCTCCCAAGTGTACTAAAATATTATTAAAAAATATATAATTATTGATGGGGTACATCGAATTGTTTTTGAGAGACATTACTTGGTTTAGAAAAAAGTTAACATTTTGGTATTTCGACATGTTAATCACAATCTCCTTTTTTTAAACTAATCAAAATAATTCGTTGTTATTGGTATATTTAAAAGAGAAATAATGTTTTTATTTTTGTATGGGTTAATTGACACAAGCAATATATTTTATTGCTTGTAAACTTTTCTGCATTTATAAAAGGCCTTTTTGAAGCTGGTTTTTATGATGTAACTTTGTAAATTGCTTTGAGTATTTATAACTTTTAAATCTAGAGCTGCAAAATGTTAAACTACAGTTTAAAAATGATAAAAAATAATCAAAATTTTGTCCTAAGGTCACGGTCCCTCCCCTATTTCGTTATTTTCGACGAGATCGAACGTTGTTACGATATTCTGAAGAATATTCTCGATTTCTGATATTTTTAGAAAGCAGGATGGTTTCTCAACGCAACATCCGTCGACCAAAAACTGACTATCCGCTGACAAATATTTCAAAAACACCTCGACAGATATGCCAATCTTCAAGTTTAAACAATGTAAACACAAGCCTCTTCTTCCCAAATCCAGTTGTTACAATAGGATTTTTATTTCACAAAACTAGACAACATATTCGAAAAATTTCACAACAAAATCCATCATTAGGATCACCCGACGTAGCACAGCAACTTGCAATAGTTGGTGGTTGCACCATCAATACTATCATTGTAAATCATCACTCTCGGCACGCTATAACCTCAATCCCACCATAATGTCCGACAGAATATCGGCAGTTAGGAAAAAGTATTTGATTTTATATTAAAAATATTTTCTTTTTTTTCTAATCGTGGCTATTTTTTCACTGAAGAAACCCTGGAATGAAACGAGACATATATCAAACTTCTAATAAGTATCTACTTGTTATTGTTCTGGTTGTTTAGAAGGACTAATGAAACTTCTTTTTCTCACAAGCGTCCTTTACTGTATCTATGCCCATGTAGCTCCATTTCAAAATACAAAAATCTATAGTTTTAAAATATTAGATTATATAAAGTCACAGTCAAAACGACAAATAAGTATACAAATGAGTCCAATAAGTTCACTAAAATTAACCTCTCCAAAGATATCTTTCCTTATTTTAATTGATATACAATCACTACTTTTATTTTCCATAATTTAATCTAATTTACACTGTTAAAAATTAGGCACTTTGTTTCACCAAAAATATGGTTCCTAGTAGCTGCAACGGCTGTGTGGTGAAACGTTAAACTATATTTTTGGTATTCGGTTGAACCATTTCTCAGGTTTTTATTTCCAAATCCAGAAAATAGGTTTCAACCAAACACCGAAAAAAAGGTGAAACATTTCACCACACAGCCGTTGCAGCTATAGACCATACATGGTGTAAGGAACCAATATCATGGTGAAACCAAGCACAAAATTTTTGACAGTGTATATTCAATCAGCCAATCACCCGATTTTTTTACTATTCTGACGCTTCCTTTGACTTACGATTTACGGAGTCGAGATCGAATTAGAATCGCAGCATCGACGCGTAGTCCTTTCTGAATCGAGATATCCAAAGGCGAATTTCAGGTTTCAGAGAAGCCGCAAGGCTTGTAGAAAATAGCGATGTGGCCACCAAGGGGCAAGCATGACAGCAGAATTTGCATCTTGTTGCTTTGTTGGGCGTTGCTGCATTCTGTTGAAGCATCTAAGAACTTAACAGCAAATAGTTATACAATTTCATTCACAAATGCAAACCATTCCAAATTACATATATTCTTTGGCGGGGAGACAATAAAGACGATAAAGATTAATCATAAAAGAAGAAAATGGACATTTGGGGCAAGAGAATAAATCATAATTTATACTAATGTAGTCCAGTACCGCCCTTGGGTGTGCGCAAAAGGTGTCTTTGCAAGAGTAATCTCGCTTTGATGGGAGCAACCCTCAATCAAAAATGTGGATAAAAGTTATTTATGCAACTTTTTAAAGCGAGAGGATTGGTGTTATTTGACGAGCGAGTCAAATAATTTCTCAATAAAAAATTAGGCGAAAATAGAAACTTAAAAAGAGATTCATTTACAAAAGAGGTTTGCATGCATATTTTTTTATTTTTTATAATCACGAGCAAAAAAAATATACATTTAGCATCACATACAAGATTTCAAAGTTATTTAATAGTTTCACAAAGTTTAAAAACGTAATTAATTTCGTCATCGATATAGTACTTTCTATTATCATGTGAAAAACGTAGTTCTAATATATAGGATGAAACAGTGTGTACTACTGTTACTATACTAAAGAATGCTACTTTACGCACATGTGCTTTAAAGAAACTTTTGCGCACTGGTTTCTTAAAAGCATCGCTTTACGCATGATTATTGATTTTAATAAGTGTGATTTTTTAACATGAATATAAACTCTTTTTCTAAAAATAAAATATGATTTTAATTCCTAAATTTCTTTAAAACTTCACACTGATTACACTGTTAAAAATTTTGTGATTGGTTTCACCATGATATTGGTTCCTAGTAGCTGCAACGGCTGTGTGGTGAAATGTTTCACCTTTTTTCGGTGTTTGGTTGAACCATTTTTCTGGATTTGGAAACAAAAACCTGAGAAATGGTTCAACCGAATACCAAAAATATGGTTTAACGTTTCACCACACAGCCGTTGCAGCTACTAGGAACCATATTTTTGGTGAAACAAAGTGCCTAATTTTTAACAGTGTACAACGCGATAAAAATCCATACAGTGGATTTAGCATTTAATAACTTGACACAAGACAACTTCCGATAACGTCAACGGGCTTCTGAAATCTGATCCTGGGTGATTCAGCTTCCTATTTACTGTCTGTGAAACGTGACTACCATGAGGCTTGTTCAAAGGTCGCCGAGTAAAAAAATAAAAGAACAAAGGATTAGGATATAAATAAAGGGCGTCGTTCGCGCGCGGCCTCTTCGACATCCGAGAATCGTAATATCCGAATGTTTTCTTGATTGAGTATTTCTATTGATTGAAACAACTATATTGTTTCCGATACTCTTTAAATTTTTTATGTTAATGGTGTTTTTCCCCCGCTAGAGTAGTTTATATCTTGATCATTAAACTTGAGGTTAGAACTGTCCATTTCCTTTTTTCTTCTAGATGGTACGTAGACAAATACGGGTTTTGGTAAAACTATGTAAAATTTATAAAATTCCTATTTTAAAATAGTTAGAAAGCAACATACACTGTTAAAAATTTTGTGCTTGGTTTCACCATGATATTGGTTCCTAGTAGCTGCTACGGCTGTGTGGTTAAATGTTTTACCTTTTTTTCGGTGTTTGGTTGAACCATATTTCTGGATTTGGAAACAAAAACCTGAGAAATGGTTCAACCGAATACCAAAAATATGGTTTAACGTTTCACCACACAGCCGTTGCAGCTACTAGGAACCATATTTTTGGTGAAACAAAGTGCATAATTTTTAACAGTGTAGGGGTAAAACTATGAAAATTTATAAAATTCCTATTTAAAAATAGTTAGAAAGCAACATACAAAATTTATTGTGTGTTTAGCGGCTGTATATTAAATAATAAAAATTTCAGTGTTGGTTAAAGTGGTTGAAACAGCTTGCTTTTAAAATTTTCTAAACAGTTTTGCAAAACTGGAGTATTTCATAAGAAATAAACAGACCACTTTATTACGACAGACGATATTTTATCGATTACAAAACTTAAATGTAGTTAAATATCACTCTTAAAACTAACGAGCGGTTTTAACTCAGTCTGAGTTAATTTCCACTCCTTTCCGTGCCGAAAATGCACTTCTCATATAGGAGTGAATTTCACTCTTTTGTTTTAAGAGTGTAGTCTTGCAACACATATTAACAAATAAAATTTTATTATCTATTCCATTTTGTTTTTCTTAATAGGGTCTGGTTTATGAAAGAGAGATCCCGGATCCCTAATAATTCTTAGTAACAAGGTGTTTAAAATTATACAGTTAAATTTTAATGACTTTGAAAGTTACTTAGGTTTCTTTAAGATTTAGAGGGGTTTTTTTTATTATTCAAAGGTAATGCTCAAAAGTAACACAAAAACGCGTACTTGTAAAATAAATATTAAATCTTTTAAGCAATTGTATAATATAAACTATTGAAAAATAGCTTTTAAGAAGTACTATAAATGTACAAAATTAAAATATTTTTTTAACTACGCAGTATCAAGTGTGTGAAAAAATTTAAAATTATTTGTCTATTGTCTTTTATGCTTCAGCAATATCAATGCCCTAGTTTCTCCAAGTCACATATTACACAGAAAGTCTTTAAGAAAAACTTATTTTTCAGTGTGCTTCTTTTATTTAATCATCCACCAAAGCGGCTGACTGCATTTGCTAAACGTTAAAAAAAACATTCATGAGTTTGAAAGTGCATACACAGTCATAAATGATTAAATACTATACTGTGTAAAATTATTATCTTATGTTTCAATAATAAAAGTCGCTTACATCTGAAAAACTTTCGTTTCTTTGATATGTTTGAAAAATATGAGTAGTCGAACGCTAAAAAAAATCTAGATTCTGGTCAAACACAAGTTGTTTTTAGAATATAAATATTATTGATTGAAATCTTTCAGTTGAATTCTATGAAGTGACTGCGCTGAATGAAATTTTTTTAAAAATTTATTCGACATTTAAAGCACAAAACAGAATTGTCATTTTTTTATAAAAAAACAAACAATTTTGGACAAAAAAATTTTGATTTTATTTTTTTTATACTTTTGACTAAACAAGAAAAGTTGTTTCAAACAAACAATTAAAAAAAATATCTACTTAAACAAAAGAAGGTATGAAATATGTAACATCAATTTAAAAAGAAATTATTATTTCAACTTCAGTTAAGACCGCTAATTTTGACTGCATAAAACCGAACCACCGAAAGACCATACTAAATTGAATTCATCTTTAATGAAAATTTGCTGATTCATTAAAAGTTTTAGATAAGTAAAATATAAATTTCATGTTTTTATAAGAGTATTTTTCATACTTAAAATGATTTTAATAGGTTATTAATGTATAACAGGATTGTATTTTTGTATCATTGTTTTTATCAATAATAAAATGAAGGGCGATTTCTTTTAAGCTTTCAAAAATCCACCACAGTCATTTTCAACAAACATGATACAAAGCCAAAAAGATCGACTATTTAAAGTGACTCAGTATCATACGTTCAGAAGTTTTCCTTCCCTATTTATAGGTCACGTTTTCGACCAGTGTAATCAGAATATTCACGAAAGTTTTTTTTTTCTGCTGATGACATGAAACTCCGGGTTGTTATTGATAGAGACAGAATTTACAGTCGGGTATGATGTAAAAACGTTGTAGGAGATTTTAATGTTTAAACATTCTGACATTGACATTTTTACTAGTTTTTTTAAGGGGATACGGTACCCAAAACATAATTTCTAGAAACAATAACATAAACTTGTAAATTATAGTGGTTTTATTTAATGTTCACTCTAAATAAACATTTTCTAGCAATAAAAACAAATATTTACAAGTAGTTTTTTTTTAAAAGTCAAAATGTTGAACTTTTTTAAAACGCTACTCCTCTTTCAATTTTAAGAATAACTCCATAAAACTTTTATAGTTGTTTTAAAACTATTTGTTCAAGAACTGTGCATGGATTTTAAAATGTGAGCTACAGTGAAAAAGAAACTTGCATTTATACTGAAAATCACAAAAAAAATACAAATTATTGAATTCAATTTTTTTTTAAAAAACAACTATACATAGTAGACCTTATTCCATATACAATTTTGTGCACCATTTATATAAGAACACAGGTTAAAAATTTCAAAGAGAAAATAGGTTGAAAGCAGACGAAATACGTATATCAGGAATGACTCCAGAAAATATTTAATAACTTTTTTTCTACTGAAGATATCATTATGAAACTCTCAGTAAGTGTTCAGAAAGATATTGTGAATAATAAGAAGTAAAAACTGAAAAATCGATATTTTGACCAATTTTTGGGTACCGTATCCCTTTAATCCAACAACATAAAGCCGTGAAAAATTATTGGAAACACAAATTTACTAATATTACACAAAAGATTGTACTGAAGAAGCTACATATTTATCTAAGATGGGAAATTTAAAAGAATTGTTGGTAAAATATTGGGTTTTTTTAAAGGTAACAAATAAATCATTTATAAATAATAATACCTTAGTCCTTAAAGTTTAACGTATCAAGCATTCAAGAGTATCCAAAATGTATCGATGAAAAACACACAAGCCGAAGAATCCTAATATTTACATTTATTTTAAAGCTAGAAAATATATACAGGTTGAGGCTTTTAAAAGAGGCCTCAACACTTCGGCAATAGTTTGTTTAATTGCTTTTTAAAAGTAAATAAATGTACATCCTTAACACTTAAATTATTAAAATGTTAAATTTGGAGAAGGAAATATAGTTTTTTAATATTTAACCTGTTTTGTAAATAAAATTTTAACCCATGTTTTTGTGAGAACACAAGAATATCAACAATTAATTTCATCTTTATTTGCATTTAATCTCAAAATCTCAAGTTCAAATTCTTTAATTATTTTTAATTATACTAAGCTTGTAAATTCTAGATTCCATTCATTGATATTTTTGTGTGAAACATACACCAAGTATTTGAAGGCGGGTCTCAAAAAGAAGATGGATGAGTTGAAATTTTAAGTTCTACTTCCTCGAAACTTTTTAACAGCCAAAGTCACAACAGGAAGAACATTCGAGCTCAGGAACGAACAACCCCAAAAGGAAATTACAATTTGAACAACAAAAAGAGAAAAAAATCTTGCCGGTGAAGAAAAGCTGCTCTAATTCATGTGAACGAAACACCTCATTTACTTTAAAGAGAAAAAGAAAATAAACTATCTTTTTTTAAAAAAAAAATACAAATGAGGACAGGATTTACAGTGTATTTCATCACAAAAGTAAATAAATACAGTAAGATGATGATGAATCATTGTATGAACACAATCATTGAATAATGGAATGTATGAACACAGAATCATTGAATAATCGAGTATTCGTAAAACAAGGATCTTTGTTTCGTAGCTGTTCGTTTTGTTCTTTTGAATTTTCTAATTGTAAATAAGGAAACGTTACCGATAAAACAGACCGAAACAAAATCAAAAATTTTATAATAACAAAAATTGGGGATTTTTTTTCTATTTTACGTTTTTTTTCTTCAAACAAAATTTGGTGAGTCTAAGTTTTTCTTCAAACAAAACAAACGATGCAACGTCTTCCTTAACTACAAAATAATTTTATTAAAATTAGGATTAGCATATAATTACTTATCCATTCACATATCTCCTCTTTAGAAGGGATCATTACTGTCGTGATTTGAATCACGCATACTAAAATGTGATCGTCAAATGTGCATTTTAGAACTAAAAAGGCATATCTCTTTGCACTAACTTAAGAGATATACGCCCTTCTCTCTCTAAGTCTAAGTAGAGATTTTTTTTCCTCGTAAAGGAAAATGCAAAAAAAAATAATAATAAGCAATACATCACATGCCATTTTATTGATAGCATTTTTATTATTTAATTTCGGGATCCCAATAATACCGTATTGTTAAAATAGATATTCCTTTCATAATGAGGAAAACTAAATCACTAGTTCTCCATACGAGGAAAGTGATTTTCATAAATATTTGACCTTGAAGAAGCTAATCTAAGATTGACCAGTGTAGGTATAATTTCTTCGAAACAAATGTCTCGAGAAAACATTCTACCGCATGTTTTTTTACTTACGTACTAACATCACATATGCATATCAACAAGGCAAAAATGGTTACTTTATATTTTGAGCTCGTTCTTCAGTGCAGGCGTACCATTAGTCGGGTTATGAGTTGAATCTAATGTTAACTTAGATAGGGATGTTTAGTCTTATTTTTTATCGCTTAGTTAATATGCTAAGTAAGGATAGTTGTGTAGATAATGTGTAAGTGACATTGAAAAATAGAAAGTACGATAATTAATCTTCTGCATAAGAATTTACAGCTGATATAGATGGTAGAACTACAATAACTTTCTAAAATTAATTTTCTTCAAATATAAAAAAAAACCTTCAATCTAAATGATTTTGTTTGTGAAAATTAAACTTTTTTTTGTAAATATTTCTGAGCGTCAGTAAAAGGGGTTTAATTTCTAAAACGTGATTTTTAGTAAAACAAGTTGACTTTTAGTTACAACTAATTTATTAAATAATTTAACTAATAACTATGGATTGCAATAAATTCTTTTGTTTAATTAACCCTTTCAGTCACAATGATAATTTGGCATCATCATTTTAGAAAAAAAATTCTGATCGTCTATAGCCATTTATGATATCAAAAAGCACATCATTCGATTCTTCAAACTTTTTTCTATTAGAAAATATGTCTTATTAATCCCTATAAATGTCAGCTCTATTATTTTTTTTAAATTATGATCAGAAACATGATGATGCCAAATGGCATCACTGGGACTGTAAGGGTTAAAGAATACAAAACAACTTGAGTAACACTAACAATGAGTAATTTAATTTTTTATTAATTGCAAAATTTTAATTGACCTACTAGTAAAAAGTGAGGTTAACTTATTTCTTAATGAATCATTCTAACACTCAATTCAAAATACGAAACTTAAAAAAGTTCAAATGATGACAGATCTGCATTATTAAGGGGATAGAAATGTCAACAAGATAGCTTAACAATGCGTAAATCCATGAGTGTTCACTATAAAAACACCTCTGAAGAAATGGATAGCTTTCCTACTTGTCAAAAGAGAGGTTAACTAATTTCATAATGAGTCATTCTAACACTCTTTTCAATTTAAAATGCGAAACTTAAAAGCGCAAACGAACGAACATACAGAATTTGGTGAGTAGAACTGTCACGATTCAAATGCTATTGGGAGTACACGCATGAAGAAGCAAAGACAACAGCTTCATTTCAGCATATATTACGGAATAGATGATAACAGTTTTCACAGTTGTAGCGTACATGAGGCTTAATTTTTAATTTGAGACACCTCGGAGTATTACACTGACCGGGACTTCATGCTTATGCTTCAAATACTTTCAGTGCTTACTTTCTCAAATGAACGTAGCAAGGGTTCATGATGTAATTATCGGTTAGTTTTTTAATGGTTTTAACTTTTCCAAGAAAAAAAATTAACATAAGTAATAAAGGAAGGTAATAAACAATTATTTGCTTGAAAAACACTTAAGGGGACGCAGTACCCAAAAATTTGTCAAAATATCGATTTTTCAGTTTTTCTTCTTATTATTAACAATATCGTTCTGAACATTTACTGAAAGTTTCATAATGATATCTTCTGTAGAAAAAAAGTTATTAAATATTTCCTAGAGTCATTCCTATAAGTTTAAATACGTATTTCGTCTGCTTTCAATCTGTTTTCTCTGTTTCGCGTTTTTCCAATTCTTGTGTTTAATAAATCCTTAAGGCTTTTTTGCTAATTAACTTAGAATTTTGAAAGTTTTAACCTGTGTTCTTATATATACGGTGCACAAAATTGTGCATGTAATAAGGTCTAATATGTATGGTTTTTTTTTTTAAATGTTGAATTCAATAATTTGTAATTTTTTTTGTGATTTTCAGTATAAATGCATGATACTTTTTAACTGTAGCTCACATTTTAAAATCCATGCACAGTCACAGAAAATATAGCTATATAGAGAAATTTAAAAAGAGAACTCCTAATGTTGAAGATTTTTAATATATTTCACTCATCACAGTAACTTAAATAGCACTATTTAAATTTCAAACACATTTGTGGTAAATGTTTGCGGAACATTAACTGCTAAAAACATCGTAAAATGTGGTCTCAATGTCAAACGACAAAAAGTAATGTTATTCATTATACACCTATGCAAATATCCTCATTTTTAAAATACATAGAAATCGTTGTAAACTTCATGGTTAGGTTTAAAAATAAATGATGGTTTAGAAGTTAAAACTTTGTTTTCGCATTTAAAATAAATAAATTAAAGTTGTTGAATAATGAATAATAATTGTGAGAATCTTTTGACATATATATGTGTACTTATTCTTAACTGATTTTACGATTCACGATTATCTTAGTTAAGCTCTTTGGTTTTGATCATTATATACTTTTAATAAAATGTATCCAATGATCAAAATCAAAGAGCCTAGCTATGTAATAATTTGTTAGCAATGTATATTTTGCTATTTATTTTATTTTAGCAAGTAATATCTTTTTGGTTATTAGTTGTATTCCTTAAACAATTTATTTAACCATTTAATATTTTTCAAATTTATTTAAAATAATTGCCCATATTTATTATTTTCAGCCTTTACTTTAAAGTAAAAATTTTAAAAAAAATGATTACGCATATTTTGGAATCAAAATTTCTAATTTTTCTAGTCTTGCTTTTAACAAAACCTGTTCAGAAGTAATCTACAATTTGACGATTACGATCCTCCTCACGATCCTCCTAATTTTCTACAATGCTACTTAAATATTCAAAGTTCATCCACCATCCAAATAATTAACACCAGATTCCAAAATATATTTTGTATTGATCAAATAACTTAAAGATAAACCTATTTAAGTCAAGGAAAATCATTTGTAACACTAAAAAGAAGAAAACCATCGAGAAATATTGCTCGATTATATCTCACAGCAAATAAGTATACTCTAAAGTCTCCGATAAACTAAAAGGGGTATTTTTATCTACAAAATTAATTTCCGTAGCTCTTATCACTGCTAGATTCTTTCGGAAATGTGTATTTGACACCATTATTTTCATATCTGGACTCTAAAAACCTTGAGCTGATACCTGAAAAAGAATAAATAAACGTTAATGACTTTTGACACGGAATTTTCTGGTAAAAATTGACGTAACGCAAAGCTAGGAATGCTTCTACATTTTTATCATCTGCTGTTATTATATAAATGTAAAAAAAAAATAATCCAATTCTTGAATAGGTGATTGTATAGTTTTTTAACATTAAAATTTAGCACGTTTCTGTCTCTTGATAATGATAAGTAAAAGTTTCAAGCAATTAGACAAAAAAAAATCTTATCGTCAATTAAAAGGAGAGTCCCTATAAACTATACATTATAAGTAAACCAAAGTATAGTCTTAGAGAGAGATATAGTATAAGGATCTTTTAGTATGATCTAAAAAAAATTACAGTAATCATTCGTTGAACTTTTTTCTAGTAAAAATAAATAACAAAAAATCTTTTTGAAAAACCAATTAAGCTTTCGTATTTAATATTTACATTTCAAGTGTTCTAAAGTTACCGGCTTTTTCTTTATTTCATTAAAACAAATTATTGAAAGTTGTTATTTTGATTTTGTATGGGTCTATTTTCTAATATTTATTGAAATTAGCTAACCAAACAATTATTAAAATGAATCAAATAAACATGACGCATTAAAATTAAGTGGTTGATTCGTTATAGTCCTACAGTCCCTGGACAAATTATTAGACGCACAGCAAGATTTCATGTAAAATATTAATTACCGGGTGATATTGTACCGTTTTATTATTTTAAATTGATTTGTTGTTGTTTTTATATTATCCAATCAATTACCGATTTATTTGACATAAATAAAACAGCATTAATTTAGCAAAGAAAGTTTATTAAGTTTCAAAGAAAAGTGAAATTAATGTTAGTAAAAGTCAATATTTAGTTGAGCCACCTTTAGCCGCTATCAAAGCTTTAATTCTGCGCGGCATGCTATCAGTGCAAGACTGTACTGTCTCCTGCATTTGAAGATGATGATTCCACACATAAATAATCTTATAATAAATAATTAATATAAATTAATCTTTATCATAATTAATCATAATTATCGTAAAATAAATACAAAATTGTAGTCTACAACAATTCTTTTAAATAAAAATCAATAATATTGTAGTTTAAATATACCATTATTGCATAAAAACTCTTAAGAAAAAATTGCTAAAAAAATACAGTGCGTCTAATAATTTGACCAGGGACCGTATATAATCAATACATAAGTCAACAGTATTTCTGTGTTAAGGTTTTAAAGACAAAGAACACCCATTACATATTCTTTAATTTTAATATTGGTGCATTCCTTGTCTAAGTGTGAGATTTGATTTCAATATTGTCTATTATTATTATTACAGTTTTTTTTTAATTTTTATCATTAACATATTTGATTTTTTAAATAAATTATAAAAAGTGTTAAATATGTTTTTATTATTATTGTTGTTTTCTTTTTAATAAAATTTTCAATTTTAGTTGTTATTAGAAACACTTTCGATGCTTGATATTAAAATACTCAATGTGATTTTGAGCGAAAATATATACGCTTCAATTTTTTAATATAAATATCTATGCCCATAATATTTTCAAACATTATAATAAAATATGGTTTATCTTGAAATAAATGTAAAATATGATTAATATGTATTTTTAATATTATAATTGTTTTTTTTTTGTATTAATAAGTTTTCAATGTTAGTTGTTATTAGATACACTTTCAATGATAATTATGAATAAAATGTTTGATGGGCTTTTGAGTAAAAACATA
The DNA here is from genome assembly GCA_019343175.1 of Oedothorax gibbosus. Classification (NCBI taxonomy): domain Eukaryota; kingdom Metazoa; phylum Arthropoda; class Arachnida; order Araneae; family Linyphiidae; genus Oedothorax; species Oedothorax gibbosus. The sequence continues at coordinate 2,377,603 of JAFNEN010000023.1, read as the reverse complement.
CAGTTATGCTCAAATTTTCCCAATACATAATATAAGACAATGTCATCTCCAATTCATCTGACATTTGAACATTTGAACATCCCTTAAGGCAGGGGTTCCCAACCTTTTTGCACCTGCGTACCACTTGACTTTTTGAGAAATTTTGGCGTACCACCAGACCTATATATAAATATATTAATAAACGTCTAATATTCACTCTTCTAAAAGTGTTCAAAGGCTTTTTGAATTGAGTTCCTGAGAAAACTTCACATTTAATGGTTAGATATTTGTTTAATTATAGCATACTTATAATAAAGGATAATTAAAAAGATTAAAACAGTATTAATTTACAGGTTTGTTTATTACCCATATTCCTAAAAACATACAAATAAAAAAATAGTACAAACTCAGCAAAAAATGTATCATCATACAAACTATACTTTTTTAGTTTTTAGAGCGAAATTTGTTGTTTGCCTGAGATTAAAATATCAAAATTAGGTGTAATGGAACTTATCTTCACCCTTAACTCCTCGGTATTCTATGTTTAATTTTTATGTACAAGAGTTCAGAAAATCAACTCTCACACAAGTAACTCGTAACAAATGGCATCAAAAATAGCAGAGCTTGCCGGAAGATCAAAGGGTTCTAGGTTTTACATCCGATCCTGAAGTAAATTAAAGATTTCTCTTTAAAATGATGTTAATGTTTAAAGTAATGAGTAATATGTTTGCTCACTGCTCATGCGTACGGAAGCTATTGATAGCATTATGTTGCTCACATCACTCACGCGTACCACCGAAATATTCCCGCGTACCACCAGGGGTACGCGTACCACCGGTTGGGAACCCCTGCCTTAAGGCAACAGGGAACAAAACGACCACTCAAAATATCAAATTTTTATATTTAAACTTTAGTTACTGAATCGTACCTTTACGAAAAAACTTCTATGATGCACATTTGAATATTCCAAAAAAATATTAAGTGAGTAAAAATAAGACGATTTTCTAATTTAAGAAATGCGCAAAATTTCTATTTAGTTTAATAACTTAAAATGATGCATGTTTTATCGTCAAACTTAAGGTTCATTGCGTTGAATGGACTTTTTTTTATTGCTATAAAAATTATTTTCATATACACGCAATAGTTGTGCTCCAAAGTGTACCTAAAAGCTAAAAATCGGTGTTTTAAAATAATGACATACACTCTTAAAACAAAAGAGTGAAATCCACTCCTATAGGGGAAGTGCATTTTCGGCACGGTAAGGAGTGGAAATTAACTCAGACTGAGTTAAAACCGCTCGTTTGTTTTAAGAGTGTATGAAGCTGGAAACAACGTTATATTGAAATTAACTACCAAATTTGCAAACTCCAACCCCATATTCAGATGAGTATTCTATAAAAATTTTCGTAAATATTCATTTTCGTGATTGAAAGTTAAAATGAAAATTTGATATTTTGAAGCTTCGTTGTGTTCCCTGTCCCCTTAATCATGTCTACAATCAGCATTGGATCAGAAGACACTGACGCAGTTAAACGCATGCCTTTTTTCTGCGTTTTTTTTTGCATAGATATCATAGTTAAAGTATTAGATTGGCAGATCACGTGACCTCCAATGCTAACGACGGGACGCGCATGGAGGCCAAATAAGAGGGCAAAATGGCCAGTGTCGCTGCCACTTTAAGGAGAAAAATACTACGAAAAAATACCATTTAATTCTAAAATTACCAAAAAAAATACTAGAAAAGGATTTAAAGTCACTAAAAAGATTCCAAAATGCAGCTAGTATTTTTACGATATTTTTTTGTAATTTTAAAATTAAATGGTATTTTTTCGTAGTATTTTTCTCCTTAAAGTGGCAGCAACACTGGCCATTTTGCCCTCTTATTTGACCTCCATGCGCGTCCCGTCGTTAGCATTGGAGGTCACGTGATCTGCCAATCTAATACTTTAACTATGATATCTATGTTTTTTTGCTTGTTATCCTAGTCACCACTTTCCAGCGGAAATGTCTCCAACTGTCCATGGATCAAATCCTTGCCTCAATTCAACCATTGACTAGTCACTTCATTCTGGTCAATTGAGGGTTCAGGGTCGGTCGGTAAGGTGAAAGTGCAGTTTTGAACAATGGATGGCATTATTGTTCATTTTCTCGACTCATTCTATCAGTTTTTTTCTCAAAACGACTGCGAAACCTCGACAGTAAATGGAAAAGTAACAAAAGATTGTGTGGCGTAATTTGAACTGCTTTTCTTTCTTCAAAGAAATTAACATTGTTTGCGTAGTGACCTTAGACCTCAATAATTTTAGGAGTTTAAGAAGTTGTTTGGTTCTTATCGCGTTCATTTTCGGTTTTGAAGCAATGATAATATGTCACATAAAAATATTTTCATATTCACACCTGGTTTACTTATTTCAATATTCAGGTTAATATTGTATCATGAATAGCTTATCACTTTATTTACATGCGTAGTTTGAAATCTATGCATGATATATTGAAGTGAAGCAAAATTTAGAGGGAAAATTAGGGTATATACACATAATTTTATTATTTGATTTCGCATTATCTGTTGTATTTAAGAAAGCATAAAATGGGGAACAAAAGTAACAATGGTAACTCTCAGCAGTTTAAAATTTACTTAACTTTTTAACCCTTTCAGTCCCAATGACAATTTGGCATCATCATTTTAGACATTTTTTTCTGACCGTCTATAGCCATTTATGATATCAAAAAGCACATCATTCGATTCTTCAAACTTTTTTCGATTAAAAAATATTTTTTTATTAATCCCAATAGATGTCAGCCCTATTATTTTTTTTAAATTATGATCAGAAACATGATGATGCCAAATGGCATCACTGGGACTGAAATGGTTAAGCAACTTTAAAAATTATATTTTAACCTATTTTTCAGAACGGATGTCGCGCTAGCATGACAAATAAAGAGCTTAGTGGAAGAACGTGCTAAGTGACAAAAAAGTGAAAACGAGTAAATGAGCTTCAAAGTTTTTCGTTTGCACTCAGGACTGTTGAAAATGGAACTTATAAAGCGTAAAAAATATACTATATTTACATTTTATGAAAAAGAGGAAACTTGTTATCGTTAAAGAAGTTGGTAATATGTTCATTGACACACAAATCTCAGTTTTTTTCAAAAATGTCACTTAGCACGTTCTTCCACTAAGCTCTTCAACTGCTTGGGTGATTAAATAATGCTATTTCTACGGCACTTACACTGCAACAAACATATCCCGCCTTGAAAGTGTTAGACAAGGATAAAAAGATATAACCTGTAAATGTCCCAGATTTAACGAATATATGTAAAAGAATCGCAATCCAACTATAAAGAAAAAACTAATTGAAAATTTTACTAATTTTGAAAAAAAAAAATGAAAAAACACGGACTTTATAATAAAAGATGGTACTAGTACATGAAAAAGAGGAATTCCCATACAAACAGGAATTAATCTGACTACTTTAAAGAGAACATGTGATACTTATGCAACGCAAAATTGAATGGGAAACGGAAATGAAAAAAGGAAATGAGAAGCTCTAGAAAATTATTTTCTCAAAAGGTTTAGGTTATTTTTTTGAAGACGGGTATTGGTTGGTTAATTGGGGACGGCTTGGTCGGTTGTAGTTATTAACTTCATAGCATGAGTTAAAAATTAAAAAAGTTTATAAATTTCAGTGTACTAACATTTAAATTTGGTAATTTGAAATGATTTTTCAGCTAATAACCTCTTTGCTCCTTAACTTTGCTCCTTAAAACTGCTCTTAAATTCCAAAATTTTATTTCTTATATAAAGTATTTTGTTACGCTAGGCCCATGCATTTTTTTTACTTGTTTCCTTATTCTTAAGTGATTCCTGATTCTTAAGTGATTTTACTGAAGTTTTATGCAGGCGGAAAATTATTATTTGGGGGTAGAAAATAAATGATATGTTTATGAAGAAACGAATCTGTTTATTTGTATGCGTGATTTTTTTTATCGTTAGAAAAATTGGCATATGGGGTGCACTGGAAGATATCTCCTGATATCCCAAGTATGTAAGCGAATAAGTAATTGATTTTAAAAGAAAATGTTACACTCTACATTGATTAACTAATTTACTCCAGACTGTCTTGGTGGATGGCAGTACAAAATCTTTTTCCTCCAAGTTTTTGAAAATTAAATTAAATCTTTTAAACTCAAGATGACGATGAGAATTTATTTTTCTAGTAATTAATAACGTCTAAAATCCTTAAAAATATATTTTAAAGCTATTTTGCATTAAAAGCAATGTTAGAATGAACTAACTATTTACAAAGAATACTCTGATACAGCAATTCCTGAATTCATGCCCACCAAAACTATACTGTTAAAAATTTTGTGCTTGGTTTCACCATGATATTGGTTCCTAGTAGCTGCAACGGCTGTGTGGTGAAATGTTTCACCTTTTTTTTTCGGTTTTTCTTTGAACCATTTTTCTGGATTTGGAAACAAAAACCTGAGAAGTGGTTCAACCGAATACCAAAAATATGGTGAAACGTTTCACCACACAGCCGTTGCAGCTACTAGGAACCAATATCATGGTGAAACCAAGCACAAAATTTTTAACAGTGTAATGCGTATTTTTAAGACTTAAGACCTCGAATTTCATTAAATTGTCGTGCTCCTCAGCAAATATTAAACAATGTGGGTTTAATTTTTTCAAATTACCTGCAAAACATACTTTTTAAAATATATTTGCTTGAAAAAATATGTTTATATCAAGAATATAAATGTAGGATTTTGATGGAGTCTCAGGAATTTATTGAATGCGCTGACTAGTTGCCTTTGGATTCATTTTTATCGGCCAGTCAACAAGCTAAATACGATAGAAGTTAGAATAGTTTATTTTTTAACCATTTTTCCGCAAGGCAAGTTTCCCACCTTATCTCTTTACCACCATTTCCAAAAATAGACATAGACATAACATTCATGCTATTTGCAGGAATGTAAGCTATGCGAGAAAATTGCGCAAACGTTCGTATTCAGATAGAAACCACAAGAATATTTTGAATATAAACCGCGATACTTTTTTCTGCGCTCACTCATTTGAATAAATGCGTTTTATTTGGCTACATTTTTTCTTCGTCTCTCATTTCTTTTTTTTTTCTTTCTTTATTTTTATCACGTTTAACCTTAAGCTCGGAACTTAAAAGATATTTTTTTTAAAAAGTTACTATAATAGTATAGTGTTAACCACTCATATTATTATTTAAATAAGCTTCTAAAGTTTTTCAACCAAGAATATAGGACAGTAATTAAACTTTTAAGAGGAACACTATTTTAGAAAAGGTTTTGTATAAAAAGTGAGTAAATATTGAAAGGTTAAAAACTTTAAATTTCTCAAGAATATTTTAATTTTGACTAAAAATAGTATAAGATTTTTTTTTGCTACAAAATGAAACCATTTATTTTTTACACTGACAAAAAAATATGCATTAAGTAGTTGAAGCTTCCTACACTCTTAAAACAAAAGAGTGAAATTCACTCCTATAGGAGAAGTGCATTTTCGGCACCGGAAAGGAGTGGAAATTAACTCAGACTGAGTTAAAACCGCTCGTTTTAAGAGTGTAGGACGCAGATTGTTTTCTTTTATTTCTTTTACCCACTCCGAAAAAGAGTGAAATTCACTCCTATAGGAGAAGTGCATTTTCGGCACGGAAACTAGTAGAAATTAACTCAGACTGAGTTAAAACTGCTCGTTTGTTTTAAGAGTGTAGTCCCGCTTTTTTTTCTCTTTAGAGAAGTATGTGAATAATGTCCAAGGTTTAGAAAAATACTCTTAATTTATCAATTACTATCACTTTATCAGAAAACTTTAAAGAGACAAATATTTTAATATATTTTATAATAAAAAAATAAGTGGAGATAACCTAGCTTTTGATATTGTATTTTGAGCTCAACTGCTTTCTAATTTCACTATCCACAAAATTAAAGTTTTAAAACTTCTGCACAATTGCATTATTTACTAATATTTCTTATAATTCTTTTATAATAGCTTTTTAATTTGTTGTTATTATTTTACTATTTAATTAAATAATTATTTAACTATTTAATTAAATAATTATTTAATACTATTTATTTCTATTATTTAATACTATTAATACTATTATATTTATATTATTATACTATTATATTATATTATTATTATATATTTAATATTATTTAATACTATTTATTCTTTTAAAACAAATCTAAATTTTTCTCTCTATTTTCTTTCTCTTGAAAAATTCGAAACAACATTCGTGTCTGGGGTTTAAGAATCAGTCTCCCAGAAGAGATGTATTTCGGTAAACCTAAATTGTGAAATCTCTTAAAACCTCCAACGTAAACTGTTAGAGCAAATACGGAGTATAAACTAATTTTTTTCGCTCCAGTGACAAAAAAAGACTCGGCCCACATTTCAAAGAATTTGTTTCAGTTTCTTGAAAACCCCGTGGGAAAGACGTCGATTTCTGGAAATTCGAAATACTTTAGCTATTTCTAGAATGTTTGTGTTCATTTTACAAAGGTCAGTAGTGTGGTGTTTTAAAAGGGGGCTTTTGTTTTATGAAGATTTGCAAAGAGAACTTAAGTAATTTTACTAATAACAACGATGTAGTAGTTAGTTATTAAAACTAATATTTTTATTCAATTCTATTTGTTGATAAAGGCTCTATAAATGCAAATTTAGACAATAAATAATAGTAATGTTAGAAAAATCACATTAACCCTTTAAATACGAGAAAAGTAAGTACCAAGTGTTATCCTCCATTTCAGTTGAATTTCGTTGTTTTAAATTGCATCGCACTAGAGCGCACAATGAGCTGCCTAAATATTGTGGAATTGGGTGTTAGACGGCTTGTTGAAACATGTCTTGGACTCTTTATATCTTCAACTCAACTTGCCGCCTAAAAATCCGGCATTACCAGCCATATTAAAATTTTAGAAGCAAGGATCTGACATTTTATGAATTGATTAAAACGTAAAGGTGTAGTTTAAACACGAAACTAAGATAAGGAGTTTAATATGCGCAATTTTATTTCTCGTGAATAAAAATCCATTTGGAGATTATTTCCTTAAAGTGGACTTCACAAATGCATATGTACGCTTTCAAGGTCAGGAAATATATTCACGTTTCTGAAAATTAATGCATACAAGATTAATATGAAACTCGTAAATCGCACCATTAATTGCTTAAACGTCATTCAAATATAATGCAAATCAGTAAAGGAATCGCCCTTTTTGCTTAGACAATCTGATGTCCTTTTTCCTAACATGATTTTTTCTTGACATCTCTCCATAGCTAAAGAATGAATCACCATAATATTAAGACAGTTGATATCACGCAAGCACGCAATCAGTATAGATGTATAGACCATTAACTATGAATGGATTTCCCGTTCGATATTTTTTACTGTCCGACTAAAGACGTAGTGAATTGACAAGGGCGTGTCAAGCTTGCAATTATTGATTTATTGCAAAATCAGACTGGAAAGGGTTTTTTTAAAACATTTTTACGGTTTTATCGACTAAGTCTGTAAATTTTTAGTATGCATTCAGAGCAATTTGAAGCTAATTACACTGAGTTAATATGGATATATTTTAAATCAAACAGTTATAGGATCTTTTGAGCGTTGAGCAGCGTAAAGTATCTTTCATAATCCTTTTAAGAAAAATCGTGAAACATTTTGCTCTTAAGTTTTTGTGGTCAAATTAAGTGAAAAGAACTTTTAATGTCTAATGTGTACTTAGTAAGCTTGAATTTGAATTTTTCTCAAGGATAGTCTGATAAAGTTGATCTGCATTTCTACTATACTAGCACAATAGAAGCAGCATGCTTAAAGGAAAAGTAATTTAGTAACTAAATTTATCATATTCAATATTATCAAACCACAACTTAAATTGTTAAACTTAATAATGCTCATATGTGTGAAGATTTCCCTCAACTCTAAAGCAGATATAATTTCGCAGGAAAAAACAATTCCATAAAATGGACTTGTCGCTATCTTTGTTTGTTTTATCAGAATAAAGATCTTTTTACGAAACTATTGTATTATTCAATAAATTCGGATTCTGGATGGATGTTCGAGAAGAACAATGGCAATAATTAAAATTACTATCCAAATAAGTACAAAATTAGCTGATTCAAATGGCGTTAAATCGTCATGATAAAACATTTTTTTAAATAATTTTTATTGATTTAATTCATTTAATTGATTTATAACTGCTGATGGTTAACGTTAGTGATTTTTTCCTTATCACTACGATCAACAATTCAAAATTTTATCTGTGATGTGAAGAAAAGTAGTTCAACTGCAAATGGTTCATTATTGCACTGGCCCACTCATATATTGATTCATAACCACTGCTTGAAACTACTATAAAAAGTATGAGATCACCGAGTAACAGGATACACAGCGTTGCGTTGGGTGCCTACTCAGGTGTCGGCTCGTCACCTGACTGTGGTTCTAAATTATGACGCCCGTCGCCAATAGCCCTCGTGTAGCTCTAGTGCGACGATAATTCAAACTAAACTAAACAGGATACACAGCTGTCCAGGAAAAATAAATCAAGCATCCAAATTACTTATTTTTAATAAACTTGTCCTTCGAAAACCAAAAAATATCTTTTAATTCGCCTGCAATACCGCCACAAAAAGTACCACCGAAGTCCAAGGCCACGACCAATTGACGTAGGAAGACAGCAAAAAGCAGGAAAAAATACCCTCGGCTCGATGTCATCACTAAATATGACCTTTGCTTGCAGCGAAATATGAGACGACCTTCTGGACAGGTATGAAATCGAAGAAGAAAAGAGTTTTAAGCACTTTTGATTCAAGAATCTCAGCCTTTCTCCAAATTCTAGCGCCGGCCTTGCCTGGTGGTTCAATGATCGAAACGGTTTCACTACATACTATTTACTTGGGATTGAAAGGTCAGTCTTAAGCTGTTGTTGGTATTTTGGGAGACCGTTATGGCCTTTCAAGGGTCTTTGCCCTACTCATTTTCCTTGGACACAGCACGTGGTTTAGGGGACGTAAATGTGTTGTCGATGTTTCCTGAAGGGGTACTTGAGACATCGTAAGAGCTTGTTTCAATGGGCTTTTCTTAATTAGAATTTATAACTTAAAAATATTCGGCAGTGTTTTTTAATGTTTCATAGAATTGTGAAAATAAAATATAATCTGACCTGGGACAGGTTGAGTGGAAATGTATCTACTAAATTCGGAATTAGAGTGACCAATATCGCTGTCCTGGTAGTAAACAGTGTCACTATACATGACCTTATAAAAGTGTGGTTTAGAAACTATAGGGGGGGGGGGGTTACTGGCACTATACATTGTCTTTTTAATATCAATACAATTAGAGCGAAATATTTTTTTTAAACCTTTGTGTGACATTCATTCTTAACTATTACTATTTTTACCCATTCAACCACTTGCAGTTTGCCGAGTTTTGTATTATCCAGTCGATATGTGTTATCTTTGTTCATCTTTAGTTGGTTTGTTGGTTGGTAGACATATATATTGAGGTTTGTGTGCTTGGTCAGCGACCCGCTTATAAACCTTCGTCAATCATCTTTATTTATGTTCATTACCATCATTACTTATTCTAGACAAGCGTATCGCTTTGCTCTAGGGTCTCTTCTACACATGTTTCAACACTTATTTTATTTAAAAACTTTTGGGCAATTTTTTAAAACCAGAAATACTGTCCCATAATAAGGTATTTTCGGAGAATTAAGGACCCTTCGCTTCGACACTTCATATTGCTAATTCGATCTCCGATATCCGATTTATGCAAACAACAAATTTCCCAAAATTAACCATTTTCAGTGTCTGATCTGCAAAACATGTCTTCCATATTTTCACCTACTAATGGGCATGTTTCAGGTCTTAAGTGACAACATAAATGCTGAATAAAAATAAATTCTTCCTGGAGCCTTGATTTGTGAATCAATGTAACGTGGGAACGGGGCACCAATCGGAGGAAGGAAAAGGATTGAAAGCTGGATGAAATACGTCACCTGAAACAAGCCAATTATGACATTTGAGCTCAGCGCTTTGGTGTTATTAAGTGCTCGGTGGTAGTAGAACTTGTGCATCACTAGTCTATTGTACAGTTCTAAACCACCGTTTTCCAACCAACGCGATATTTTGACCTACATGTGGCAACAAATTTATTAATGTTATAAAAAGAGTGTTTGTAGTTTGAGTTAATTCTTTCGAAGTTTTTCCAAATACTGTGAGTTAGGTCCCATGCACGTCAATGATAACGAGTTTTCCCTATTTTTGTGCAACTGTTTTTAGAGGAGAAACAAATAAGAAGCAGGTACTTTAATTTTGTTTTTTGGATTGTGTTTTGACATGCGTGTGGAAATTAAAATTTATTACGACTCTTTTCCACTTATTTAGACAGCTGGCTTTAGTTTAAGATGTAGTTAGAAATATGGCTATCCAGCAAGGAGATTTAGAACCAAAGGACTAGTGTGGTTCACGTCGTAGTGAAGAATACTGAAACGGTCAATTTTTTGGATTTTAATTGCCGTGAAGTGTTAAAGTAATGATTGAAAAATTCTGGTTATCTGAAATTAATCTTTTAAAGCATAATACACATTTCTATCTGTGGATATGGGAATTTTAAAGCCAATTCGTCGAATGCTTCTCTTCTAAAATATAAATTCTTGTTTTGCCCCTGCTTTTCAAATGGAAACTAAAGGTGAAAACTGGGTAACGCTTTAAATTTTTTCACAATAAAGCATGTAAATGATTAATTATTTTATCTGAGTAACATTCTTAAATGCACTGGTTACATTACGATGCGGAATAAAAATTCGTAAGTTCTGGAATATCTATCGCGAACACTTGTTTATTATTAATGAGCACTTACATTTTCCCCTTCAGAGTTAAATTTAGTGCATTTCTGAAAAGTTAACAAAATCGGCTAATATCCGCTTCTAAGATATCCTATAATAATATAAGTGTTAACCTAGCTTTTCTGTAGAACTTAATTTATTGGGTCCAATCGTAATAAATTTGAATTATTTTGTTCAACAGAATAGAAATTTGAAGTTCAACTTCAAATTTATATGGTACTATGTATTATGTAAATATAATTGTAACATGTTTAGAAATTTCCCAGGACCAAATAAAGTGTCGACTTCAAGCCAAAAAGCTAGTTTTATATCCCCAAGTTATCTTTATGTGTTAGTGGATGTATCCTGCAACAGGATATTAAATGTACTTTAAAATGAAAAAAAATGCCTTTTTAAAGAATTGGAAATATAGAATCGGTGTAAGAATTTTGACATTAGTGTCGATCTCTAAATGTACGAACACTTTACAGATTTATTAATTTTATTTTATCGCAGTCTTTTATATAAATATTTTCTAATAAGCTCATTTCCATTACAGCTATGAAAACACTATTCATTCAACTTATCATAGGGTGCCTTCTTATCGACTTGGTCTTCGCTCAACAATTGGAATTGACCCTTAAGAAGAAGGCACTTATCAAGACTGCCCGTAAAATAGCTCTAGGCAAAGACAAAAAATTCATTAAATATGGACTTGGAGCTGCTACCAAAGGAACGAAAGGCGCAGTTCAAGGTATTATTGGAAAACCTGTAAAGCTAGTCGGCGTTTTATTAGGTCCGTTGGGCATACCACTAAAACTTATCGGTACGGTTTTAGAGACTAAGTCTGTACTCAACAAAGCAAAAGCTGTTGTGTACACTGTTAAAAAGTTTTCCAGAGATTCGGTACGATATGGTTAATCTTTACTGAACTTGTTTTAAGAAGCTGATGGAACTATTTTGAATAGAATTGAAATGACTTGTATTAACTTAGAATTGCCAGTTGGTGCCAATAGATTCTGGAAGATTTCAACAAAAATAGAAATGAAGCTGTACGTGTTATTGCTCAAGATTTTATTCGCTTTTTAACTATATGTAACACTTTGAAATTTGTTCGTTTATTAAATTTGATTTTATAACTTATGTGTTTGCATTTTTCTGTGCACTAAACATTTGGAAAACGATTTTGTATTTAGTATAAGCAAATTTAGATGTATGCTGTGGTAAATTCGATTGTAGAAAATTCCAGTCTGACGTAGTAAAATATAAGATAGTTAATATAACGCTGTTTAATTAGATGATAGCCATCAACTATTGATCAACAATACAGTGGAAATTACTAATTTCCTAAACCTAAAATTTAACTATTTGATAAACATCTAATGAGAAGAACAAAGTTACTTTAAAAGTATTACAAACATGCGGCAGTTTTTTCGTAACTAAGTACTAGGGGGAAAAGGACAAATTATGATTAAAGTATGAATCTTTTCTGAAATCTAACTTTTAGGAGCTAAAATTAGGTTTACTTTTGGGACTAAAAGGAGTCGAACTGATCAGGGTTTTGGGAATTTTTTTTGTGATACGCCTTTAAATTTAGTCAACAGTAACTCGTACGCAAGCTTATAGAATGTTTTTACTTCTAAGATTAAGTTAAATGTGTATTTAAACTCTTCGGCGCATGGGATGTCGGAAGTTTTTGTAATTAAATTTAAGCTCTATTAAAGGCTGAAGTTATATAAACTTTGAGGGCTGAAATTTTTAGTACTTTTTGACTCAAGAACTAAACAATCGCTGGAAAAAGCGAGTTTTTTTTAACGGTACTTTGTTTTTGAGTAAAATTTGAAGCCTGATTAATTTCTGCAATTTTAAATAGAAAATGGTAGCTAAACGACACTGAAGGTTGCAATGAGTTTCTTTTACATACGTCATTAATTTTTCAATTAAATTTTCTTTAAAGAAATGTAAAATTCGTTTTTAGACATCAGTTCGAAAAGCATTGCAATAAGAATCTAAATCTATTTACGCTGCTATTTCACGAATTTCTTTTTCTTGGCACAGAGAAAAATTTAAGTAATTCTTAAATAACGTTGTCACATTTAAAAAAGTTATGGATAAGTAATAAAAACTGAGGTCAGATACACTTCAGCATAAAAAAAATTGGCTAATTGGTTGAAAGTTATTCGCTTGATCAATTGTCAAGGGCCGAAATGAATAACGCTCCATTTTGTGTGGTGCTGCCATCTGTTGAATAAAGTGTGTACCTCAACCCTACTCTGCAACATTATACGTACGTCGCGGCGCGTCGGTCGGCACAAAAACAATACGAAGCAACCGAATAAAAATAGCGTTTTAGGGGGAGAAACCCTGTAAGTCAAGAAAGCGAGAGACACAGAAAATTATTGGGTTTCTTCAGAAGCCCCATAACTTCAATATTAACACGTTCACGCCGGGGGCCGATTTTAATTTTTTCTGTGAGGCGGCAATCAAATTAATGCGGCGCTTCATCTGGCGGCGGCGATTTCTGCCTTTTCACACCTGCAAGGGTCAGCCAGCACTTTGCTTGAAATGTTTTAACAAATTACACAAAAAAGATGGTTGATGAGGTTGCGCGTGAAATGAGTTAGCATTGTTTTTCCTGTACCTGGAACACAATTGTTTTTTTAATTTAAATTTCAGCGTCTAATAACACAATCTAGTGTGGGCCACCGGTGGCCCGCGCCGCCCGATGAGACAATCTAGTGCGGGCCACCGGTGGCCTGCGCCGCCCGATGAAACAATCTAGCATGGGCCAAAGGTGGCCCGCGCCGGCGTGAACGTGTTAAATACGTTTATCCTGAATAAAGTTTTTAATTTCTTTTGGCCTAAAATTGTTTTAAATGAAAACAAAATTATAGCTACAAATGAGTTAGCATTGTTTTTCCTGTACCTGGAACACAATTGTTTTTTTCGCAGCAACCTTATAAGTCCAGGAACTTTGTTTAATATTTAAAAATATTTTTTTTTTTACTCTTTCAAGTTGCAATAAAGCATCCCGCCTAAAAGATTGTTTTTGTTCAATAATTTTGATACAAGGTTGCCTTTCAAACTTTTTTCAATTTCTCGATGACTGTGGTTCGTAAACTTATTGAAATGAAACTACTATATGAAAAATTGATCCATTTATTGTGTTTATACCTTTTGAAAAGTTCTACCTCCCCAGTTATGAAATGAGTGATTTAAAAAGTTCTCACAAACTACAACAGGCTACAATTGGCGACTAGCCTCGTAATTTTTTAAAATTCTCAGTGACGATGCTCAATAAGGAGTTAATTAAGCAATAAGCAGTAAATGAGTTCAATTTATTTTAAGTTTCCTAATCTTTGGTCACATCATGAATGTTAGTTTTATAGATACTGTCGTATTCGTATTCAAAATGAGAACTCAAAATTGACATTTTCTTTTACAGGAAACAACTATTTTAAACAATTAGTTATTTTTGATTTCTAAATGCAAGGACAGTGATTGAGAACTCTAATAAGGTAACTATTGAAACTCTTCCCATGCTTACGTTAATTTCTAGATCATACACGGTTAAAAAGTTTCCGCATGATTCAAATTTTAATGGAATTTGCGAAAAAAATAACCAGATGTTGACTGGTCACAATTAGTGATTACAAGACAACTTTAAATCACAATTACTTAAATTGCATTGCCAGGTTACTAGTATGTGAAGGATCAGTTTTATACAAGTTAATATCAATTATTTTATGCTGTACTATTATCATTTAAATATTAGATATATTTTAGTAACATAAAAACCACTATGGTTGCTCCACACTAAAATTTTGACAATCACGTCCTCGAGGTGTAACTGCTAATGAAATTCATTACGAAGTACATAAAAGTAATCAGAAGTCACAAGTCAACAAAACAAGGATTTATTGAAATTTAAAATACATAAAATCCTCGTACATAATAAAAAAAACCACATTTACAACTTATTTACAGCTGCAGCATTCAGGTTCTGTGGAACACCAACCGATGGAGCTACGTTTTTTACTACTTCATACGCGGTGTCGCTACATTCAGGAAACCTGTTGTTACATCCGCCTTCTTTACTTCCAGTTTCCATTATCTCTATATAAGGATAGGCGCCACTTGTTGGTTGAACATCGAGTGATCTAAAATAAAAGCGAAGTTTAGATTAAGTAAACCTTTAATACGTACTTAAAGCACTACTTTGGAAAACTTCATTTAGCGACTTCTCTTTACGTCGCACAATATTGTGCGACAAACCTTTTGATGTCTGACGATCTATTCTTTCTCAAAAAAATACTAAACTTCGCATGGGCACAAGAATGGACACGCGCTTTACGATCATTGATTTTCCGACTGGCGTGGTCAATATTTTTCAAATTTTTCTTCAATAATTATTTATTCAATAATAATACAATTTAATATCATTATAATTTCTTTAAGCCTTCTTAAGAAATTTCTCTTTTCTTAAGTATGTTTCTAAAGGTTTGAATTAACATCGCACTAGAGGGCTACGATTCCAGAGGAAAGTAAGTTTAGTGAAAACTTTTAAACTTTGCCTGTCGGGCTTACTGCATCTCAGGATGTTTGGTTTACAACCCGCAATTCGCATTTTCAGATAATTTCTTCAACTTACCCGACTATGCCGTGGATATTTTCCGAGAACTCTCCGAGGAAAGACGGATTTGCTCCAATATCACAGATAAGACGAGAAATGCACGTATTTTCATCCATGTCCCTCAGGAAAGTAAAAAAGCTTTCAATGTCATCAGACTCTGGTTCCTGACCATTTTCTGGAGGCTGTATTGGAAGGTTTTCACCCTGTTGATCTCCAAAGCTTCCAATATCGTCTGGGAGTCCCTGCCCAGGAACTGGATTAAACTGAGGAAACTGACCTCCTAAAAACATTGAATTTTTTTTTTAATTCTATCGAATACAAATTTTTATTCATTATCCAAGCATTATTTTAAATTTTTAAAAGAATCATTCTACCACAAAAATATATATTACTACGCAATAACGATCCATTAGACAAATAATTCGCAAAAGTCTGAACTGGTTTATTAAATTTCAGAGACGTCCAATGCAGATCAGGCCGATTTTCTATAGTTTAAGGAGCTGAAAAATGAACATAAAATCTTACAGGGTAAGAGCTGCAAGTCTGGTCAAAACCTCTTAGTTGCAAGTTTACTTTCAACTATGTACAAATAGGGCAGTATATCTAACTTCACTATTTTCATTCATAGAAACACTACCGAGTTAATGATTCAATAAATTTACCTCCCGGTATCTGCAGTGGGAAGTTTGCAACATCTTCAAATTCTCCAGGCATTTGTGGCGGGAAGTTTCCGCCGTTATTCTCAAATCCTCCAGGCATCTGTGTCGGGAAGTTTCCGCCGTTATTCTCAAATCCTCCTCCCATACCGAAATTGCCACCATTTCCATAGTTCAGAAGTTGCATGGCTGTATTCGCGTCGTATCCTTGGGCTCTCAGGGCTGCAAACATTTGTCCTGGATTGATTCCACCAAAAGGACCACCTTGAAATCCTCCGCCTCCCATCTGCTGGAAGCCACCTCCAAATCCACCCATTTGTTGAAACCCACCGCCGAACGGACCACCGATACCACCACCTCCCATTTGCGGAAATCCTCCGGCTCCGGCCATAGCATAAGGAAGTGGTACTGGCTGCAATTTGCCGGGCACTTTCGCAACCGGAACAGGTTTCTTTGGTATGGATTTTGATCTCCGTCCAAAAAACCCAAGGTAGTAGAGCAGTTTGGTTCCAATACCAAGTTTGGCACCAACAAGTCCAGTAGTCATTGATGGACCGCCAATAAGAGGTATTGTTGCCAAGGCAGAAGTAATGGCTTGCAAGAAAAGAGGGGCTACAGCTTCATGTCCAGTAATGAATAATACTATTAGCAAGGCCAACGAAATTGCAGGGTTCATCTTAACCATCTGAAAATCAAACAAGTTTAATCATAATTCGGTTATCAATAACACGATCACAGTTTACAATTTCATAAGTCATCAAAAATTCTTTAACTGTCAATAATATCGTGCATCTTTTTTTATTGATTCTCAAAAACGCATAAGAAATATCTAGTGTTAGAATAAGTATCTTGCAAATTTCTCGGCTATTAACAAATATTCGGGAAATGTTAGTGTTTTAAAATTTTAATCCTTCAGATGGATATGTTAGAGAAGCTCGTAAAATTAAATTCTTACCAACGTACTATTTTTTTACAATTAAAACTAGCATTCAGAATTACCCAAAGTAATACGCGAATTTCAAAGTTACGTTCGCACTTCCTCTCATTTAGTTTTAAAGTTAAAAAAAATATGTTTAGTAATTGCTGTAATTAACACTATGCTTCACCAATTCAGCAGATATTTATATGTTGTAAGCCATATTCCAGATTGAATTCTCAAACAGTTTAATATTAAAAAATTTTATATTCACCTTCAAAATTTAGAGTTACGCCTGCTACTGAACAAAAGTTTACATGCCACACTCCCCCAAGCAAGCATAAATTGTAACGACACTTCCGAAACAAATTTATTTTCTGTATTTATATAGGATTTTCTATTCGATAAAAATGCTGAAATTTGTATAATTTTAGTTTAAAAATTTTATTCTAGATCGATGGTTGTCGTTACAATTGACTTCGCACTAGAAAGCGCGAATCCTCTACTAAAGATGGTTTTGTTTGGTTAGACGTTGAAATACATTCCTCTTCATATAGGGGCCCGGATGGCCTAGTGGTTTAGATCGCAGACCATTACGCTAGCAGTCAGCGCGCTGTAACGGGTGCGGGTTCGATTCCCGCCTTTGCCCTGGGTGTACCTTCTCTCTCTGTGCCAGTAAAAATTCTGTCTGTGTCTGTCTTACTTGACGAAGGTTTATAAGCAGGTCTCTGATCCAGCACACAAACCGGAATATATATGTATATGTGTACCAACCCAACCAACCACCTACAAATATTTGGCAGTTTTATTCCAGGGTAAATATCCGGAAACAATGCCACGTAATTTTTTAACTACGGTCAGATGACGAGACATTACCTGAGCGGTCATCAAAGCAACTTGAAAGTGTCCCCAAGACTTAGGACCAGCACCAGAAACAAAGTTTACGTGCTTCTATATACCCTATATATGTTAAGCGATTTATTAGTTAAATATTTGTTGATGTCTGTATGATTCGTATATGGGTTGTAACCATAGATATCATAGTTAAAGTATTAGATTGGCAGATCACGTGACCTCCAATGCTAACGACGGGACGCGCATGGAGGCCAAGTAAGGGGGCAAAATGGCCAGTGTTGCTGCCACTTTAAAGAGAAAAATACTACGAAAAATACCATCTAATTCTAAAATTACAAAAAAATATCGTAAAAATACTAGCTGCATTTTGGAATCTTTTTAGTAACTTTAAATCTTTTTCTAGTATTTTTTTTGTAATTTTAGAAAAAGATGGTATTTTTTTCGTAGTATTTTTCTCTTTAAAGCGGCAGCAACACTGGCCATTTTGCCCCCCTATTTTGGGCCTCCATGCGCGTCCCATCGTTAGCATTGGAGGTCACGTGATCTGCCAATCTAATACTTTAACTATGATATCTATGGTTGTAACCTCGATCTCGGGTTGGAGTTCCATCCCATTTCTTCACTCCTGGATTTCCATCCACCTCGTGTACTAACGATCGATAGGAATATGCCATAATTTTAGTTTGAATGTGTAGAATAAGTAATGCGTATTTTTTCATTTTACAGCGTTATTTTTATAAACTGGAAAGATTCAGTAAATTTAAACATGTAAAGATTTTCTAACACACGTCTGGTTGTGTTGATACTTATCCATTTACAAAATTTTTTAGCCTAACGAAAAGTTACATTAAGCCCATTTCACACCTGCACAACTACTTGCAATTTCGTTGCAACTCGTAACTTGTGGTAACCTGGTTTTTCGGGTTCCACAAAAAATTATTTATCACACAATTTGGCACGTTTCATCTTTTTGTAAACAAACTTTATTCAAACCATAGACTCGCTCTTATCTCATTGAAAACATTGCATGCTCTTGAGCGTGAAACTTCATTAATAAGATCAATTTCCATTTTTGCCGTCCATTTACTACCCATTTTTAATTGCGCAGATTTTTGAATTTTTTTGCAAGCAAGGAAAGTTGGCGTCTTAAAAAGTAAATAAACAACCAGTTGGCGAAGTCTAGTTCGCCACAATGTAGCCAAACAAATACTGAATTCTGATTGGCTAACGGTACATGCAACTTGAGATTTTTTCGTGCTCGCATGAAAAAATCTCACGACTTGAGTGCAACTTTTAAATGCATGGTGTCCTATGGGAGTTGCAAGTAGTTGTGACAAGGTGTGAAATGGGCTTTATACAGCAAGAGCCCAGGGCCCCCAGTCCTATGTTATTTTCTCAGTAATGAAATGTACCGGATTTTTTATAGTATCTTCAGTTAAATTTGGCCCTTAATCACGAGTATATATTGAGACATTGGTGCTCATTAAATCTGTGGAGTCCAATAGGTGTTGTTAGCTTACGACGTCGTTAGAAGTTCCGTTGGGCGCCATTTCAGGTGTTGACCTCGTCATTTGACCACTGTTCTAAATTACAAGGTGTGTATTGGCTGTGTTGTGGTCAATAGAAGTTCGAAAAATTTGCTTTTTTTCAGGGGACGTATAGGGTTGTCCAGCGAGTGGCAACTGCCTCATAGCAACCATCATAGCAACCATCTCTAAGGATAAACAAACCACATGGCCCGTCCGTGGCCGAGTGGTTAAGGCATCAGCCTAGAGATTCAACCTTCTCAGGAGTGCGGGGGTTCGAATCCCACCTACTGCCAGTCATCCTATAAATCGGATCTGTGCTGGAAATAGTAGAAAAATCCTCATCACGGATGGGCCCGAGTACACAGGGACAGACGTGCTCGTTAAATCTGTGGAGTCCAAAGTCCTGACGGCGTTAGCGTACGATGTCGCTCAAAGTTCCGTTGGGTACCCGCTCAGGTGTCGACCTCGTCACTTGACCAGGGTTCTAAATTACGAGGCGTTACTTGGCTGTGTTAAAGCTCCTGAAGGAGGCTAGAAATAGGCAGCCGGAAACGATTACCTTACCTTACCAAACCACATGTTGGCCATTTGTTACTGTGCTAATCTTTTCTTTTGATCAGAATTGCGAGCGTTTTTCAGATATAATTTCGCAATGGAGCTTAGAGCACTTGAGTAAGGATGAGAAAGAGAGATATAACATGAAAATTAGTTATCTTCTGTCTGGTTCATTAAACAGTTTCCAATTGATTGCATATTTTAATATACTCCTTTCGTTGACAACAAAAATGTTCGGCGGCGAAAGTGCTCTATCAATCTTTAATAGACAAAAATTAAATATTTTCTAGGTAGTATTAGAATTTTAATAATTTGTAAGCTTAAATTTATTTTAAAAAATCAAAGTAATGCGTACATTTAAAATTTAGTTCTAAATTAAGTCTTAATAAATGTAAGGTAATAAGTATAGTGTGGGGTTGTTTCATGTCGTGGATGGCAATAGCCCCAACTCCAACAGTTTGTTGCCTGGAATTACTTATGTTTTGGTATTCGAAAATAAGTTTTCTAAGAATATTTTTCTTAATAAATTTTTAAGTGCCAATTTCTTGCTGTGCTGTTGGTTAATCAAGACATTTGTTAAGAAAGCTTGCATAGAAAGAAAAAATTATTTTCATCTAAATGGGTCATTTTGAGAGTGAAACCGAAGCAACCGAGGAAATCCAGTACGCATACAAATAAAAAAAAGCGTTATATCATCTGAAACATTCCCATTAATTTAATTAGTAATTAATAATAATTGAACTAGTAATTATTTATTAGTTAATAATTATAGTTTATAAGATAAATAAATTTTATAATCGATTTTATTTTTAAAAAATTAATTCGCATTAAGCAATTGATTGGATAAGTAAAAACCACATGAGTTAACAAGGGGGGGGGGGGGGGGTCAAAGGAAAATTCCCTAAAGAAGGGGCTCATCTAAACATCCAAAATTAAGAAAATAGGGGCCCCTAATGTTGTCGGCCCCCCCCCCCCCCTTCCTAAATCAGATCCTGGGTACGCCCTTGGCATCGCTAGCTGTCGAAAAAATACTCAACTTTCTTTTTTTGAAAAAAGCTGTCTAATTAAACGTGGAGATTTCAAAAATTCTTTACAGCTTTCATTCTTGAATTTCCATCGATTGGTGTTCCGATTGGTGCTGTATTCCATTCTGTATTTCCTTCTCCATGCTGTATTCCATTCTGTATTTCCTTCTCCATGCTGTATTTATTGATTGACCAATCGAGGCAGTAGAATTTATTTTCATTCATCCTTTCTGGTTGTCACTCAAGAAATATTAAATATCTAAAATAACAGAGGTTGATGACTGAAATGAAGCTACCTCTGGCGAAGCAATATACCAGCTAAGCAAACCTAACCATTTGTTTGGATTGTTTTTCGTTATCTGGCCGCTTGTTATTATAAGTTTTTGATAATTTTTGCTAAATATTCCAGCTGTTGTTGGTAATTGAAAAAGATGGTCTTCTTTTAGATACCTTTAACATATTTTTGGCAAGTGTGTGTTAACTTTTAAATCTAAACTTAACATTGCGATGTTGTGAATTACCTTTCATGAATTTGTTTCTAGTTTAACACCTTCTACTATTTTAAACTTTTTTTCTTAATTTTATTATAAAATTGGTAGAGATTTAATGTACGGTCCCCCTTGGCAAACTTTCCAAAATCGCGCCAAAAGTCCGTATTTTGGCGACTTTTTTTTTAAAACCACGATTCAAAGAAAAGATCGTATAGTATATGGGAATATTTCTCATGAAAACTCAACCAACGGTCTGATAGGGTTGCTGGAAAACTTCATCGGTGCGAAGTCATAGAATTCGAATCTACAGTCGAAGTCAGACAGGACAGGTTGCCAGAGAAAATTATTTATCGCCAAATCCGAAAAAATCGCGCCAAGGGGGACCGTACAGTAAATCTATTTTCACAAGTATGTTAAATTGTTAATATATGGTCTTGTGATTTTCAATAATGGATTTTTTGCAGCAGAAAGTCTAATTAAGACATACTTGTAGTAGTAGTATAGTTAGAATAACAGCTTCTCTTTAGTAATAAGAGTACATTTCTAACCATTACTTCTGTGTAATTTTGTGCATTTAGGAAGAAAATTCCAATGGCAGAAGTTCCTTATCATGATAGAGAAGTACATAAAAATCCAGCCATGGATAAGTTACCTTCAAGTCCAACTAGTGCATATATTAGTGGCATACATTTCGAACTAAAACCTTCCTTAGATAGGTAAGGATACATTTTATAATACGGGTTGTCCAGAAATAAGTTTCCAAACTCCGAGGCCTGTGCAGGATGCTGTATTGGTCAGAATGTGATAAAATTTGAGATACAGACATTTCAGATCATGCGCTCTCGATTTATTACAAAAACAAATTAGTTAAAAAATTTGCCAATAGGTGGCGCTGCAGATTCAAAAACACATTTTACAGTAATTCTACATGAGATCCGTGGTTCTCCACAATTTCCCCCATTTTTATAGCTTTGTGTTCCACAGTGGATCGCAGAAAGACCGCAAAATGCCGAACAATTGGATTCAGCCTTTCTTTCGGATTCAGCCTCAATTGTTCGGCGTTTTGCGGTCTTTCTGCGATCCACTGTGGAACACAAATCTATAAAAATCAGAAAAATTGTGGAGAACCACGGATCTCGTGTAGAATTACTGTAAAATGTGTTTTTGAATCTGCAGCGCCACCTATCGGCAAATTTTTGAACTAATTTATTTTTTGTAATAAATCGAGAGCGCATGATCTGAAATGTCTGTATCTCAAATTTTATCACATTCTGACCAATACAGCATCCTGCACAGGCCTCTGAGTTGGGAAACTTATTTCTGGACAACCCTGTATATATTAGATTCAGTTGGGTTAATTATAACTTCAGAGTATGTTGTGGCCAATAATGTTTGCAGAAAAAAAAGGTTCATAAAAAATTATACAATTCATATTTACATTAATACAAAACATTTTACAAAAATACAAAAACATTTAGAAAATAAAATAAGGACATATCAATATATATGATACATTTTAGTAACAAATGAAAACTTTTGAGTTAGTTTTAATTCTAGAACATAGATCTAGCCAACTAGTTGTTACAGAATACTGAATTCTAAAGCCTGTAATTCTGCAAATTAAGAAATAAATGGCTATTTGTATTTGAACAAGTGCTAAAATTGTCTTTTTTAGGTTGGTGACGATTATATATAGGTCCCAACTGGATATATTCTATTAAAAAACTTTATATTTACTCTTTGCATTTGATTTTCAGATCTCTGTGGAAAACATGCTATGTATTTCGGGAAGGAAGAAAGAGTGTAAAAATGACTTTCAAAGGCAAAGTCTATAATTTCTTAGAGCGGCCCACTGGTTGGAAATGCTTTGTCTATCATTTTACTGTGTAAGAATTATAAATAAGTACATGTCTCTGAAATTAAAAAAATATATTGAGAACTATTTTAATAAAGAATTCATCTTTCAACAAATGTTTTTAACATAAAAAAACAATATATAATATTATTACATACTTAACTCCATAAGGTATTAAAATTTTAAATTACTAATACAAAGGCTGTTTTTTAAGTAGTTCTGTTGCTGATGTTACATATACAAAAATTTTGAACTATGCAATGCATTCTTTCAAGCATTCAAAATATTTCGGGTGCTTTTAGCGTTAGTTTTACCCATATGTTGTTCTTTTACAAGCATTTGAAATGTCGCTGCTGATTAAATTTGTCGCAACATCAAAATGCCTTTTTTGTTTTCTTAGGGCTATTAAAACCTATGAAATTTTCTGTGAAATCATAAACAAGTTTGTTGAGCATGTGTGGATGGGTATTTGAATGATATCAGCTTTGTGCAAGTTTTTTAATGTGCACATACAAAAATGAACGATAAAAAGTGAAGGGGGCAATCTTCAGCCATTACTGAAAGTTAGTTCCAGAAAGTTAACTAAAAATTTTTTTAAAAAACTGATTGTAAGTGATTTAAAAAAATGCAAAATTATATTTTTAAAATATTCAAATTTTTTATTATATAATTATGTGCAGAAATTGACAATTGTAAATTTATTCTTATACATTTTCTTTCATCATAGATTTTTAGTAGTTCTCATTTGTCTGATATTCAGTGTTCTATCAACTATTGATCAATATGCAGATTTTGCAATTGGGACATTGTTTTGGATGGTTTGTATTATTTTTTTCTTTCAGCAGTCTAATCTTTTGAAATTAATAAAATTTTATTTAATGTTTTATTAATGTTTAGCACACTAGATGCCATATAATTAGTTCATATCGGTATCCATATCAAATTTGTGACAATAACTGAAAAGTAAAGCATTCTTTATGTTAAGGCAAACTGCCTAATCAAACGTTGGACATAATACATGAAACATTCAGTAATTGCAGACTATTAATCTTCAGTAAAAGGCAAATGTTTAGGTAAATTACAAACATTCTTTCGTTCAAATGTTTTATAAACTATCATAACCCTGGAGTTGATTTATCATTTCCACATCCTAACTTTTTTCCAATTCCAATTGAAATAATGGCAATTATTGTATTTGCCACATTTCCAAATAAATGAAGGTCTGATAAAAATGTGCAAATAGACAGAATTTCTTTAATAGATTTCTTGTCTAGTACAAAATCTATTTCAATATATATTAAAGCTTCCTTTTTCCTGATTTAAGAATGGCCTGGTGTGGCTTAAGGCATCATGGATCTGAGTAGGATTAATACAATAGATTTTCTGCGGTATTCAAACCACTTTTTAAAAATAATAATTTTATAACATTTTTTTAATACAGCTATAAGGCATATGTACCCCATGGCTGTATTTATTCAGTCCCCCCCCCCCCCCCCTTTCTAGAAAACATAAGTAGTAGCTTTTTCAAAATTGGCTAATTAAATCTGAATAGTGTCCAATAAATAGAGATTTTAGAATGATTCTATGCCTATTAATTCTGGTACTAAATGTGCTAATGAATACATGTCAAATAATAATTTTGGCCTTAACGGATACTTATATCTGTACATTTATTAATTTACCCACATTTAGTTCTGTGTTAAAATCAAACTGATTTATTCTAACAATAATTAAGTATTATATAAAAGTTTAATACTTTTCCATTAAATGGACACAAGTCTAAGGTGCCTAAGTCAAAGGTAAAGTCTAAACGAGTTCTTCTTTTGCAATAATTTTATTTGCATTAGAGTCATGCTATACAATAATTTGTAAATAGTAAACGTGTTGCTTTGATCTCAATAAAGGATTTGGGCAATTTGAAGTTGTTCAACTAAATGCTTTTTTTTTGCTTTAAAACATCTTAGGCCAACCTATACAAAATTTGGCAATTTAGAAAAAAACCTAATACATAAAGAAATGGCTTATATTACCTTTATTTTCGAGTTATGAATTCTACAATCATTAACAGAAAAATTTTAAATGTGGCGCAATCGATTACCAGATTATTATTTTGGTATCTTATCTTCAGAAAAAATACAATAATTTCTTAATTTTTTTAGCATATTGAGCTCTTATGAACAGTCCTTACCAACTAGAAGAATTGATATGCAGAAATTAAAAATGCAGGAAAGTTGTGATTTTGTAATCCATTTGTAAAGTGTATGCAAAGTATTCAAAATAGAAGGAACATGAGACTGGGGGTGCCATAATGCATGAAAATCTAATATTTTGTATGAACAAGTATCTAAATTTGGCTCTGTATTACTTATTTTGTGGATTAAATTAGTGGTGTCTGTTTGAAGGAAAAGTACCAAATACTTTAAATGTAGATTCTGTAGAAATACAGTAATTCATATTTTTTCTTCAAAAATATCAAAAACATATTGTATTTATTTTATAGCAGCTTTAATAGTTAATTTTTTTATTTTCAGGAAACTGTTTTGGTCGTATTTTTTGGTGCGGAATATCTAGTTCGCTTATGGGCAGCTGGCTGTCGTAGCAAATATATGGGAGTATGGGGGCGACTAAGGTTTGCACGGAAGCCAATATCTATCATAGGTATGTATTTTTAAGTACAATTTTGTATACACTTAAAGGTTAATAATTCATTTTGAATTACTTTTAATTGGTATTAATATTGTGAACTTTTTCAAAATGTATTAAGCTTAATTTTTTTTTTTAAATATGCTTATTTAGTCTATCCTTCTGATGAAAACAACATAAAATTTAATTTAGAAAAAACGGTTATGGTAAATGTTTCATTTGGTATCGATTTAAACTTTAAACACCACACAAATTTCTTAAATTTAATTATTCCAAAATAACGAAGAGACCCAGGGACTTTAATTTTATTTCAAATAGTTGTGTATCCACAATTTTAAATTTATAACCTTGTACACAGAAAATAGTTCTTGATAAAAGTGTTTCTAAAGAAATTTTTTAATTTTTTCATGAGTTAATATGATTTTCTAAAAATTTGTTTCAGATCTTATTGTAGTTGTTGCTTCAATACTAGTTATAGCTGTTGGGTCAAATGGGCAAGTGTTTGCAACATCAGCTATAAGGTAGCATGCATATTTTTTATTTCCACATTATTTGTTGAATAAATAGAATTGAAAATCCAACCCCTCCCCCCTTGTATTTTTAAACACTATTTAATTTTCAATGCTTTTTATAGAGGAATTCGATTTCTACAAATCTTAAGAATGTTGCATGTTGATCGGCAAGGTGGAACCTGGCGACTTTTAGGTTCTGTTGTCTTCGTTCATCGACAGGTAGTTTTTTAAAAACAAATCAGAAACTGCTATTAAAGTAAATATTGTATGTTATATTCTTTGTAACATTCATATAAAAATATCATTACTCACCACTTGACTTTGCAGTTTCCACTATTTGGATGCATTTGTTAACATAGAAAAAATAGCTTATACACACTTTTTAGAGATTGCGATTTGATGATTTCTGATAACTTTCACTTTGCCAGACTTCTTGAAATTCTGGATTTGCCAATCTTTTGAAATTTTGTGAATTATTAATTCTTAAAATTTCTTAATTTACCAATTTCGAACGATTCTTAATTCATCGAAATATCCAACTCTGCCTTTTAAACAAAGGAAATAACTTATATTAAGCAACTAATATAAAAAATGAAATTTATGTTAGCATTATTAAAAACTGTAATAAATGAAAGAGTTTTAAAATTTATGTTTTCTTTAGTAGTAATTTAACAAGAATCTTATATTAAAGAGAATCCTATTTTATATGTTGGTTGTTTCACTAAAATTGAAGATTTTGACTTTAGATATTAACTATCTTAACCTTATAAACACTGATTTGACATTTTTTGCAATATTTTACCACTTATTTTGATGCAGTGCCTATTTAAAGTACAAAATATAGTTAGTTTTAATTAAATTATTGTTTTAGTAATTTTTTACAATTTTTTTGCTAAGTATTTTCACAAGTACAAATACTTCTGAAAGTTGCAAATTAAATTACTGATGACACATAAAAATAGATATTTACAGTCGTGTACTCTGCAACTAACTCGTAGGGTTAAATGTGTGTGCTAAAGCAAAGACTTTTCAGAACACGCATATTTTTTTGTTGCCTAATATGTCTAGTAGTTAGGCATCTTTGAATTTTTCAAGGACACTTACATCACAAAGTCAATTATACCACTATATCTTTGAAAATATAGTGGTATAATTGACTGAGTGATGTAAGTGTCCTTGAAAATCTTTATGATCCTTGAAATTGCTTGACGTGCCAACAATTATGCTGGACAGCCTAATACAATGTAATTAAGTATATTGCTTTTTTTTTCTTTTTAAATGCCCCATGGAAAACCATTTTGCACAGAAAAATTTATATAATAAGTGCATACAATGTTTAGTTCAAAAATTTATCTAATACATGCATATAACGTTTAATTCAATTGTAGCAAAATATAAAGTACAAAAAAAGACTTACTGGTAAATTGGTAAAAAATTACTGTTAAAAATTGTTTACTATAAATAGCATTTTACCAGTACTCCAATCTTTACTTGCAGTCGTTCAAGTGTTATCTTATCATAAAAACATTTGTAAATTTTGGTTGAAGTAATTGAAAAAATTATTCAAGAATTTTCCTATGTTTCAGAGTTTAAAATTAACTTTACTTATTTTCCTTTTTTATTTATTTTTAGGAACTTATCACAACTTTGTATATTGGGTTCTTAGGCCTCATATTTTCTTCATACTTCATGTATTTAGCTGAAAAGGAAGATGTTGGGATTGTTGGAAAATCAGATTTCACAAGTTATGCTGATGCTTTGTGGTGGGGTGTGGTAAGATTGAAATAAGACTGAATTAAATGTAATGATTACACACTTTTTACCTTAAAGCATTCCCAGCTCTTTTATTATTGCTTATTAGCTTTTATTTTTTATGTTCATTTACTATGTCACTTATTTTGAGTTGCAAAGAAAAGAAATGCCAATAATTTGCACCAAATGTTGCATTGAACACACATTGGCTTTTCTTAGTTTTTCTTATTGTTTGCTATTTCCACACAAAAAAGCACATCTTAATTTTTCAGGCAACTGCAAAGAAGCCATTTTTGCTCCCTATGATTAAATTACCTGACAGCTGAATGCTTTCACCTGCTCAAACAGTGAATGTGTAAGTGAAAGTGCTTACATATGTATATAATTAGTGATTTGGTGTAAATGTGTATTGCATGCTCCTCTGCATTAAATTAGAATGTGCATGCTTTATTAAATGCTTTTTGTAGTTTTTCTTGAAAATGTTTAAAGCGTCTCAACTTTATATTTATATAATCATTGTTTTTTCTTTGATATGATGTGTACATTAGTAGATTTATTGTGACTAGTGTATATTTAAATAAACTTTTTTTTATCTAAAACATTGTATGATATAAGTTTTAGTTGTGTTTTGTGGTTGTTTAGAAGTCTTATTTGTCTCCTTGTTATATTAACATGTTATCAAGATAGTAACTAGATAGGTAAATACTATGTAGGTTAAAAATTAAACTTCTTATAAAATCTGTACATTTAATCATGCATCACCCAAGTCCCAAACTAGTTAGCATTATTTTATGTTACATTAAGCATTTCTTTAGATTTATCAATTATTATTTTGTAGAATAAATTGTTGTAGTACATTTGTAGTGCTTAATTAGTATGATAGAGTTTATTGAAGGTAATGTATAAAATAATTTTTGTTAAATTATAATATTTTTGAAAACTTATTATCAATAATTTTGAACTTTTATTATTTCAAGACATTCTACAAATGACCCTTTTAAAAATAACCCTAGGGTTTAACCTAGTTAAATTAAATTCCTGATGTCTTTTTCAAAATGTAACCAAGTCAATGTGTCAACAAACTAAGAAGTTTGCCAGATTGTTGATATAATGAAAAACATGTGTTATGATAACAAAAAATGTTTTTGTATAAAATATTATTTATCGAAGTTTTACATTGAAAAGTAAGGTTTAATGTGAAAATTCAGCATCAAAATTGTCATCATTGAATTTCTAAATTTAAAATTATTGTAAATTCTTATTTTACTATCTTAATGTTTTCATTCCCCTTTAAAAAAATCGAATTAAATTTTTGATTAATAGTTACATTTAATTAATAGTAGTTTTATTAATAGTAAAATATTTTATTGCTGGCAAACCACCATTAATAAATTTAAGTTTATAAAAGTTCATTTTTTCTTGGTTATTTTTTTATAAATGTAAGATGTTTAAAGGGAAACCACGTCTTTTTTGCTAGTATATAATCCATCCTTCATAATTTGTTTTACTAATGACTTAAGGGGGGGGGGGGGGCGATACATGTAACCGCCTGAATTTTGATTGTTTTTTAGAGAAGTTATTAAAAGGGAAGAAATACATGAATCGGTTTAAAATTCAGTATGTTTATACATTATACATTAAAGTACAAAATTCAAATTTTTTTGTTTGAATTTTTCAAAATAACTGCCATAGTAACTCATCTCCTGAGAGCCTCGCGGATAAAAATATCAATCGGCGGGCCTTCTAGCGTCTGCTACAGTGATCTGAAATCAAAATTTTTGATTTGAAGGTGTTCATAAATCTTAATCTTCTAGTTAAACCAATAAAAATACAAGAAAGTTAAAAAAAATTGTAAATTGGCACTCCTCAGAAAAAAGTTTGATTTTTTTTAACCTTTTTTTCAAAGATTTTTGGGTAAAAAACTAATTGTTGCATTTTTTTGCATTTTTGAGGTTTAACTAGAAGCTAAGACTATAGAGAAGATGTATACCAAATTTCATAAGGATCGATTGAGAACTTTTTGAGTTATCTTACCCGCCAATTAAAAAAATAGTTTTGAGAAAAATGCATTTAAAGTTTTGAAACACAAAAACTGTAAAATTCAGTGGCTTACCAACTAATCAGCGATTCCAGGGCCATATAGAAGTCCTTCGGTGCATTCGTAGTACTCATTTTGCTTCTGAAGTTCTGGTTGACGAGCTTTTGTAGTCGTCCAAGAGCAGCGGCGATTTTCTCGGCTTACCCTTTAGTTATCGATTTTGTCTTTGTATGACATGCATTGGCGGCCAATAACTATTTGTAATGTGTTTATAACTTATAAGATATATGTATATCCGCATTAAACACTCCTAAACAAACTATGGTTTAGCTTAGCTTTTTACAGTAACTGTCACACAGAAACGCTTCCAAACACTTAATTTATACACTTTAAAAACAAAATCTCCAAACACAAAATTTAATTCTAAGCTTTAAAATTTCAAAATTGGCAATTTTCTTTTTTTTTTTTTTCGCAAATTCATTTCTTATTCTTTATTACTTTGCTAAATTATTTTCGGTTTGGAAAATAATTATGTAAATAGAATGGTCAAAAAAATAGAAGCGGGATTTTTCTTTATACCATTTTATTATATATTTTTTTAACTCTGCTCTTATATTTTTTTGAACAATGATATATAATATTCAAATAAAAAAATTTATCAACTTCAACATATCAATGGTGAGGTTTTCAAATACTTCTCTTAAAAAGACATTGAAAAATAATTATGTCATTAAATATTTAGTATTTAAACATAGAACGATCTATGCTGCTTTCTTAATAAACAAATCATCAAAAAGTTCCAATGTATATATACTGTGACTTTTTTCACATCCGATTTTATATCACAAAAATAAATTTCTTTGAAATTATACATCTTAAATAAAATTTTCTTGTATGCAATTGCTAATGAGGCAACAGCGATTTGAAGAAAAGGACATTGTAGATGTTATTTAGATATATTAATGTTTTTTTAAACTTAAATATACTTTCAAATTTATTTTTAATGAAGTATGGAATATAGTCATTATAATTTTTGTCTTCAATTCGACTTATCATACTCGTCTATGGGATTTGTGGTTTGTGAAAGTGGGTTACAGACTGAATGATTATACCTTTCACTTTTTACATTGTTAACTTAGTGCAAAGGTAAAAGTCTTGAATCACCCATAGACCTCACTGTTATTTCACCCAGTTTAATTAGAATCTTGTTCTTTTTGCAATTAACATCTTGTTTACAAGTAAAAATATAAGTTTATGTAACTACCAAAATGGTTTCTGGAGAAAAATTCTTCTTTCATTTTAAATCAATTATATACTATATATATCATGAGTTTTTCTGATGATTTTACTTTTGGTTTTAATATACCAGACTCTGATATCTCTATGTCTTCTCATCAGTGTCACAGTTTGTTATTACACCGCTTGATTATAGTAAACTTTAAAATTTGTGGGTTTTATTTGCTTTGGATACTGCTTTTTTTATAAACCTGCGTTTGAACCAAATATGGTATCTTTTTTTTATCTGTTCAGGGAACTTTCTAATCAGTGTTCTTTACCTTTCTCTTGTTTTGTTTAAACAAATAACAGCAATGTTTGATTTGTATCATAGTTGGTAAGTTCATTTCCTGAGTGGGAAAAAAAAGCAGAGGAAGGTTATTTTTCCCTCAGGAAATGATAGTTTTTTTTTATTTTCAGAGTTCTCATGGTTCCTTTCAAATATACTACTATAACCATTTTTAATTATACCATTTTAGTGAACTGTAAATATTACACTGAAATTTGGATTGGAAGGATAAATGTTCCACAAGATGAAATCATATTATTATTGTAAATTTTTATGTGTACAAAACAAAACTAAGTGTTATGCAATCGTAATTCTTTAAATTTTATGAAACCACACTTGAAACTTGAGTATCAGTATTGTTTTTGCCCTACTTTTCTTTTTTTAATTCAAAGAATTTTAAAAAATGAAAAAGTAGGTATTGACATGCTGACGATGTCCGTCTGTCCTTACCCCCCTTCCAAAATCTGTTCTTTCCGCCGGATCTTCAAAATTCTTTTTTTATCGGAAAGGAGACCCAACTTTCATACTTTTTGTCCATTTGTCTGTACGATTAGTATCTACTGTTTGTCGACAAATTTCCCATTGAATTGGCATTGGAATTTAATTTGAAGTCATTTTAATCGCTGTTGCAACATCAACAATTGCGTGAAAACTTTATTTAAAAATGAAATGGTATTGACATGCTGACAATGTCCGTCTGTCCCTCCCTCCCTCTGTCTGTCCGTACATACCTTCCAAAATCCGGTCTATCCGTTGGATCTTAAAAATTCTTTTTTTGTTAGAAAGGTATGACCTCAGAAACCCAACTTTCATTCTTTTGGTCCATCTGTCTGTACGTCTGGACGGACAGCGTCTATTGTTTGTTGACGAATTTCCCATTGAATTAGCATTGGAATTATTTTTCATCGCTGTTGCCATTGCAACAATTGCATAAGAAACTTTATTTATTTACTATTAATAAATTAAGGACAATTTATTTTTGCTATAAATCAGTTTGGATTGATGTCATAAAATGTAGTACAATGAAATTCTTTGATTGTTCAGTATTTTTTTTTTTACAAAGCGGCATGCATTATGTTTTTTGCATAAAAATGAGGTTAGTTTTATTTTACATTTCTTATTTTTAGTGCAATTTATTATAGTTTCGTGGGTTTTTTTTAATACTAAGTATTTATTATTCTTCAAACTGCAAGTAAATCAAGCAGGCGATAAATAATATTAACGATTAATAATTATTATTTGCAAATGAAAATAATTGGTTCTGGATTTTAAAAGTTTAAATTACAACTTGATGCTGTATTTGGCAATTTTTTTCTAATGTGTATAAATCTTGAAGCGATTTTAGGTGACAGTTACTGTTTTAAATCTACTTGTTTTTCTATAAGAAGTTCAGTAAGTATTTAAGTAACAGAGGAAAGTAGGCAATTTTTTAGTTCTTTTAGAACTTCTTGTTACTTTTTAAAGTTGTATTTTAAATAAAATATCTATTTTAACAACTCTTAATCAATTTTAGATTACAGTTACTACCATTGGATATGGTGACACAGTCCCTAAAACATGGATGGGGAAAATTGTTGCATCCTGTTTCTCAGTTTTTGCAATTTCATTTTTTGCTTTACCAGCTGTAAGTTTTACTTGCCATATTTTCTCTCAACTATAGTCTTGGGATTTTACAAACTCCTGCACTAAACCCACACTGATTTTAAAATATCTACCAGTAATGAATCAATATGTTTATTGCCATACCTAAATTTTCTTAGATATTGATAACTGGTGAAAAAGTGTGTAAAAGTTAGGACTTTGGTGCGGCCAGGACTTATAGTAGTGGAAAAATATGTCTAGATTGGATTTTTTTATATATGTGTTATTTAATTATTACATTTAAGATTTATATGAAATATAGTGTGTGCGAGTACATTACACACATATTGCAAGTATTAGTTTAATGTTATTGCTTTTCTATCATACCTGATAATTTAAAGAATTTCTAGAAATAAGTTTATTACAAGAACTTCTTGATTTTTATTTTTTAGTTTAAACTAAAAATTCTCTCCTTTTGCCAATATTTTAAAAATACACCAAATATAAACATTCAGTTAAAAATTATTGTTTATTTTTTCTTTTGAAATAATGAGAAAATTCTATGTGGCATTATTTACGTATATCTTTTTTAAAAAAGAATCGTACATATATAATACAGGACAGCCCCATTATCCGAAAGGCACAGGACCAGAGCACTTTCTGTTATTAGAGATTCAATGGTAATTTTCGGACAATCGAGAATCATCCACCTGACGCCTAGAAAAACGATCAGTAACCCAGGATGAAAATGAACCCTATAATGAAGATGAGCCCGAATCTAACAAGTGCAGCATTTCGTATACGGAAGTTACAAAAATCTTAGATCGGACCCTTAGATGCATAGAAGTGCAAGGTTAAGCCACTACTTTAGACGTTCTCTTTTTTAAAAGATGGCAGGACAGGGCTGCTTTAAAACGAACCAAAATTGAGCAGTAAAAAAAATTACTGCATATTTTTTAGAAATAAATCTAACTTTGTAAGTACGAGTTTATTTTTTATTTAGGCAAAAAAATTATAATACCGAAGCCTTTCGATTAAGCTGGATTTCGGATAACTGGGACTTTACTGTATTTTTTAATCAAGTTATGTATTGGTTTATTTATAATAATAATAGGGAAGCTCGTTTTTTTTACCTCTTTTTTAGCTTTCAAGTTTATTTTTAAAAAAAACTTCAAGAAAAAGATAGTTTTAAATCTTTCTTTATTGGTGTAATACTTTGTTTAGTTAAAAAATTATTGTAAAAATTTAAAAGACAGTATTTTTCAAAATTTGATCAGGATATGTCTCACCAATTAAAAAGGTGACTTTATCCCTGTCTACAGAAGACTTGATCCTTGGATTAGATGCATTTAAACAATTCTAATTATGTATAAAAATCTATTTGATAAATAGAATTTAGTCAGTGTTGAAAGCTCTACTCTCATTATTGGTGTTGGTTGTAATTTTTAGCATTTGAAAATTCATTTCAAAAGAATTATACAACAGTTATAAAAATATCAAGCTTTCTTATATGGAGGTAGCCTTGATAGATTCTTCTAACAGATCCATTTAAATGATTCTAGTTATGTAATAGAAATCAAATTTAATGCTGCCTTGCATATAAAGTGTAAAAAAGGGATAACATGTATGATAAAGTGGTTTTAACTCTGAAATGAATAATAAAAACACATTTTCAAATCTTAAAAAAAATTAATCGTACTTGTTAAAAGTCTTGGAGTTGGAATAGTTCCACGAAACATATCTCCTTTAGGTACTTTTTTTAAAAACTTTTTTCTTCATTGCCCACAGTATGCTAGCTCATGAAATTATCTGGTAAATATAGCTATGAGCTATACATTAACTCTGAAAGAGCGACAAGTGGTTAGTGATTTTGCTATCGATCTAAAGGGATGATAACTACATTGTAACTAATATTGATATAATCTAACTAAGACTTAAAATTCTTAAAAAGGGTTCAATAAAAATAAATTAACCAAATTTGGCTTAACGTTGGGGATTCTTGTACCTAGGATCAAGTTTCAACGTTTGATTGGAATCGTGTCAAATGTGCAAGTGTTGCAAAAAACCTGTTTGATCACAAATACAGAAACTTTTAAATTTAAATAATGTTAAAGCAGCAAGTAATACAAGTGTATTGTAACAAAAATCGTAATTTGTAATCGTAAATCGTAATTTTGTTATGTTGGCTAAGCAAAAAATAAGAAACCTAAATTACCCTTGCCAAAATAAGTTTGATTCTACGACAAAAAAGATTACATTATAATAACATAAATAAATATTAATGGTTGAAATTTTATTACGAGAACTTCTAAATAATAGGGGAACAATAAACAGGATTAACAGGGAATCACTTTATCAGAAGTGCGAGTTTCAGAAATTTGGCTGTGTATTTTTTCTGGATTTAGTTCTGGGAATCATTATACCCGCAGGACCAAGTGTCCCCTGTATATAATTTAAGTACAACCAGATGAGATAGATCTACAAATTGAATTCCCTTCTATGTGTAAATAATATTTTTCTTTTTAATTAGGGCATTTTAGGTTCAGGATTTGCTCTTAAAGTTCAACAAAAACAGCGTCAAAAACATTTTAACCGACAGATACCAGCTGCAGCAACTTTAATTCAGGTACACACACTTAGAGCATATTTTTTTTGTTTTCTTCATGTCCCTTTGTAAATTAAGTTAGATACGTGTAAATTCTGTTGCACTTTATGTACCTGTATAGCTTTTTTTTATAAAATTAATTCAAAAGAAATTATACACTACACCTTACGCTAAATAAAAAACAATTGTAGACAGAGAGAGAGGTATAAAATTGATCTTAAATTATTTTTTTTTAATATCAAGAAAACTTAAAAAATAAAAAAAAAAATCTAAATCTAAGTAAATGAAGCTTTCAAACTTGGTGAAACAGATTACAATTCCTAGCTTAATTTGTTTTCCAATATCTCATCTACTATTTTTTTGCAGTGTTTATGGCGGTGTTATGCTGCAGATAAATCATTTATGTCTTTAGCTACTTGGAAAATTCATATTAAGGATTCTGATTTAAACAATTCTTCAAATTCCAATACAGCTTTGAGTAAGGTAATCAGAGTTAATTTTATTAGTTTAGTTAGTTTATATTTATTGTACATAAGGATCATTGCCAAAATAAGGGGTAGAAACCATGTCCTTATCCTTCAATGACTTTAAATTATATTTCCAATTTTTTTTTCCTTCTAAGTCATTCAATACAATGTTTTGGGGGAGAAGAGCAATAAAAAAGTTCAAAATAGTAAGTTATTTTTTTTCAAAATTATATCTTAAACTCTGAAATGTCCACTCCGTAAACTATCTCCAAGATGAGTTCATAAATTGTAGCATTACATTCATTAAGTGCTTTAAGAAAGATTTGCAGTATTTTGGTTTTTATAAAAAAAAACCTATATTATTGGCAATTTAAAATTTAGAAGTGAAATGAAAAAAATTAATTGTGTTTGTTTGATTGATTTTTGTTCCTCATGAAGTATGTGTGTCCACTCCATGGATATGGAATAATATTATTTAATGCTCTAAAATAATATTAAGCGGCTCTACCATCCATCTTGCTTATGATTTAATTGTAGATAACTGATTATTTCAGTGTTGCTGTAAAAAAAAAATGTAGGTGATATCTTCATTTGGATCTATCACTTGTTCGCTTCGTGGATTAAATTATTTATGTAACTATACTTTTTAGAATCTTTTTATTACTATTGCAATCTTCATTTATATAGTCTATTTTCTCACTGAACTCAGTGTGCTTCCATCAGCTAAGCCTTTTGTTCTAAAAATCAAAATTGAAATTTTCTCACTCCGTAGAGATGTTGACATGATTGTCTCTGAAGTGGACACACTTTTTGAATTAAACAATATATTTAAATTTGGATGTTTTTAAATAATAAACCTTGCTTTTATTTGTTTCAAATCACAAAAAAATTGCAATTACCGTAACTGTAAAACCGTAATTCTGCATGATCATGAATATTCACTCTGTGGAGATCGTCTATTCAGTTTACACTAATTTTGAAAATGTGTAATTACTCATTAAAAATAGACTAACGAAGTTCCTTATGAAGTACTTTAGAAAAATGGATGAAAGTAGAACATTTTTTTCCACAATTTTTCATTAATTTTTTTTAATTGCCCTGATTTTCTACCCCAATAGCCCTCGTGTAGATCTAGTGCGACGATAATTCAAACTAAACTATACCTGATTTTCTACCCTTTAGATTGGCAATGACCATTAACAACTTTTTATTTAAAAAAAATTCCACTTTTTAACAAATGTCTTTTTTCTTTAAGCTTCTCCTCCTTTCAAGAGATTCAACCGATAAAGGATTATTTCCTGGAGTTTCAAAAACTTTTCAAGAAACATGGCAGGTACTAAACAAACATAATTATATCTTAGTAGACCATATAGTTGCAATTTTCAAACACGTTAATCTGTATTTTTAAATAATAAATTAGCTACTATACATGTCCTTCATTATT
Organism: Oedothorax gibbosus; assembly: GCA_019343175.1. Taxonomy (NCBI): domain Eukaryota; kingdom Metazoa; phylum Arthropoda; class Arachnida; order Araneae; family Linyphiidae; genus Oedothorax; species Oedothorax gibbosus. The sequence goes on along the minus strand of JAFNEN010000023.1, from coordinate 2,339,640 downwards.
ATTCTTGTAGAAATAAAAAGCCTTTACTACTACACTGCTCAAAACAATTAGGGGAGCACTTTGCGTACTTTTGTTAACTCTTTCTGTTCCAACATTTTATTTTTTATTCTAAAAATCTAAAATTTGTGAAATAGATTCATCATGCATCAAGGCTGAAATGGCAAAAAACACGGAGTGAAAATCTTAATTTTTTAAAACTAAAATTTAAGTTGAAAAAAATGGAATCATAACTTTTGAATAAATTTTAACAATATTTTTTTTTAAACTTTATTTGTTAAAAAAAATTTTAATCATTTTTTTAACATCCAAGAATGCAAGCATGAAGAATTTAGGGTCAATTTATTTCATAAATTTTTTTGGAGTGAATTTTATTTTACCATGTTTTTCATATTTTCATTTAATTAAAAAAAACTTTATTTAATTTTTCAAAAAGCATGATTCTTCCATCTAACGTAAGTAAGTATAAGTGAACTAACCATAAGTGAGAGCTCAACTTAGCGAGAAAAAAAATCGCAAGCTGATGATTCCAAATGGAATCATTGGGGTGAAAGGGTTTAAACCATGCATTCCCCTAATTCTTTTGAGCAGTGTAAAACAATAAAATCTGACCTAAATGGTTATTGGTTAGCTAATAGTTTTGAGTCAAACAGTTTAACTGTGATGATTTTTCATTGTTTTTTAACCATAACCTTTTCTAAAGGTTAAGAAATGGAGTTTTGTAGTTAATGAATGGAGTATATGGAGGAAGTAGTGCTCATGTTTTTTACCTTGTTTTTATATTATGAGTTTATATGCATTTCAGTACCTTTTAGTTTGTGTTGTGGACAACTAAACATCTTTCTTAAGAAATACTAGTTTATTTGGAGTCAACATTCATACAAACTACTAGAACCAGCAGCTTCAAGTTTAAATATAATTTCATTTATAATAATTAACAGAAAGTTATTACATAAACATACTTTTTTATAAATAGTTATTTCCAAATTTTAGAAAAATATATTCTATAAGTTATATAATTTGATATTTAGTAAAAGTTTTTTTTCATACAATTTAATAATCCATAACTGTATGTTTCAATTAACAAGCTAATTGTTACAATCATTTACTACTAATATAGGTAGCTAAGAAAGCAAGTGTTTTAAAAAGACGAAAATCAAAGTCTAAAATTGAAGTTCCTTCAAGCAATAGCAATAATGAAATATCATCTATACAAAAAGAAAGTGATAGTGAAGTCAATGGAGAGGAAAATAAACCAGGTACTATTACAATTTTTCAAGCAAAATTAATGTAATATCTGCAGTAATAAAAGATAAAAACAAATACTTCTTGACTTTGTAAAACAGAAACATTTTGAATAAGTATATAGAGATTTATAAAATAGTACATATATTAGAATGTATTTACCATTTAAAAAAAAAATTATATGTCATGGAGATTGCCACATTATTGCCTTATAAGAAGAGTTGTTTAATTATCAGTGAAAAAAAAATATTTTTCTACTTATAGCCTCCTGCGACCCTACAAAATCCTACACATATATTCTTTATCTAAACATATTTTTCAAACCAATTTACATTTAAAAGTATATTTTGAAAGGAATTTTCACACACACAAGACCTCCAAAATCTGCCTGACCCGCATGCTACATTATTTATTATACAAATAAACAAGTGATACTTGCAATCAAAGGCTAAAGAAGATTCTTATATCCTTTTCTATCACAACATTTCTATTCTTTAAGTTTCAAATAATTTCTTTCGTAAAAGGAAATTAAAGCAAAACGTATAAACATAAGTGTCAATGCATAAATTGTTTTATATTTAAAAGTTTTTTTCATATTTTAATATTACTTTTGATAGTTAAAATATTAAATTGTTAAAAATAGTATTTTTTAAATAATTTTAAAATTTAATTTTTAATGTTTTCATGTGCTTATTTTGTGCTAAATTCAGTTTATAATCTTGAAATGTACTTGTTGTAGGAGTTTCACGACAAAGATCAATAAAAAGAGATTATGCTAAAATACCCTCCACAGCGCATGCACATCCTTATCCGAATATTGATATGGTATCTGATGAAATAGAAATTGAGATTGATGACCCTCCAATGCTTACCGTGTGAGTGTTTTTTTATTATGTGGACTTTATTATACAGTAAGATTTGAATAAAATTTTATTTTGGTGATACTTTTGTAAATAAATTTGAGTGCAGAAAATAATTTTTAGAAATGAATTTGTTTGATTAAAAAATATGAAGTAGATGAATATAAAGTATTTTGAGTATTTTATTGTTGAATAGTGAAGTAGATATCATGTCTTCATAATATCTTTATTTTATGTATTTTAGGCTTACTGAAGCTCACAAGAATGCAATTAGAGCAATAAGAAAGATAAAATATTTTGTTGCCCGAAGAAAATTTCAGGTAAATTAAAAGTGTATGATTATTTTAAGTTTGTGAATTATAGAGGTGTTGTATATTTCTATCACTTAAAGTTCAGTGTCATGCATACCTGTTATTACTGTGTGATAAATGAAATTTATGGACATTCTTTTTTCAATTTTGTTCATATTGACAGACGTTTTAGTCAACATTTATTTTGACCAATTGATGCAATGTTCTAAGGGTATGCATAATAGAATTCAAAAGCTTCAGTAGAATTCAAAAGGCTTAGTACACAGATTTCTTCACACTCCTCACTCATTTATTTTGAGAAAAAGTTATTAATTTCTGGACAAAACATCATAATGTGGACCCTTTATTTATAAAAATCTGCTGTTAAAGAGTTGAAATTTTTTAGAAACATTTATTTAAGCAACCATATCTAATATTCATGTGTATTTTTATCAAAAAATTAAAAGCAAAGCTCTACCAAATTTGAATTGTATTATCCAAAATGAAGTAAATATTGAGGGTTAATTTATAATCTATGTTATGTCAGAATTTGTTTTTAAGGGTTTTTTTTTGACATTTTTGTGATAAGATCGTAAGACTGCCTGGATATCGAAAAAATAATGTCCTAACTTCCTATTACAAACACTGTGTTTTTTAGAATCTGCAGTCCAAAAATTTGTGTTTAACTCTGTAAATATTAACAAAAACATATTCAGACAACCCCTTCCCAATATGTGCCTTAAAAAGGTGGTTGTTAAATTAAGTGGAAATAGAATAAATTTAGTTACTGAAAGTTTTACCGTATTAACTAATTCAAAACAAAACTTGTGTATTTTTTCTTTTGCAATTTTAAATATTCTAATCTGTTTGAATTTTAGCAAGCTCGAAAACCATATGATGTTCGTGATGTAATAGAGCAGTATTCTCAGGGACATCTAAATATGATGGTTCGAATAAAAGAACTACAAAGAAGGTTAGTTTTCTTAATATTGTTTTAAATTTTTTGCAATGCTTGCAAAAGAATATCAAAGTGTACAAGTCAGTAAAAGTAAAGATAACTTTTATGCATGTTAATCTTATGATTTACATCATTGATACAATAGACCCTCTCAAAATGGGAATCCTAGGGACCTTAACAATTGTGTTCTGCATGTGCTAATCTAACAGAGATAGGAAGAAATTATTTGTTTGTGTTTGCTAAACTATGGTCGGCAATTCGACAGCTCATAGTTTTGGAATGTCAAGTTTATTTTAAATCCAAAATAAAAAAAAACAGCTTACGAATAGAATTTTGCTATTTCGTATGTTTTTAGAACGAACACAAAATAAATTTTAACAAACAAACCTCCTGATGTAATTTCACCTTAAAATTGACCAAAATTATAAGAACTATATTTTTGAAGGGTGGAAAGGGTATCTTGTTATAATTTGAATCAGGTGCATGTTTACTGTTTTTCCACAGATTTCCAAGACTGTGCAAATACTCTAGAGCTATAGAGTGTTTACATTGTCAATAGAGTGTTTACCTTATACACTTAGGAACAGTACATTATTTTAGCCATGACGCACAGTATGACACACAGTATCCAACTTTTGGAGTTAGAGAAAAAAAATATTTTGGATTTACTAATTCAATTGAAGAGCTTAGTGGAAGAACGTGCTAAGTGACATTTTTGAAAATATTTATATTTTTGTGTCAATGAACATATTACTAACTTTTTAAACGGTAACAAGTTTTCCCTTTATCATAAATTTTAAGTTTAGTATACTTCTTACGGTTTGCAAGTACCGATTTCCACAGATCTTGGTGCAAACAAAAACCTTTAAAGCTAATTTTCGCTGTTGCACCACTGACTTTTGTTTTAAGTAATGCATCTGAATATGTTAAACATATTCAAATTATACTTTGCGAAAATGGCTTCTCTCTTTTAATATATTTTGTTAAATGGGTTATAATTTATTTTACCAATTTGAACAAATATTCTTTATCATTACACTCTCTAGACCAATCTAATTTATTTCAGATTGGATCATACATTAGGAAAGCCAGGATCTTATCTTACCGAGAAAGGAATGAAACCTATGACGATAGGAGCTCGTTTGCATAGAATGGAACAACAAGTAAATATTAACTTTTTGCATTGTCCTTATTATGTTGTTGATTTTTTTGTCCGCTTGATTGAAGGTTTTGAATTTTAAGTTATTAGTACTTCATACATTTTTCTTACTAATAATATAGTAACCTTGCACCTAAATCCTACTAGTAGATAAATTTGAAACCTTACTTTCTAAACAATATATTTTAATAATTTTATTAATTACTAGGGTCTTTGCATCTAATCTTGCTAGCTTGCAGATTGTTGAGCGATCTCAGACGCCTAAAAAAACCATTCCATCATGCGCTATTATACTAATAATGAGCATGGACCATTAACAAATTCGCTTATAAATTGTTGTATAAATAATTTCTCTACTCAATGTGTCCAATTACAAGTATGAGTTATCTTATTATGTACAATCAATAAAATCATTTATCGGATATACCTTTGCAAAGCTTTAAAAAAAAATAAATGAATATCAAAAGTTATTTTCTAGGTTTAAAAAGCGAATAAAAATTGTGTTGTACAATTATACCAATTTCTAAATCAAAACTTTAATAAATACACTGCTCAAAAGAATTAGGGGAATGCATGGTTCAAACCCTTTCACCCAAAATGATTCCATTTGGAGTCATCAGCTTTCGATTTTTTTTCTCACTAAGTTGAGCTCGCACTTATTTATCGTTAGAAAGAAGAATCATGTCTTTTGAAGAATTAAATGTTTATTTTAATTAAATGAAAAGATGAAAAACATGGTAAAATAAAATTATCTCCCAAAAACTTTTATGAAATAAATTGACCCTAAATTCTTCATGCTTACACTCTTAGATGTTTAAAAATTGATTTTATTTTTTTTAACATGACGTTTTGAAAAAGTTATTGTTATAATTTATTCTAAAGTTATGCTTCCTTAATTCCCCCCCCCCCCCCCCCGTAAACTTTAGTTAAAAAATTAGGATTCCCCCCCCCCCGTTTTTACCATTTCATTCTGGATGCATAATGAATCTATTTCACAAATTTTAGATTTGTAGAATAAAAAATAAAACGTTGGAACTGAAATGGTTTTCAAAAGTACGAAAAGTAGCTCCCCTAATTGTTTTGAGCAGTGTATTAACAACCCTTAAACAAGGCTAAAATAAACTAAACTGAAATAAAAATTTTAATAGGAATATGAATAAAACAGAATGCTCGGCATCAAAAGTTAATTACAACACAAAACAATAAGCCTACTTGCCTTAGATGAGGTCTAATTACCAGTTATTCTGCCTACTGAGTCCCTGCCAAAACATGGCAAGCCTTCAATATTACGTAAAAAGAAAAATTTTAGATAATGTTACACAAGAAATTTGCAACTACAAATAATGAAAAAATCATACAAATGTGTTTAAAGGATAAAACTGTTTTCAAGCACACATTCATTTTTTCTGTGGGAAAAGAAATTTTTTTCTCTTCTTCTTACCTGCTTCGATAGAAATGCTGCTATGTGGCATCACACAGCGTTTACAGTGGGTTATCAAAGACAAATCTGGACTATTTGAATATTTTAATTACTACAATTGTAATAAAAACCTAATTAGTTCGTCAATCAAAAGTCACCTTCATTTACAGCAAAATATTCTCTTCATTTTCATGTCAAATCTATTAAAAATAAAGTTGCCTATCGATCAAAAATTGCAATTTTTGCTAAATTTTTATTAATTTTAAAAAGCCAATTGCTTTTAAAAGTATGCAAAATTTTAAAAAAAACGGATAAAGCAATTCGTTTAGAAAGTATTCAATGTTTAATATTTTAGAAATTTTGATTTTTTTTAAATGGAAATTGTGAAAGCTGTATTATTTCCTGTGTAGAAATAGCTAAAATATGCTGATTTTGGACTTTATTTAATATTTTTATTGTATGCACACTAAATCCACATTCCTTGTATTTATTTTTCATGAAACAATCTTTGTCATAGTTACAATTTAAATTTGTACATTTTTATTTTCAGATTGCAAATCTTGATAGAAAAATGGATGCTGTCATTTGCACCATCAATGTATTAATTGATAAGCTAAATAATGAACCAATCAATGTAGAAGCAAATGTATGATAAGAAAGGAGGTACCGAAATGTAATGATATATTTATTTTACAGTTACAATTTGATTGGATACTGTCCCAATTCTACTTTTTATGTTGTGAACTTAGACACTTCCAAGCCTAACTACTAACTTTAGAAATTTTATAAATTATTATATTATTAATTAGTATTAATTGATAAGCTAAATAATGAACCAATCAACATCGAAGCGAGTGTTTGATAAGAAAGGATGCACTGAATTGGACTGTTAAATATTTATTTTACAATTACAATTTGATTGGATACTATCCCAATTCTATTTTGTATGTTGTGAACTTAGACACTTCCAAATTAAGCAGATTGGAGTGTCATAGTTGAAAAAGCTGCTTTTATGTGTGTTTTGGGACATAAATAATTTCTCCAAAAAAGTAATTGTATTTTTAACGCTAATACTAATTCAGTGAAATTTTTAAACCACTTTTGCGATATTTTCTAAACTTTTCTTTCAAGTATAATGTTATTTAATTTGGGATATATGTTGTTTAGATTATTTAAAGTACAAATTTTATAATGAATTTTTTATACTAAAAATATTACAAACATTTTCAAATATGATGATAGTATGTATCTACTGATTAAATCAGCCTGTTGTTTATAATTTATAAGTTAAATTATAATATAAGCCTAATACATTGCAAACAAGTGCTATCAATAAGTTAGTTCAAAATATATTTATACAAACCAAACAAAAATTTAAATGTTTTATTTAAAATTTTATGTTTCCTAAAGTTCTCTTTTTTTTTCTTTAAAGTTTCTTCCAATCAGATTGTATTATATGCTTGTTTTTGCATCAGTTTAAATTTAATTACTTGTTTTGCAGTTTTTAAAAATAAAAACATATAGAGAGTCACAGTAAACAAGCAATGAGGAGATAAAACATATTAGAAATGTGATCTCTATTCTTTTTTATTTAATCAGAAATGTCGCAGCAATACTTGGCCACGGCAGCTAGTTATGATTAAATGGACTCATTATAGATTAAAGAAAAACATACTTTATAAAACTTTTAAAATTTAGACTAGATTTTTTAATAAGACAACAATTTCTCTAAAAAAAACTACACATACAAATATATTTTGAGATTGCGTTAAAATGCTGCCATCTTTGAACAATATGCACAACCTTTAAGATAATTTATTACATTATCTTTGGGTTAATTTTTTTGCTGGTTTAATTCGACATATGTTTTTAATGAAAAATATATTATAAACTACTAATGTTAGAAATTTTATAAAATATTTACATTTATTACATTTTAAAGTCTTGCATAACGGCATTTTATGTAATATTGGTACAGTAGCATTATTTGAATGATCTTTCTTAAATTATGTAAATAGTTAAAAAATTAATAATTTATTTTCACCATCGAAGTGCCTTTGTTGAATTCCATGCTTTTCAATTGTATCAAAACATCTTATTATTTTCTTTAATCTATTCATATAAATAGAAACTAATATTTTGTATTTTTTAATGTGGGAAAGGCTAAAGCCTCATGGGTCATAATTACTATTTTAACCAAATTATCTGTATCCGTGTATTAAATTTGTTAATTTAACATCAGATACAATTTCTTTTTTTTTTCTTGAAAAACACTTGGTGGAGAATTGGAGATTGTTAATTTTAAAGGAAATTACATAATCCCTTTTAATTTGTGTTTACCTTGGCTAAATAAAAAAAAGTTTGAGGGCTTTTTTTATGCTGAGGAGAAAGAGATTCAACCAAATTCTGCTTTAGAAAGTGATAAATAACCAAGGCTGATATCTTCCCATGGCCCAATGTAAGGGAGAATGGATAGTTTTGATCTCTGGTGAATCTCATTCTAATTTAGGTTATGGAGGGCTCTAGAAAGTATAGCTCTTTTTACAGCTATACTTGATTTTGTAAAACTTGTTATGAAACAACTTTAAAAAGCTTTGAGAAAATACAATATTTTTTTACAATAAAAATAATAAATAATATACATTTATATTTTTTGAAACAATAAGCAAATATTTGAGATTACTAAACATTTGCAAAGCAAAACAAAACATTTCCATGTAAAAAAAATCAGTTGGGATATTGCTATTGAACTTGATTTAATTAAAAAATGTACTTAACCAATGTGCTGGTTAATCAGTAATAAGTTATAATTTAACTTGATATACTCTTTTATGTAATAATTGATCTAAAATAGATACCAATATAATGTATTACTATACATATGTGCATTATTGTACAACTTATAAATTATAAGTCTGACTGAAAACTTTTTAAGCTGAACTGTTGTAAAATATCATATTTTTTATATGGGAAAACGAAACAATGCATTGATTTTTTTTATATCAAATAATCAAAAGTATTTTCTACCAAGAAATGTTTCGGAAATATGCCCACTTTTGTTTGCTAGTTTCATTTTATTATTAAAGTAACTTTTAAATTAAAAAAAAAACAATTTCATAAATTTACAAGTTAAACTTATGAAGAGCTTCTTATGAGGTTTAAATTTTCATATTTTACTTATCTTTAAGTACCAAAGAATTTATCGTATAGGAATCATTTGAAAAAAATTTAACTATCTTTAAAAAGTGTGAAGCATTTCTAGAAAGCCTACTTTTATTTTTTATACAAATTGAACTACAGAGCTATGGAGAGAATGATTGACATCTATGCAAGTTTATAATTAACACAAAATAAAAATATCTGAATTTGATACCTGATGTTTTGAAGACTGGATATCAATTGGTACTATTGCTATAGTGCATACAAGTTCTGAAATATTGCTTGCTTGTCTGTAATTGAGGCTTATATTGCTCATAAATAACTTTTGGGAACTTTATTATTGATATTCAGTCTTCATTTATTATTTCAGTGTTAATAAATGTGCATTTTAAAAGAACTAACTATAAAAATGTTATACTAGTTTTGGGAATTTATATTTATACCAATCCAAAAAATATCTCGTACTGATTCCAAAAATTGATCGTAAAAATAGCTAAGCATTTATATAACTGAAAATTGTTCGAAATAATTGGATGTAAATCAGAAACAAACCAAGTAGCTAATGTGTTTAAAATGTTTAGGTGCTTAAAATTATATATTTTAACGTTGAGCTTAAGAGGGAACACTGTTAACTTTTCCAAATACCTTATTTATACTAATTTAAAAATACTCATGGTCTCTCTTTATAATATTTATTGCATTGGATAACTTTTTTTAAAGAAATGTTCCTTAATGATATACATGTGTGATCTATTTGATAAAAAAAATCAACTATTTAGCACGAAAAGTTTTGATAAAAATAAATTGTTTTGATAACACACAGTTTTTTTACAGATCAGAAGGTAAAAAAAACTTAAAATTTTAAATAATACATTTATATTAATAGTTGCATAATATTTGAAGATTTTCTCGAAAGTCAAGAATATAGTTCATGGGCTTGCATTTTAATTGTTTTTTTTTTTTGCCCCTTGAAAATAGTTTTGATTTCTAATCCACTAACCACTTGCTTTCAACCTAATCAGTAGTAACCAGCTGAGAAGTTCTCTTTTGCGCTTTGATGAAGATTTTCAAGAAATACATCATGAACTGAGTGTAAAAAGAAAATTATGAAACATTTGAAGTACTATTTATATCTCAGTTTGTTGTCTGTCCAGAGAACATTGATTAAGTAATAGGTACATAAAATATTTGTTTAGATTTGTTTAAAAATTAGTTTCCACAATTTTTCACAGTATTCATAGCACCTAAAATTCATTAATAACTCAATACTAAGACACACTGTATAATTTAGTGGTACTATATACTTTCAATAATAAGTCATTCGTTTGTGTTGAAAAACTAAGTAGGAAACCACAAAACTATTGTGGTTCATATCTAAAATGAAATAACTACATCAAACTTCATGCAAAAGGCAGATAATTGGAAGAATAAAGTACTGTAATAACAAATCTCCTTTTTTAGGTAGTTGTGGAATTACTGAAGAATTACAAGAACAATTTTAATATTACTATAGTTAGCGATTACTAAAAATAAAATGCATATTATGACTGTCCTTGCAGTTGTGTTTTAACTGAATTTGTGTGTAAAAGATAACTTTTTTTCACATTAAATGTTTGCACTTCTATTTATTTTTATGTAGTTACTTTATTTCATTGTTCATTGAATTTAAGCGAGGGTCGGACTAAATGTTATTTCAATTGTACATTAATACGTACTTTATCTACTTGAGTTTGTAGACAAATCTTGATATATAAAACTTATTTTATTATTGTTATAAAATTATCTGTATCAAACTTGTGGTTTGTCAAGTAATACAGATTATGATTTTAAGAGAGGTTACAATTTTGCAATTTTTGAAGTAAAATAGATAAATTGGAATCATGAGTTAAATTCTAACCCTCTTTCAAATTAATGTATTTAATTATTATATTTATTTTATCTTTCCTTTTTCATGTGTAGTGATGCATTTGTGGCAGCACGGTGATGTGATTGTGACGTTGGACATCCGGGCTGCACTGTGGCAGCACTGTGATATTGTGACGTTGGACATCCGGGCAATTGTTGGCCTATTTAACCAATGTGCACTGTATATATTTTGGAGTTATTGTTTTGATTGTTATGTTTTATTAAAGTTTGTTGTTACGAAATGACTGTTCTTTTAAAGCCTGATCCCAACACGACTAGCTCCCAAAACTGGTGACCCGGACGTTAGGATATGACGGCTTCAGTCATTTTCGTTAATTTTAACTTTTATTTAAAATCATAAATTCAAAATTCGTTTAATTTATTTAACGGTTAACCACTTAATGGTTGGTAAGTGTAACTTCTCTTTGGTCTGCTGCTTTGTGTGCTGTCAAATACTATCTTGTTTTTGAGTACTTTCTGTGATTGTATTTTACTTGTATTTTATATTAGTGCTTTTGTAGTTTTTTCAAAATGTCAACCAGTAAAGATGTTACCGAACCTTCAGAGACTGTCGAAGCTAGTGATATTCATAAAATTTCTGCTCGTTTGCCTTCTTTTTGGCCGGAATCTCCTGAACTTTACTTTGCCAGTATTGAGGCAAGTTTCAAATTAAGCGGAATTGTTTCTGAGACTACAAAGTTCCTATCCCTGGTAGCCGCTCTTGACCAACAAACTATGTTGGTCGTAGCGGATTTGATCCGTTCACCGGATCCAAAAACACCGTACACGGTTGTTAAAAATAGGTTGATTAAGGAGTATACTGTCTCTGAGGTTCGGCGCATTCAAACTGTGCTCAAAGATTTGTGTTTGGGAGACCTTAAACCTTCTGCCTTTTTGCGTAGAATGCGTGAGCAAGCCGGCGCGGGTTTTTCGGAAAGTGGTTTGAAATCTATTTGGCTATCGCATATGCCCAGCTCTGTCCAGTCTATTTTAAGTACACTGGATGATAAGGATTTAGCTGGCTTGGCTACAGTAGCCGATAAAATTTTTGATGTAACCAACTTCGAAAAGAGTCAATTCTGTGACTCAATTCAAACTGACTTGCCCACTGGCCCATCAGGACCCAATGTTTTGGCCTTGCAGTCTCAAGTAGATGGTCTTGCGGCAGAAGTTCAGTCTCTGCACAGTAAAGTTGACATACTGCTAAAAAACCAAAAATTTCGTGGTCATTCTCGCGGCCGTTCATTTTCACGCAGTGCGGCAGAGGGCAATAAGTCAAAAGAATTTGGTCTTTGCTGGTACCATAAGAATTTTGCCGATAAAGCTAAAAGGTGTATTGATCCTTGTTCCTATGTTTCAAAAAACTAGGTAGCCCATGTTCGGAATTGGTGACCCCGGCTGAAAGTGGGAACCTAAGTCACCGATTGTTTATGTCTGACCGCAAAACCAGATTACGTTTTTTGAATTGATAGTGGTTCAGATGTAAGTTTATTACCAAGGACTTTTAAAGGTAGTCGCACACCCTCAAGGTATACCTTAAATGCTGCTAACGGTACATGTATAAAGACGTACGGTTCAAAGCTGCTTGTCGTCGATGTTGGGCTCAGAAGGAGGTTCACCTTTACTTTTATCATAGCTGATGTTTCCAAACCTATTATTGGTGCTGATTTCTTACAAAAGTTTGGTTTATTAGTGGACATTCGCAATAAGCGACTAATCGATTCTACAACTTCTTGCAAGAGTGTAGGTCAAGTTTTACCCACTTTATCCTCCAGTGTAAAACTGTAATCAGCACTAGTGGTAGGTTTCACGAACTGCTTAGTGAGTTTTCGGAGATTACAAAGGTCAAATCTCAGCCCCTCAAGGTTAAGCACGATACCGTGCATCATATTCAGACTGTAGGGCCTCCCGTTTGCTCAAAAGCTAGAAGGTTGCATCCAGCTAAATTTAAAGCAGCTAAAGATGAGTTAGCCTTTATGCTCGAGCACGGGATCTGTAGACCTTCCAAAAGTCCTTGGGCCAGCCCTTTACACATGGTCCCTAAAAACAACTCTGATTGGAGACCTACGGTTGACTACCGCATTTTGAACTCTAAAACTCGTCCTGATAAGTACCCATTGCCTAATCTTCAGGATTTTACTCAAATTTGGCAGGCAATAAAATCTTCAGTAAAATTGATTTAGTCCGTGCCTTTAACCAAATCCCTGTCTTCGAGCCTGACATCGAGAAAACTGCAGTTATTACACCTTTTGGGCTTTTTGAGTTTGTATTTATGCCTTATGGATTATGTAATGCTCCGCAGACCTTTCAAAGGTTTATCAATGAGGTCCTTTTTGGCCTTGATTTTTGCTTTGCTTATCTCGACGATGTCCTCATTGCAAGCAGGGACGAAGTTGAACATGTTAAGCATTTAAGATTAATTTTTGAAAGATTACTTAAATTTGGTCTTACAATTAATGTCAATAAGTGTACTTTTGGAGTAAGTGAAGTGTCCTTTCTTGGCCACTTGGTGGATGATTTTGGATGTAAACCTCTCCCCGATTAAACAGAGGTGATCACAAATTACCCTAAGCCTAAAACCATTAAGGATTTACAAAGATTCCTTGGCTGTGTTAATTTTTATCGGCGTTTTGTCCCCCATGCGGCTGACTTGCATGCTCCACTAAATCATCTACTTTGTGGTCGTAAGAAAAATGACAAAAGCCTAATTGAATGGACACCACTGTTAGACGAGGCTTTTGAGAAATGTAAACTTTCAGTTGTAAATGCTACGCAACTAGCCCATCCTGAGCCAGATTGCGACCTTGCTTTGTTTACAGATGCAAGTGATTTCGCAGTGGCTGGGGCTTTACATAAAGTGACGCCAAAAGGTTTTGTTCCTTTATCATTTTTTTCTAAGAAATTGAATAATGCACAAACAAAATAATTGTTATGTTATGTTAACAATTGTTATGTTTTATTAAAGTTTGTTGTTACGAAATGACTGTTCTTTTAAAGCCTGATCCCAACACGACTAGCTCCCAAACATTAATATCTTGTGTAATTATTCTATTTACACAAATTTTTAATTTCACACTATGTAATTCTAATGTATGCAAATAAAAATTCTTCATTAATAATGGATTGCATAATTTTGTACTATTACTGATAACTATAATATTGTGATATTTGTATTGTAAGTAACCTCTGTTACTTTCATATCGCTCCTCAAATCAACTCCTGGTATTTATTTAAAAAAAAACCTCCACCACCTAATTAGAATCTAGCAATTTCCTCACTGTTTTTCAATTTGAAAAACTTGTTATGAATATGAATTCTTTTTTCTGAGCATAAACGGTCTACCACTTTATTTCAAAGGGCCATTGACACTATAAAGGGTGGAAAGTCAAAACAATTATAGCAATGAAAAGATAAAATTTTAATTTTTGGAAAAACTCCCAAGTATGCTGCTAGCATCCACCCTTTACCAAAAGATGGCATTATTATTCAGATGAAGTAATTTTCAGAAAACTATCTATTTGAAAGAAATATTCTTCGAAAAGATTCAATTGTTCCATTTCAACTACAAACATACAATATTCTATAAATGCAATTTATTACATAGAAAGTGTTTTGTTTGACATTAATTAAAATTTGTTTTTTAGTTTAATTAAATATGTAAAAAATACTGCTCTTTATTTTCCCCCACATTGAAACTTATTTATGAACAATTTTTTTAAAAAAAGATCGTAGATCGAAATTGCAATTTGTGTCACTGTGAAGCGTCCTTTTAGTTCTCCAAAGGAAATAGCTATAGAAGGAGAGATAGTCATAGAGCTTTTGTGATTAAAAAAATACCCAAAATTTTTTACATAAAATATGTGCCGTAAACCCTAGAGGGTAAACGTCAAACCAAAGCGTCAGGCTTGTTTACAAAACAAAAAGCTAAACAATGAATTTACATAAAGATGATACATATTTTGATAAGAATATACAAGACTTGTACAAGTACAAAGTTGTCATAAATGTTTAAAGTTATTAGTTAAAGAAGTTTTAACTCTCAAAAGGAAATGGCCATGTAGGGTCATGATGAACGGTGCATGGGTATTTGTATTTTTGTTCAACTATGCGATTGTATGAAATCGTTTTTATTTCCATATAGTTAGATTTTTCATTTGAGGTTATTCAACTTTGAAATATCCATATCTAGAAAAGGAAATTTCAAAATTTGAAATTTAGTCCTGTATTATCTTGATGATTGCAACTCAGTTTTAGAAGTCTCTTACGAAATGCAATCGTGACCTCGCCTTTTATAAGCTCAGAATAAGACACGCCCTAGAAGTTTACAATACAAGCCAGAAAGGTGAAACAAAATTCGTAATCGGTTGTGTAAATAACGGGTTTTGGGCAGGAGATAATTATTAAGATAAATGTTCTCAAAAGACTTTCAGGTAAGCATTAGGGGCTAAATGATGTGCCCTTCTCCATGTTGTTGGCGCCCCTGTCACAAAGTGCAATGCTCCTCTAGTAAACATTCAGTTAGCATAAAATAAATTATAATACATGTTTACATATACTACCCGTTCAGAAATAAATTCATATCTTATTTGAATTTAATAAAAAATTGTGTTACTAAATATAGAAATTTTGCAATTAAAATTAACTTTTTTAAAATATTTTTTCAGTTTGGCCCATGACATGTAAATTTTAAAGAAATGTGGATGATT
Source organism: Oedothorax gibbosus (assembly GCA_019343175.1). Taxonomy (NCBI): domain Eukaryota; kingdom Metazoa; phylum Arthropoda; class Arachnida; order Araneae; family Linyphiidae; genus Oedothorax; species Oedothorax gibbosus. The sequence goes on along the minus strand of JAFNEN010000023.1, from coordinate 2,323,941 downwards.
TCGCATTTCTCTTATTTCCCTTCGGCACAGCCCAATGAACCACCATTTATTGACGGCCCCTTACCTGAAATACCATCTAGAGTTTGGGAGAAAAGTCCCCTCTGTTCAACAAATCACAAGACTGAAAATACAAAAGAACTTACAACCCTTATATAAAAGTAAAAAACAAGCAGCATAATTTAACACATATACTATAGCGCATAAAATCACCATACGGTTTTTTTTAAACATCTGGGTAGGTGAGAATATCAGTAGCCGTGGAGCTAAAATAAGTGCAACATCCTCAATTTAAAATCTTTCCTTAGTACTTTTTTGTACTACAGTGAGTGCAGTCATTGTTCTTAGTAAATGCGTTTTTATAGACGTTGAACCTTGACATGCATTACCTAATTTTATAGATCCCTGTGAATAAAGTAGTTTCTGAAGTAACAGCGAGCCTCAAGCCCTCAACTATAGCCGAAATTTAACTGAAACGCAACGCGAACGATTCGCCTGCAAAAACGGGTGGAATTTCGTAGATTTCGTGCGTTCCCTAAACGAACCTGAACTTACGCTACGATTGGTCAGGCCATTCGAGCAATCGCGCGTGAACTGTTTAATGTTTTGGTGCTCAATATATATCGGCGAAAAATGTTAAATATCATAGATATGTTTTTACAAGAAAAGAGAAAACCCCGACCACACAGAAACTCATTAAGCTGTGCGGGGAAACCCAAATAGATTTGTCTGGTAAGAAGTTTATTAGTAAGCATCGTTCGGATAAAGAATCGATCCAACACGTTTGGCGAAAAAAAGAACGAATCAAGATTCTTTCTTTTGAATGATTCATTAAAAAGAACGTAAACGCTTGGGATGAATCTTTAAGGGGAAAGGGGAGTCGGATGGTTGTTTGGGTCAAAAATGTCGATTTTCTATTTTTCTTTTATTTTTAATCTGCATATCTATAGCTTTAATTTAAGACCAAGATTATCGATTTCTGTTTAGTAGTTTTCTTTTTATAAGCATTTTTCAGAAACTATCAATTCTACACCTACACTACACCTTAATTTTCTTTTGCGTTTCCTGAAATATAAGGTTTTCAACAGTTAGGAACATTTTTCTCAGGAACTATAAAAGATATCAATATGGTTTATTTATTTCTTCCCCACTAATAGCTCTGATTTAAACTGAGGAATTTTAAACATTTCTGCTCAAAAAAAAGTTATATAACTTTATATCGGATTTTTTGGTTTTTTAAAATACATATTTAAAAAAGAATCACTGTTAAAGTACTTTTTATACTGCAAAATATCCTTGGTTTAAATTAAAGAGTTATATGTAAGGAACAAACTATAAAAGAAATCAATGATATCTCATATAGTTCCTGAGAAAAATGTTCCTAAAGTTAGTAAATTAACATAAGCGAGATATAACCGTCACTCCCCTTAAAGGAGCGGGATTCCAGAGATTTTCGAATAATTTCATTAGTCAACTTCACGTGAAAAGAGGCGGGCGGGAGTAGTGGTCCTTGTCATTTGCACGAATGATACGCCCTTTAGCACGAATTCGCGTGGTTTTGGAAGTTAAAAACTGTTTTTCGAGAGCGTTCGCAAGGCGGAGCTTAAATCAATCGTATAGCAAAGCAAAAGTACGCGAATTCGAAGCGTTCCAGTTCAATTTCGGTTTATGTCTCTTAAAATTTTATTGTGGTAGATCTGAAACTTTCCTTCTATCGCTGGGGAAAGAGACGGTATGGCAGGGCGGTTATATTTATGCTCTTTTTAAAGAGCAGTTACTCTCTGCTACTGTTATTTTTAAAAGAGCAGTTCTTTAACCTGTTCTTTTTACAAAAGTTGCTTTATATGAGAAAGAATCTAGACAAATATTAAATAAAATTCAGAACGAACTTGATATAAAAAATCCAATTGGAAATATAATTTTTTGCAAAGTTTTATTATTATTGAAAATATAATACAACTTAAAAAATAGATAAATTTAAAACAACACTGTTTTAAATTTTAGTAGCATTAAAAATATTTTCAAAATAAGTTAAACAATACACAAATACAACAACACAAACATAATGCAAAATTTTTAAACAAAAAAAAATTAAAGATTGCGGTTCAAGTAATTATACAAAAAAGTATTTTACTGCTTTTGAGTGTGAATTATTTTTAAAGATTGAAACAAAAATAGGCTTTGTAAAAATTATTTATTTTAATCAAACACATTACTAAAATTAGATTTATAAAATAGTAAATATACTATGGAATCAATACCTAAAATTACTTCAAATATATCCAAAGGAATTTTCATTAAGTAGATTGTTTTACTGAAATATTTACACAAAGATTTTATCACAACTAAATACTAAAAAATATTATATGCTATATAATATTCACGATGCATACAAAATTAAAATTTCAAAGTATTCGGTATGGTAGCGTAATGAATTTCTTCACTATACTATTGAAAGTAAGGTAACCTAAAATGCAAATTTTAAAATAGTGTACATAAATTAAATTCTCCACAAGTAATATCTATATACATCAAATTATTAATATAAGAAAGAAAAAATATTTTTTATTACAGATATGTAAATTTAAAATGGACGCGAATAAATAAAAATTACTTAGATTAAAAGGTTTCCATTAATATTTATAAATAAGAGATGTTTTACATTTTCAATTGATAATCTAGACCGCCTGTCACTTAGTGTTTGTTCAGACTTCAAAAATATTCATTCGCATGGAACAGATGTTGCCGTAACTGGAAAATGCGAACAGAATATTTTTGTTAAATTCGGATACAAGTGTCCATTTTCTTTCCACCATTTTAAAGGATCTTCTTTTCGGTTGAGTTACTCTACGTCCATATAGAGCCTTACTTCATCCACAGCTTACGGATTGCCCTTTTCTGAAGGTTTGAAAGCAGCAGCTTTGGTGTCAAACATTTCCCACACAGATAATTGTTTGTCTTTATCACTTGTTTTGCTGGTGATTAGAAGGAATGTCGACGAAGTGCCTTGACTGTCCTTTTGATCAGGCAATTGAAGCAAAATTAACTGCTCCATAGCCTCCACGATAGATTCCTGGGTATCTTCATCAAACATAATCTGTTTATATAGGGGATCTAAAAACTTGGAGTACTTCAAAAGCTCGTTTTCTCAACTTTGCCCAATCTCTTACGAATTGATGAAAGTGAAAGCAGTGAGGAAATAAGGAAAAGTATCCTTTCAATAGCGTACGTGGGATTCTTCATTTCTTTGTAGACATTTTAACCTTTTGTTTAAATAATTATATTCGAACAAGTTACATATTTTTCAGCACTTAAAGTCCTTGTCAACACTTCTAACAGTTCCAATACTTTAACAACCTCTTTACATATATTCCGTTTAGTGGTTGTTAATGCAGAAATGTTTCACATGGTAGAAGAACCAAGGAAGTTTTTATGTTGTCTTCTATTCCATAAATCTTTTTATTATGTAGTATGTGGAGTTCCTATCTAGTCGGAACACTTTTTACAAATTTTTTGGGATCGTTTCCTTGACCTTCTTTTAGTTTATTGGCAGCAGTAGTACTTCGTTTAAAAAACGCTACTGTGGATTTGATTTTTCTACAATATCTGTAATTATTTGAAGACTATCTTCTGCGACTAGGTTTATGGTGAGTCCCATACAACCAAAATGTTCCCATTTTAGCTTTTGCTTTATTGCATTTGTGATGTTTGGGGAATTGTCTATGACACTTAAAATAATCCTTTTTGGGACATTCCATTTTACGATGATTTCAATGATGGCATGGGCTAAATTGTCCCAATGTGACTATTTTGTAAACACATTATGTACAATAACAAAGATTTTACTTCAAATTTTTTATCTATAAAATTTGCTTTTATGGCTAGAAAGCTGTCATTATTTATAGAAGTCCAACAATCTATTGTAAGAGTGAGACTTTCTCAGTTACATCATATAATAATTCTGTAACTTTGTTCTGTACATTTATAATGAGCCTGGCACCATAGATATATAAATTGTTTGTCTGCATGGCAAAGTATAATCACGATTTAAAGTGGCAGTGTACTTTTTAAATCCTTCATCTTCAACAATGGAAAAGGGCTGCATGTCGATTGTGAAGAGTCCAACAAGTGCATCATAATTTTTTTTCTTTTGAGTAATCATAATATTTTCTTAAAGTACTGTCCGATGTTAGTTTGTGCACCTGAGGCAGTCTATGAAGATCTTTTGTTAGTTAGGTACATTGATTTTCATAGTAGGATGTCTGTTTTTAATGTGGCGCTTCAAGTTTGTAGTCGATGAAGCGCATGATATTCCCTTCTTGCACATGGAACATACAGCTATGCATTTCTCCAAGTCCAATATGTTAAAATAGTTCCATACGAGTGAAGATATTTTTATCCATAATAAAGCAGAATCTGGGAATGAAATATCACACAAAGAGCAATGAACCAGGATGCTAAGAAATGCGTCCTCTTGTCAAAACAATGTTACATTGACTAGCGCTACCAGGATCGCCAGATGAAATTAAAAAAAAATAGCCAAACTTCTGCTAAAAAAAAGCCAAAACTACCCAATAATATCTTCTATTTCGTCCTTTCCCACCTAGTTAAAAGTACAAATAACACATTTAAAAGCAAAAAATGAACAAAACGTTAAAAAAATATTCAAGATTGAACAAAAAATAACATTTTGAAGGATTTTCAAACCAAATCATTAGCAAGAACAATTTTGGCTACTTTTTTTTAATTTTTAATCTGCAGTGCGGTTCAAATATTAGCCAAAACCGCTGCACGTAGCCAATCTGACAACCCTATCAGCCAATCAGACACAGCTGGCCTTGGCCTACTATAGGGAGGTCATGGCACCTTTTTATGTTGAGTATCCCATGACTATGTGTAAGAACTGTTCATATTCATGATTAAGTGGAGTAATGGAATATGTATGAACTAAAAAATCTCAATTGTACATCAAGAACACAAGTGTAGTTATAATATAATTGAAAATAATGCACACATCACCAGAAGCGAGTTAGAAATTTTATTTCTAAAATAATCAAAATATATCGGAATTGTTTATGTAATAGTAACTTAGATTTAAACTTTTTGTGTTTTTCAATCAATTTGGTTCAGTTGGAGAGTTGCATTTGAGATGAGGTACTTCAAACAAGTACCAATGTATCAAGTTTTACAGCACCAAAAGAGTTAAGCAGGAGAATAGACTTTTGACTTAGAAGTGGCACAAGTTTATTATAGTGGCCTTGTTAGTGGCGTGGATTACGTGATGTTTCCATGTGTCAAGTTGTCATTGATGATCAGTCCAAGATAGTTGTAAGGGTATGATGACTTTGAACATAATGTTTCATATATGCTTTTATTATTATAGTTTGGTAATAAGTATGAATGTAAACTTTTGATGTAGAATAATTTGAAAGACCTTTACTAGATGTACACTGATTCAATATCTTTAAGATACTTTATACCATTTCCTGTAAATAGATAAAACAATTTTAAAATAATTTATATTTAGCAATTGAATACATATTTTGTAATAGAATATATAAATGCAAAAGTTGCTGACCAGGCCATTATTAAAATTTTATTTTTGAAAAAGGGAACATCCAGGATTTAAAGAGAGAAAATGACAATGGAATTCATTAATCTTAATTGTTGCTACTTTTTGATTGCTGCAGTGAATTTTGAAATATTTTCTGCTAATAATTGAATAAGTGTAATTAAAATTTTGTAAGCTTTAAATATTAACTGCTTTTAGAAACCAATTTTAAATCTAAGTTAATTGGTCCTAATATTATTGAGATCCTATATGCTAGCGAGGTTGAAATTTCAAGTTACATTCTAAGAATGATTAAAACTTAACATACAATAGTAATCCAATTCCCCAGCTTAGCCAATTATCATTATAGGTGCAATTGGCAAAAATAAAACTTATGGATTTTGTTTATGCTTAATACCTTAAAATAATTCACCATTTTAATGTGTGTGTGTGTGTGACAATGATCCTACACATATAATTTTTTTTGATTCTTGATAAGTTATGGTATTAAGGAGTATATGTTTTTTTATATTCAAAGAGATTTCTCCTATTGCCGCAGCATTGACGTTAGCCCTTCCCTCTTTTTTTTCTATTTTTAGTGGGCTATTACAGAAATCTAAACAATGGCAAAATCATGGGGGAAAATAAAAAAATACATAATACTACTTACAATGCATGTTGATAAAATCTCTTAAGACGTAGCTAATTTTCCAAGCTTCTCAAGAAAACAGAAATAAGGGTATTTCAGGAAATTCATTTCATACCAGTAGTTAACTAAAAATAAATGTTTAAATGAATTTTCTTTGCCATATATGTATTTTTTCATATTAAATTAACTTATATTAAGCACATTATTTATAATGAGATTATTTTGAATGGAAACATTAATTAAAAATTGCAACATTCAGACTATTCTATAAATTGTTCGATAAGGTTTTAAGAGGTACAGAAAGTTTAATGATATAAATGCCAACTATGTTTTTCGAACAAAAATATTCTACATTTTTAACATAATAACGTCATTCAGTTCAGTCAACCAGCAATGAGTCCACACAAACTCTATTCTTCTTAATAAAATTATTTTTTATGTTTAAAACCATTTTCTGCAAGTGATTACATTGATGGAATTTGACATATTGTAAACGTAATTTTAAGCTTTTAAAAGATTTCTGCCTTTATTAGTTCATTCTATTTATTATTAGTAGTATAAAGTTCTATGGAAATATGCTTAATCTCATTATGTCCAGCTTTTGAAAATCAAAAATAATATGGTGTTTAATAACACCAAGAAAACAAAAATATAAATCTAAAACACATAATAATGAACATGAAAATAGTTATACTTCTTAAAATTATATTGGATATTGAAGTAACCTCCATTAATGATATTATAAGATGATACAACATTAAGATCTTTGAGTTATTTCGGACATAATATATGAGGTAACTTTAACCTGAATCATCTGTACTTGACATTTATACCACTGCAATATATTAATAAAAGAAAATTTCTGAATTTGTAAAACAGCAGGGAAGAAAAAATAATTGTATGCATAAAAAAATAAAGTAGCAAAAGTTTGCTATTGGTGGGGAGTATGACACTTACAACAATCATTTATAGTATTTAAAACAACCATCATAATTATGTAACATTTCCACTATCTCTACAAGAAGAACTAAAAGATTCTGACAAAGCTCTTTTAGTTTCGTGACCTTAATTATGATTTCTAAAATCAATAAAATACAGGATATTTTGAAAAAAAAAAGAATATGTATACATCAATTGAATTAAATGTATTAAACATACATAAAGGGTGTTTCTCTTTTTTTAAAAAAATCTTTTAACATTGTTTAGGTTTCAACAAAGGATTGAGGAACATGGGGTTAATTCTATTACAATTTTAAAGATTTTTTCAAGAAAAACCTAGCATACTAAAGTAACAAAGCAACATGATAAAAAAATGTAGAATAAAAACAAACCTGCAACACAAGCATGGGACTGTCTAACATGATGGAACCATAAGGCTGGCAAATATAATATGTCACCTTCACATACATTACAAACATATTCTTTAGTTTTGGAATATAAAGGATATAAAGGATTATTTGTAGTTATCTTTACAAATGGATCCATGGTTATCCATTTCACCTAGATAAATTTAAAAAGAAACATTATTACACCAAATTCGTATTATAAAAATACAAAATTAGTTAATACAGCAATATAAAAAATTTTATTACAAAAGTGCACTTCTTGAAATCCAGCAAGTTTAAGCATTGAATAGAATAGTGTTTTTATTTAACAAGTTACTTTCAAGTAAGCATTAACAAGCATGTTATTCTTTAAGAGTTGCAATTGAGGAATAAAAAAAAAACACTTCTTTTAAACAAGTCATCGGTTCAGAAAAGTAACTCAAGGTAGATTTATTTGAAGTACAATTGTATTTAATAAATTTGAAATAAATATCAAATTTCAAATACAAGAATTGATTAATTTGTACACTTTAGTTTGAATGTTTTACTCATACATAATCTCCTCTCTCCTTAAATCACTTTATACAATAAAATCCTTCAAAAAACAAGTGCTAACTCAATAAAACATTTGTTAAAACAAAGTAAATGTCTGGTTTGTTTTGAAATACCTACAAGGCTAATTTATTAAAGACACACTTCTCTTACAGTTTACTCTAAATATTTCTAAAATAAAATCTTGCATAGAAAGATTCTATCGTTTCACATTTAAAAAATTAAATAAATTTAACTACAACTTAAACCACTTCAACTATAAATGTACTTATTAACATAATTAAGGCAATTAGTTGCTGTTTGTAAAAGATTCCATGGGAACGAATCAGCCTATCAAGATGTGTTGTCGTGAAATGAAGTTCAATGAACCAGGAGCTCTGCTGTCTAAAGAACATTTTGTCCAACTGAAAGCCTATTCAATTGTTGTATCTATACCTATATTTTACCTGTGTCTGTCACCTCATTGAAAGTTAGAATTGTAATACTTTTGCAGAAAAACCCATAGAACGTTGTCTAAATGTACTTAATTGTAGACCGACAAAGCAAATTTTTTAACATTTTTACAAAGAATAATAGGCAAAGAAACAAGTTTTCAGTTTATTTCAAGTGAAATCTTATGTTAAGATAGTTCACTTTAACAGGATTTGACTTATATAAAAATACTGTTTCTGTGCCGCGTGTGATGTATTAGCTGCAATTTTAATTCTTAACCTATTAACTGCAACTTAAACTTAACTTTTTGTTTATAACTGAATAAATATTTAGTAGTCTATGTTTGGTGGCTAAGGGGGGGGATAATGCAGGGGTCAAAGTGACAAATTGGGAACATATAGGATTTTTAATAAAAACATATAGGATTTTTTAAAAAAATATATAGGACAATATAAAACATCAAATAACTGCATACAGTCGCAATATATTTCATCAATTAAATCCTAAAATGAATCGTTAGAGTAATAAACATATAAAAAGTACTTACTTGAAGCTTGGGTACTTTCACTTTATATCAATTAATATTTAAATCTTTCTTTTTAAGAGAAAAACCTCAATAATTAAGTTTTTAAAATATTTAAGAGAATAGAAAGTACACCAGCAAAAGAATAATCGCCTCTGATCCTGAACAGCTTTTTATTATTTCATAAACAAATTACAATTTGCTTATTGAAAATCCTCTTTCGACTGTAGCCTGACCGTGAGAAAATGTCAACACAGCTTTAACTAATATTGTTAAATAAGGATATTTAGGAATATTGCTATCAGTCAAGTTGAAAACACGATTCCAAAAAGAATCGACACTACCCTCAAACTCCTCACAAATCTCTAAATCTGATCACATATGTATAATTGCCACTCATCAGTAAGTTTATCAACACAGTCCTCGGGTATTACCATTGGTAAAAGATTGGCAAGTTGTCTTATTGATGGCAAAGAAGATAACACTGGTTCCTTTCTCATCACTGGATGTAATATTTGCAAGTGTTGTAGCAATTTGTTTCTTAAAGGAAGTTTCTCTTGAAGGTAAGTTGTGACAACAATGTAAAATTCTTTTGCATCTGCCAAGAACTCTGCTGTCAAATCAGGAGAAATGGATGATAAACATCTCCTTGCCTTGTTACCAACATCAATTTTTTTCAATTTTAGAGAGTGTTTACGAGCATCAATATCAAGTAGCTTCTCTCCATGTTTTTCTTTGAGAGCATCCTCTGCAACAAAACATCTCATAAGCTTCAAAAGCAGCTTTGATAGCTCATCATACAACACATGTATTAATGTTGATTTTTCCTGCAGCAAGGTCAAGAAAGTTTCAAACAAAGAACCAACACTAATCATAAAGTGCAAATATATTGGCGTCAACGGAGATTTCAGCATATTAACAATGGTTTGATAACGATTGATATTCACTAGCTTGCTTTTTTCTTTAGGTAAGTCTTCTAAAAAGTACACTTTCAATGATGGCAGTGTTTCTAAAATTCTCTCGCATACCTTTACCAGCGATAACCAGCGATTACTGACATATCTCAAAATTTTTGAATATTCTTCTCCAAAATTTTCCATAGTTTTCCTCAGGTCTTCTTGACGCGAAGGAAATTTCGCAAACCAGCAATGCATATTTTCGAGGAAATCGATTACATTTGTAAAAGACTCAATCGCCACACCTTTTCCAAATGCATTATGAATGACGTGCAAGTTACATGTTCCAATGTTAATAATTCCAAAATCTCTAACTGATTTTACTTCTTTGTCAAACAACTGAAATACGGCTTTGTTTACATTTGGGCCATCTGATCCTAACATCAGGAGATATTTCAAGTTTATGGAGCAAGAATTTAAGATCTGTTTAATGCTTGTCGAAATATCTATAGCAGTTGCATGTCCCATAAGTTCGCTTCCAATATAACGTTCCGAGATAGAACATTCTTTTGTATTCCAAAACCTAACATACACATCTAACTGTTTTAAGTTTTGCTCATTCAGGGTTTCGTCATACATAAGAGTGAAGAATGGAGATTTTTGTTGGAACTCATCAGTGATTTGTTTAAGAAAGTAGGGGCCAAGTCCATGGGACACTGTATATGAAACTTTTCTGGAACGAAATCCGAAACGCAGCTCGAATGTTTACAATTCTCGCCAGTCTAGTTAAGTAGAGTTGAGTTGTAGTACGCATCTGCACTCACCAGCCTTTTTTCAAAACAAAGAGCGAAATTGGTCACATGACTTTCACTGACGCCGAGGTGTTGAAGCAGCTGCAAAGGATTGTGGCCATGTGACCTTTGGTGACGCGCTTTCGCTATGCAGAAAGGTTGTTCGTGACGTCACAAGTGATAAGCGCGACCGCTCCGCTCCGACTCAGCGATGTCGTCGGGAGACGGGACATTTTAATAAATACGATCGCGAAAAACAATCCGAAGTATAAAAAATGTCTACGAACGACGCTGTTACAGTAAATTAAACGAAAATATAGATTGAATCAATACAGAAATATAGGATATATAGGACAACTGTAAATTAAAGGACAATATAGGACGCTTTTCCGATTTAAAAAAAAAAGTATTTATAGGACATATAGGACGTCTGCGACCCCTGATAATGTCATAAACGCCCTCAAAAACCAGTTCTTAAAAATGATATATCCGTCAGAGAGGGCTGATTAAGAAAATCATTAGTTCTGCTGCTATACTGCTATCAATAATGGTGATGGCAATAGAATCTGAGCAGGGGCAATCGTACACAGTTCACTCATGTGCGGCCTATGATCAAAATGCACATGCTAGTGCAAGCACAGTAGCTGTAAGTTGCCTTTGCCATTCCCAGTTAAAAATTAAATTTCCTGAAAAAGGGTTGTGGATTCAGCAGCACAACCCCTTTTGAGGGATGTTTGGTTCTTTAATTTTTTTTTTTGGTTTAGCCTAAGCCAGTTTTTGCCGGCTTAACTGAAGATAAAAACCATATTTTTTTTTAGTAACTGTTTCCATTGCTAATCTACCTTTTCCCATCTGCTACCTGTCTCGTTTTAATGATCCATTTTCACACGGACAATTTAGGCCCTTTTAGCCACCTTCCATGGAACATGCTGCCTTAATACAATCCTACACTTCTGTCATTATAAATAATATATGGAGTATTTTGGATCTTATATTAAGACAGCATGTTTCATAGACTAAGTTTTTATTAAGTTATAAACAAAACTACATTAAGTTGAAATTGCAGTTATATGTTAAGAGTTGAAGTTGCATCACAATGGAACATGCTGTCTTAATACAATTGCACTGTCGTATCAATATATACTACATGGAATTTAATTGTAAAGATATGTTAATGGGTCATTCTCGGTAAATAGGACAAATTGCACTTTTAAAAACTGAAAAAAAAAATTCGAATTGAATAATTATTATTATATGTGTTGCACACATTCATATATAGTAAAAATCTACAATTGAAGCGAAACAACCAATTCGTATTGAATGCACTTTTAAAGAAAGGATCCAAGATGAAGTTATCCAATGTGGACTGACCTTTAAGGCTGAGATGCAAAGTAGTCACGTGTCAGAGAGTGATGATTCCGTAGGAAAAATCAAATAATATCATTTTCAAAGAATTTTTTATAAGGTTTAGTGATTGAATGTTAATCTACACCTAAATGCACAATTGGAGACTAGTAAAAAAATACTCGCACTTATCTATAATCAGTACATGAGATTGAGAAAACAGTAAAAGACTCGCATGCTATTTTCAATACTAAAAGTACTGTAAAAACGTTATCACTCTTGGAACAAAACAACTAATGGCTGATTTAGAAGCCACAATCCTTAAAGAATAACATGGCAATTTAAATTCGATTTCTTAGTCTTCTAGTAAGTTTTAAATTTAACTTGAAATCAGCGTTGAAGGAGTGGCTCTTTAACCCAGGGATATTACATATTCATAAAATTACAAAAAAACTATCGATGGTAGAAAAACATTATATAAATTTTCGGAAACTACACAAACTAATTAACCATAAATAGTTCCACCAAAAAGGGTTATTTATTTAAAACAGCCTTCTTTATGGTATTAAAAGTTGTAAAAGCATGTAGGGTCAGTGTAAGGAAGTGACAAATCGGGCATTCAAAAACAATTTTCTGTGAGTAAATTATAATTACTTGATATTGTTTAGGTGGGAAAGTTAGATTGTGAGCTAATTTAAACTAATGTATCACAAACATGCATATATAATTTGAAAATAAAGAGCAAAGTATCCGGGACATTGATTTGTCCCTTTTACAGAGAATGAATCTACTGTATTTTAATAGAACTGCAAATAAAACAAACAAATTACCTCATTGCAAATATCCAATATTTTAAAAGAGCTATTTTCATAGTGATATTTTCCAGTTTTAAATGATCCTGAAATTTAAAACAAAATTACTTTTCGATTTTAGTGTAAATTTATGAATAATCAAGTGCTTTTTTTATTAAAATACATATCATAGAGTTAAAATAAGTAAACTAGAGGGCCAAAAAGAAGAACGAGCCGATGCGTCACACTGGAAGTCACGTGATCGGTGGGTTCCGAAGAGAAAAACGAAAGTTTCTTTCTATAGCTCATATCGAAAAATATTCGTCTGCTCTCACGGAATGTACTCAAAATGATACACTATTGCCGAGTATATGGATGTAGGAAAAATGGACAAATTGACCTTTTACATGTCATTGGTAAGATTTTTATAATTTTTCCTTATTGAAATTCAAATAACTTAATAAATAAAATCAAAAAGTGTATTGCTAATCATGGTTTTTAAAATATTCGATATATTCTGTGTTATACTAATACGATTTATTCTTATCAATTGCATGTGAAATGAAAATGCATGTTTTGTTTAATAATCAACATCAATGGAAAGTGTTTTAAACATTGTATTTTGTGCTTTTCATGACTTTTATTGTTTTGGAAATCACTTGGTGGTCTGGCGTCAATGCCGTTATTTTGAAATCGAAACTTAGAATAAATAGATATTGGAAATAAAGTGTGTGTTGCATATAAAATAAATATTTGTAATAAGTTTACTTAGTTTAAATTGCAGTTTTTACGTTTCCTTATATTTTTAATATTTATTTTTTTGTGAAATTAAATTTTTGAAATTTGATTAATGGATTAATTATATCTTTTTATTTATTTTTTGTGTATTTGGTGGTTTTGATTTAACATCAGTATTTAAATGCTAATTTTGGAATTTAAAAGTTATTTGAGTAAGACAATATTTTTATTCATTTTAATTAATTTTTAACTTTGAATTTCGAGATTTACGATATAAAAATTTTGATTTTTAATTCAGTAGTCTTGATTTGCAACATCAGTCTTTGACGTTAAATTAAAAGATATCTAAAAGAGCAAAAGTTATTTTAATAAATTCTACCTTTATTTTTGCTTTAAGTTTTTTTTTAAACTTATAATAAAGATTTCCTACATGAGTTATAAACATAAATTGCTAAAAATGATCAGCCTTATTGTTTCAAAACAGTGCGTGTTAATTACTTTTTAATAATATGAACTGACAAGGTTAATTTATTTGAATAAAAATCTTGTATCCAATGCTCTTATTAAAACTTGTTATTTAATATTTATTTTTTATTACCGTGCAAAAGCTATTATTTACATTTGTAAAACTAATGAATTTGTATTACTAGCAAAACTAAAACTACTGGGAACTCGTTTTGCAATGTAAATTTAATATTTTGCTTTGGATCAATTAATTATTTTTTATTCTTTTTCTTTTTTTAAAAAAAAATTTAACAGCTAGGTATCTCATGTCATACTTATTAAACAAAAAAATTTCGAATAAAAATAAAGAAAAATAGTTAATATTAAACCATAAAACACTGTGTAAATTTAAATTTGTTTTAAACTAAAGTACTAATATTGTTTTTTACTTGCACGAGCCAAACCCATTAAAAAAAATCATAGTTCCCTCAATTCTTTTTTTAAGTTTTCTGAAATCACATGTTTCATAAGTACCTATTTTAATATAAATGTAGAAGAAAAAAGAAAAACAATTATTACAAACAAGTGGATTGCAGTTTAAAAAAAATCGTCACAGACCGCGTAAAAGAACTACGATTTTCACCAGGAGCGCCAAAAAGGGAGGAATTTAACAAGCGGCAATGCCATCTGGTGGTTGACCTTGGGGGGATCAACGCCAAATATCACAGCCCTAAAGCACGTGACTATTGGGGAACGGTTTCAGTGTGAGTATCAGGTAGTGAATGGGAGATTTGCATTAGCGCTCTCTCTCTTCATTATAACTCTATGATACATATATTGTATAATTAAATAGTTAATAATATTTAATTTTTCAACTCTACACGTCTTCTATGAAAGAAATTTGTCATTAAAAAAATTATTACTGTATATACTCGTGTATAACCCGACTCCATATGCAAGTCGACCCCCCATTTTTTTAAACCAAATATCCTTCCAAAATCAGTAACCTGTGTATAAGTCGAGGTAGGAAATAAGGCCAGAGCCATCTGAAGAAAATAATAAGAAACAGGTTCATGATGAGAGGGTAATATTTTTTTTACTTTACAAGCAAAATTTCAACATCTATGAAAATAAAACAGGTTTCGGCTCTGACGTCGTTGGCATTGCTGACCCTGAATGGAGAAGCTAAGTTGAAACTATGTTCAGTGAAGCGTGAAGACCACGCTGCCAAAGTCATGGACTGACATTGTTTTCATTACACCTTGAAGACTGGTTGACTGAACTGCCCTGTGACAAGAGCTACCGTGCAAATACGCATCACGCCAAGAACTAACAGTTAAGCATCATTGTGGTGGATACCGTGAATAGATACCAATCTTATTTCATCTTCAGAATTTAACTGCTTTTGTGTCTTTATTTTTAATATTATTTAGACCTTAAGTTTGATTGAAATTTAGTTTTAGTTTAAGGATTGGGGATTTTTTTCCCTGGAAATTTGATGTCTCGTGTATAAGTCGAATCCGTTTTTTACAGCACTAAATTTGACCAAAATTTCTCAGCTTATACACGAGTCTATACGGTATTTGATTTTTTTAAAAAAAATTATCCCAAAATAATTTTCCCAAAAGAATGTAAATACATATGATTAAATAGTATTTGATGTATCACTCTACACGTCTATATTATTTGAAAGAAATTGGTATATTTGGATTGTTAGAAATTAGAGTTCAAGAATAATTCAACAATTTTCTTTCCGACAACTGTAAAATAATCTATTGCTTTTGTGTCAACATATATTCTGTACAAAAATAAATCATATAAGTGTTTGCAGATGCTTTCACTTCAATGAAATGGAGAAGTCCGAAAATTCACATTCTTCATCATCATCCTCTTCGACATTTTCTTTTACATTGAGCTTGAAGCCATTGTATTCCTTGGTGTCAAAGACAATGGTTTTCATGTGCTGAAATATTAGAAGTGAATATTTTATTGTCACATGATTGGTACTCTTCCAAAACCTTTTTCAAGAAAATGTAAACACACCATGCTTTTCTAGCCACACAGCTAAAGCAAGGTTCTCTTCAAAATCATCACCATAATCTTCCAGTATAGCATTAGACTCTTGCAGAGTTGCATATTTTGAAAGACCAGCATATTGAATATTGTTGCAGATTGTAGCTGACATTAGTTTGACGACTTAAAAAAGCACTAGGTTTTCTCTATCAGAACTACGTAGCTTTTTCGAAGAATGACTTTTCATCTGCAGCAATAGTCAAGTTATGATTTTTCATAAACTGAGGACCAAGTGTAAAACTGAGGACTTGTATATGGAGAAATTTGTACATATCATTGATTGACTGGCTTCATCTTTAATGCGCTTGATGAATTTGTCTTCAACGGTGAAGGCTTTTCTCTTTACAGAAGTCAACACTGTTTTCAAGATGGATTTCTCCAATTCAAAATAGGTCTTTAAAATATTCAGGAATCTGGAAATGTGTGCATGTGTGGTAGGCAGGAGATGAATGTGTTGAAAACAAAGATTTGTTCCTGAAACTCAGAGGTGTTGAATAGGTATGTTAATAGTTTACTTTCAAACAGGTTCAGTTTGAGTGCAATAAGATCGGAAGAACTGGTTAAAATTTGAAAAAACATTGTTAAAGATTGCCATCCCACTTCCACTTGCCACTTATATAACTTAAAATATAGACATCTGAGGAAAAAAAAATAAAGGACAAGAAATTTGAGTCCACTACAAACTCTCATTTTCTAAGCAGTTTACTATTGAGGTAAATAACATTTGTTAAATAGGAGTTTGGAAAGAACCACTAAAAATATTCAATACAAGCAAAGGTCCATTATATCACAGGTTCAACATAGTAGGATTTGACTTTACTATAAAAACAAAGATTCTAAAAATCATCACATCTTTGGGAATAAATTATTTTAATGAAGAATGTAAGTATAGATACTAGTGGTTTGCCTTATTTAAAAATATTTTTTAGTAAATCAGTCTTAAACTTTTAGTAAACTAATTATTTATACAAATAAACAAAATTTGGAACATTACATACCATATGGCATCCAAGCAGATGCTGTAGGGGGATATAAGATAAACTCTTTTACACCTTTAACCACACAATAAAGGTTTTCATAGTTGTCTTTGTGTACTGTATAAAAAAATTCTATGTTAAAATTACATTAATAAAATTGTCACCAATGTAAAATAGTAATTTACTTTAAAAGTTTGTTAAAAAGTAACAAATACATATATATTTCTACAGAGTGTTAAATTAATAGGTAATAATGATTTGCAAATTATGATGTTGAATATCAATTATTCCTTTAGAGAATAAACACCGTGCATTAATAGGGAAGTGTTTTTAAAGAACAGAATCTATACATTAACTGCACAGTGAGAATATCAATCCTTCAAAGAATATAAAAAAGTTAAGTTTATAATGGATACGCCATTTCTATAGAGGATTACAGTGCAACAAAATATTTAGCACAGCACTGGTTAAGGTTAATTTAATCTCAATGAATCAAACGTCAAGAGTGACTAAAATTTGCATTCTGTTGTTGTAATCTGTCCGGAAAAACATTGATGCAAGTTTCATAAAAAGCATTATTGTAAGCTAGAAAAATTAAAGTGGCACAGAATTAGATTTTAAGGTCAATTGCTTATTTAAACATTGGATAAAAGATTGAAACATACAATATGATGTTGCAATTACTCATATCCCTGGAAGGCAAACATTGATTACCACGTGTTTAACCGTATTTAACAAAAGCAATATTTTTTACAAAAACATTTCAAATGACACAGAAATCATTAAAAAGGAAAAGTCTTTGTCCTTCACACTTAAAATTTTTTTTTAATGCCAATATTTTTTATTTTGCATAATAAAATGCAAAGACTGTTTAAATACGAGGCGTGTTTTTTAAGTAAGTACCGTTTTTAAATTTGAAAAAAAACGTGAAAAGATATCTCAATAATTTTATTTTTACATGAAAGCTGTACCTTAATCTACTTTTCTACATAATTTCCTCCAATGTTGAGGCACTTGTTATACCGTTGTACCAGTTTCTGAATACCCTTCTCATAAAAGTCTGCCGCCTGACTTGTTAACCACTGCATCACGACTGTTTTGACTTCGTCATCGTCTTGAAGACGCTGACCGCCCAGGTGTTTCTTCAAGTGCAGAAACAAATGGTAGTCACTGGGCGCCAGATCTGGGCTGTACGGAGGATGATCTAGAGTTTCCCATTTAAAAGATGTGATGAGATCTTTGGTTCGATTAGCCACATGCGGACGGGCATTGTCATGCAGCAAAACGATGCCCTTGCTCAACTTGCCACGTCTTTTGTTCTGGATTGAACGCCGCAGATTGTTTAATGCCTCACAATAAGCTGCTGCATTGATTGTCTCATTACGAGGCAGAAAATCCACAAGCAATACTCCTTTTCTGTCCCAAAAAACTGTGCACATGATTTTCCGGGCAGAAATTGTTTGCTTAAACTTCACTTGTTTAGGCGAATCCGAATGCCGCCATTCCATGGACTGTTACTTTGATTCAGGGGTAACATAGGTCACCCATGTTTCATCGCCCGTAACAACTTGGCTTAAGAAATCATCACCGACGTTGTGGTACCGTTCAAGGAAAGTCATTGCACTGCCTAGACGTTTGGTTTTGTGCACATCCGTCAACATTTTCGGTACCCAACGTGAGCACAATTTTCGATAATTCAATTGCTCGGTCACAATGCCATACAAAACACTACGAGAAACATTAGGAAAGTCATCAGACAAAGAGGAAATTGTAAAGCGTCTGTTTTCTCTTGCCTTATTGTCCACTTGCTGCACCAAAATTTCATTAATGACCGAAGAACGCCCACTCCGTTGTTCATCATGCACATTTGTGCGGCCATCTTTAAAGGATCTCACCCACTTTCTTACCATTCCCTCACTCATAATGTTTTGTCCGTAAACTGCACAGATCTCACGATGAATATCGATCGATTTTAGGCCTTTAGCACTAAGAAATCTTTTAACAGAGCGTACTTCACAGTCGGCGGGACTCACGATTATCGGAGGCATCTTAAACACTCAGTAGACAACGGAAACAATGACAAATCAGACTGTAATAGCGTCAGTGCGTAGACAAGAGATGTAGTTACCCAGTGCGCATGCGCAGAACGCCGATCGCAGCGCTGCAGACGCTGTGTGGCATAACGGTACTTACTTAAAAAACATGCCTCGTAGACAAATCATGCAGTTATGCTAAGATATATCTCAATATTTTGCACAGATATTTAATACTTTAAGGCTTGTATTCTATTAAGTTAAGTGATAATGGTGATACACAGGAATATAGATGTATATAATTTTTTGCTGTTTTATCAAAATCAGAAAATTATCCATAACTCGGAGAAATCTCAAATTGGGAATCACCTCCTTCCTCTAATTCCTCACGTGAGAGGTTGTTAGGCATTAAATTCTGGTTTTTTATCTCATTATATAAACTTCTTTTAGATTCTGATATTTTGTCTCATCTGCCAGTAGTAAACTTTTGAGGATGTAAGTTACTTTTAACTTCAATTTTTTTAAAAAAATTACGTAACTTCTCACTGCTGCAGAAATACTTTTTGGATAAACAAATATAGGTTTTTTTTTTAATATCTGATTTGTCTCAACATGCATTGGAAAATTATTATTTATGAGGTCAATAGGTAATATTTTTAGTTTAACCAAGTGTGAACAATTATAGAATAATAATAATTATTATTTGCATATGTACATGGGACATGTTAGTAAATTTAGCTTTGTAGCTGTAAAATAAATACTTACAGGAAGTGATTGCTCTTCTATCACCCATCCAAAAATTAGATGCTTCTGGAAATTCCCCTAAAAATTTATATAATATTCAATTTATTAAAATATATTAAACTTTTTAAATAATAATGAATATTATTACATCAGTAAAAAATTCTTTATAATCAGTAAATTTGACACCCGATATGCAGTGAAGTTGGGATGTGATAAATGCTTCAGTAAACCTGGTAACAAGAACTTTGTTTACATCGACTTAAGGGCCATACTCACAAAAATATCCTGTACATAACACACATAATATATTTTTTTTTAAATACATGAATTTAACATATTTAGAAGTTTTACAAATTTAATAACTGTGATCCGTATCTTTGATAAAATAGCAAAATAATTTTTAATCGTGCAATAATGGCCAAGATTTTAGTATAAGTAGTCCAATGCATAATATGAGAAAAGCAAAAGGGCCTTAAGAGTTTGGCTTCTTGAACCCCTAATTATTTTCAAACTAACATCTCATTAAAAATAGATGTTTATATAATTGATAAGTAGTTCAAAGAAAATTTTATGGTACACAAAATTCTATTTTTTTCTCATATAAGGGATACAATTATATATTTTGGGATAGTGAGGTTTTCTAGCATTTTAATGCATATTGACAGAGTGTTTAAACTTTTTTGTTATTTTATGTTTTAAAATGTGAAACCAACCATTTTTTCAAAGCATCCATTTTTTTTTCTAAAATTTATTTATATGGCTCAGTCAACTATTTTTTTTTTCAAATTTTCACTAAACCATGTAAGCACTTGAAATCAACAATTATTAGTTTTTAATTATTTTTTCTAACAATTTTTTTTTCACCCATTTAAAGATTCACCATCAAAATTTTAATAGTTAGCTGTTTTCTATAAAAAAATATGCTAATAGTATCATTAATAGCCTCATTTGTTAATAACATCATTAGTAACATGCCAAAATAAAATATACTATAACCATGTTCAACTCTACAAGTAAAAAAACAGTTAACAAATGTTTATCAAAATTGGATAAGAATTAAAAAGATTTTTTTTGTTTAATATAGATTACCAAATGCTTCTGTTGCCCATGGTATATGGAAGTCAACGTCATGAACCAAGCAAGAATATTCATCCATCAAGCAATTATTTTGTTTCTGTAAATAAAGCACTCGAGAAAGCTGAGGATTTTCAAGTTCATCTAAAAATTGATTAAAAGTCATAGACTTCTCTTCAGCTACCATAAACATATCTTCAACTACTGCGTCTGCATAACCATCTGGAGTAATAGCTACAGTGCATGTTTTATCGCCAAGTTTGGATCTAAAAACGATACATTTTATGTCTTATACATAGGTGCAGAGTTAAGCAACCACTATTTTCATAATGAGTAACATGAATCAACAATAATCAATATTACATCAACTATGTGATCAAAAAGTTATCTTATTACCTTAGGCTTAAAAGAGAATGAAAGGAGAACATACTAATCGTTTGTCAAAAGAATATAAGTGAATATATTTCTTATAGCAAAGAATATGGATTTTCTTGACTGCAATTACAACTAGACTATCTTTTCATGCCCCAAAATTTTCTAAACATGTTTAACAAAAATCATGATTTTAATAAAAATTATACTTTTCTAATTTACTTTGTAACATACACTTTACACCAGTCTTTCTAACTAAATTTTAAAGTGGAAAATAGGTAAATAAAAATACTGAAAAAAAAAATATATATTTCATCTAAACGAAGCTGTTTTAAAGGTATTCTAAGAGTAATTTAGTCATTTTGGTGCCACAGAGGGTCAATAACTTTACAACTTTAAATTGTAATCACGTCTATAATATTTACAGCTTAGGCAAAATAGAAGAAAAGTTCGAGAAAAATAAATAAATAAAAGTTTTAAAAGTACAATGCAACATATTAAAATTACCTAAGATATTCTTTGGACCACTTTTTAATGGCTGGCCAGTGTTTAATCCCATTTTTAACAATAAATGGTATACTTGGAGTCACATAATTGCGAAGAAAACTTAAGGCATCAGGAGCTTGATGCAAAACAGGTATTTCACTTGGAAGGAGATCTAAATAAAAAAATACACATATATCGTCGGTAAAATGAGAAAACTACGAATGTGCAAAAACACAAATGTGCAAAAACACAAATGTGCAAAAACGCACATGTGCAAAGGGATGGAAAACCAGAAACAGTTTAACCGGTTTTTGGCTTTGGTTAAATGGGCAAAAACATTTCTTTAGTTGAACCGGTTAAATCTGAAGAGCCGGTTTGAATAAACATTTTAACCGGCTAAACTCAAGGTTATTTTTAGTTTGCATTATCGTCCTACCATAGCTACACGGCGGCAGTTGGCGACGGGCGTCATATTTAAGAACCACAGTCAAGTGACGAGCCGACACCCCCTAAACTGAAGGAAAAATTTAGTGCAGTTAGATAAATCAATGGATTATGGCATCATAAAATATATCATAATGGATTTGTATGATATTTGTTCATTATTTATTGACACTCTCGCTGCAAGATGACGCCCTAAGGCATCAAGAACTATGCTACCGATAATGATATTCCTATGACATATTACGCAGCAATAAAAATCTTTAGAAAGGGGAACAGGAAGGGCTATTTTTTAATTAAAAAAACATTTAACTTTTATTATAAATTTCATTGTTTATTAATGTAAAATGGCGTCTTACTATAAATTATTCCTTCTGATAAGGCGTTTTTTTGTAATTTTTATGTTTTTCCGGAAGTATTCGTAAATCATACCTTCGAGATATTTTTAAAGTAGAGAAATCGGTATTGGTATGTTACATGATTAGTATTCATGATTACAACTCCCGTTGTTAAAATACCTAGTGTAGTACGACTTAGTACACGTTACAGTACAGTTAGTACACTTAATGCTCCAAAATCCCGACGCTGCGTACGATGTCGCCATTAAAAGCTGCGTTGGGTGACACCTGCACTCAGGTGTCGACTCGTCACATGATAGTGGTTCGAAATTACGAAACTCGTCGCCAATAGCCATCTTGTAGCTTTAGAGGGTACGACTTGGTCTAGTGGTGGGACGATAATTCAAACCTAACCTAAATAGACAGCCGGGATTGTTCAACCAACCAAGCAACTAGAATCAGTTTTTCAAAGGACCGATTTTTAGTCACTTTTAACTGGTCCCGGTTAAAACCAGAGAAAAAATAAGAACCGAGAAGCTGTTTTATTTTTCAACAAATCCCAAATTCCCATAGAAATCTGCAACATTCGGTTGGTTTTGTCACTTTGACACCGAACCGATCATATTGCCTATGCATTAATTAAAAAATTATATCCATATATTTTAAATTCAGTTAACCTTGTATTCTAAGTTAGTAACATTTAATTTGGTGAAAGCTATCTGTCTTTTCCAAATTTATGTAGTATTGAACCGTTTATTCAGATACTTTAACATCAGTAAGATAAATAAATACCGAGAATTTTTTGGAGTTATACGATTACGGTAAATAACCTTCTGAATAGAGTTCTGTCTTTCATTTTTGTTAGACTTTCAGAATACCATTTGGATTACGTTCGGATATTAATAGATCACCTTTCCTTTTGGAGCCTCAGCATAATAATTCTTGTTGTGATGGTAAGGTGGCAGTTAGGGGGTCAGGTAAATTCCAAACAGAAAAAACCCTTTGCAATGTTTACAATGTAACATCCACACATCCTCTTAATCGTACATTCTTCAAAATCCCCCAAGTGAAGAATAAAACACCAATTATTACCACCTAGACATCTGAATAAGCAGATTACATAAAATTATATTGTCATACATTATGGCAACTCCGATTCCAGATTCAGAATTGTTTACTTTAAACATGGTCAAGATTACAAAATATGGAAATTGCAGTTAATTGAAAAGTTTGGTAGTTAATAAGGATTATTCATAACAGTAAGTTGCCCCATTTTAAAATGCTATAATCCATTAAAAAATATATATTATTGATCTGGGATATTCTTTAAAGTTAAAAAAACAATAGAGTTGTTCGATTTCAAAATGTTCTAGTGTCCATTCCTGCATTTTATTATCACCAAATTTCTGAAAAAAAGGCGCCGTATACCGGTTCTAGGAATCAAACAAGGAAAGTTTAAAAATTACGCATAGGATACATCGAGCATTTAAAACAAGCCTAGTTTGAATAATTACCACTGTATTCTTCGCACAATTCGCCCAACAATGCTGGATGTATATCTTTATATTTTTGTAGGTCCATGTTATCAATAAAAGTTAAAAGTATGTACAATGTTATTAAAAGAACAGAAACTAAAATGTTCAATAAAACGTGGTTTGGATTTTGGGTGTTTTGTAGCTGGTTATAAAACAAAAAACGTGGTTTTCTTTCCCTCCATCATTTCAAAAACAAAACCCAGCTCAAAAGTAAATAAACACTGTACACAAATGTAACTGAAGCGAAGTAATACTGCTTTGATTGTATTTGGTTTAGTTATGACTTTTACTACTAAGTGAGCAATTGATGGCGGCTCTTGAACTATGCAGGGATTGATTAATTTCTAAAATTATAAAGCGCCTGATTCTTATCTAATTTTAATAGAAAACTTCGTTCGCAACTCGAACTGCCAACATCCCTTGTCAACATTTGCGATTCTCATATCAGATAGTCGATGCTTGGAGTTTTCGACACGTCGTTTATTCGGGTGGTTTTTCTCGACACTTGTGTAGATCCTAGAATTCAAAAGATCGTGGGGCCGTAGTGAGCCTAGTGGACAGCGTCTCGGTCTCGGGATCGGAAGGTCCTGCGATCGAGTCCCGGTACCACTGAAGACCTACCGAGTATATGCGGAGTACGTGCTCGTTAAATCTGTTGGGTCCGAAAGTCCTCTAAGTTCCCATACCAAATCAATACCTCTGGGGGTGACAAGCCAATTCTGGGGATCCTCTAGTTGGCCTCTGTCTCTAAAAATTAGATGGATCCACTTATGTGTGTGTGTTGTCTGTTGTGTCTGTCTTACTTGACGAAGGTTTATAAGCGGGTCGCTGACCAAGCACACAAACCTGAATATATATGTCTACCAACCAACCAACCAATCAAAAGATCGTCGAAAAGTAACCACAACTTTATTCTGATTGGTTATCTCCAAGGTCTGATCACCGAATAGGCCGGGGAAGACCGGAATTCCTCTTCAAAATTTGAAAACCCCAGAAAATCAAGCTCAAAAATACCCGTGTTTTTGCATATTTCTTTCAAATTGAATGAACTATATTGCAATGAATGTACCAATTTTTTACAAGAACAACAATTCCAAGGCTTTAGTTAATGTATGGTAAATGTAACATTTAATTTGATAAAAATTAAGTATATGTTTGTCGGCTTAATAGTTGACCATGTATTAGCCTGGGTCACTGCAATGAGAACCAGAGGTGCCGACCCCCCCCCCCCCAGAGCTAACGACGCACCCCCCCCCCCCCCCCTAAAAAAAACCGGTGAGGATTTTTTATTTATATGGGCAAATGGGAGTACCTAACCAAAGTAGCCTCTAACTACATCTTTACGGTGTATATAGAAAACCTTATAGTAAAATGATATTTCAAGTACCATCGAATGGGGTAACTTAACTTTATCCCAAGAATTAAAACCCCAGTACTGACTTTCTTCTGAAATATTTTTCTACTGATAGGTCAAAGCAGAGTTGCCCCTAATCGAAAAAGGGAAGCACCTTTTGAAATATCTTTTATAATACGGAATTACAAGCTATTTTTAATTTTCCTTTAAAAAGGTTTTCTTTACAGCCAAAGCTATCGGAATCTAAATAATTGTAAAAAATTCCGCTCAAAATTTATGTAATTATATTATTTTTTAAAACAATAAAAATAGCCGGACACGTGATCCATTCAAAAACGGCTTCCAATTCATTCCCTCAATTCTTAATGCATAAAAAAAGTTTATCTTGGTATAGCTTTTTATTTAATGCAACACATTTGACATTATCAAACACATTAGAATTATTTTATAAGGTTTACAGAGATTGCTTCACTTAAAAAAAACCTAAATTTAAAAAATTAAAGTTAAATATAACAAAATTCTTTGAGACAAGACGACAAGTATTTTCCTACTGATTCTCAAGCAATCATTTAGTTATTTTGGCTTCGAGTCTAATTTGGCGGGAAAAAGTCAAAAATATTATCCGAAAGTCATTAATGCGTAAAAATGTTATACAAAGTTAAGTTCGAAAGATTTATGAGCCAGCTGCAAAATATGGCGGGAATATCTCATTGATTCCATTGGCAAACTATAATGCGAACGTCATCAATTCACCAAAATGTTTTATAAACTGCGTGCGATTTATGAGTGTTTACACTTTGTTACAGTGATCGGATTGTTTATTGCAAATAATTGTCAGAAATCGTATCGTCTGGAAGACGCCAACGAACATAATTTATAACTCCTTTTTTCCCTGGTGTTGCTTTGAATTATGGTTGCCCATCCCTATTCTTTGAAGGCAAAAATGTAACAAAAAATTGGAGCCACTTTTGATTATCTTGCCACTTTGTGTTTTATTTTAAACCAAATAAAAATTCGCCAGAGTACAAGTTCTGAGCCCCCCCCCCCCCCCCCGGTGTTGCGTCGGCTGGTGGGGGGGGGGGGGGGGCAGATAATGAGTAAGAATCAGAGTTAGCTAAGTTTTTTTTTATCAAGATTGGCTGTTTATTAATAATTTTTATAAAAAATTCAACCCCCCCCCTAAAATTTCAACGACGCAGTCTGCGTCGTTGACCCCCCCTTGTAGGCACCCCTGATGAGAACCAACAAATGCTTCCCTTACACATAAGTCTTAACCGTACTTAAGTCTTGCCTAAGTTGGTCGTTCTTTTCATATCACTGTTTTAACAGTTAACGTTATGTATTTGTTTAATTGTTAACTCGCGTGGATCATAGAGCTGGTAAAAATTGTAATGTATTTCACGCTTTTTACAGACATATCACGAGCTTACAATTTTCTAATATGCACGATTTCAACCATTTCATATTCAGCATTTAATATAATCCAATTTTCTTACACTGTATAAAATATTGTAAATAATAGGAAGAAATTTTTTAAAAAAGTGTAATATTGTTACTTTAGGATTTTTTTAAAAATGATATGAGTTTCCCACTTCATAAAAGGTTGCGTTGGGTGCCTACTCAGGTGTCGGCTCGTCACTTGACTGTGGTTCTAAAATACGACGCCCGTCGCCAATAGCCCTCGTGTAGCTCTAGTGCTACGATAATTCAAACTAACCTAACCCACTTCATAAAATAACAAAAATTTACTAAGTTTTGCAATTTATAAAAGTAAAAGACAAACTTTAATATACATTAAAAAAAAATGCATGAATGTAAAGGGGATGTATTTTCCCCGAAATTTTTGCATAGCAGAATTTTTTTTTCTTAATCTTCCTTCATAACTTCACGTATTATCCGATACTTTTATTGTTTTTGCGATTAGATATATATTTGGGTTTCCGTAATTTGCCAATATTTATGTTTTTGTTGTAAGCTGATTTTGAGTTTCCGCAAAATGTCTTTCTTGTTTCTTCTTAAATTGTCTTTATTTGCACCTAATTGAGGTCAAGATCTACTTGATTTCGTAATTTGCCAATTACATAATTGTTCTGATGTACCGACTAAGAGAAATCATTTTGTCAATACAGTCTTTGGAGTTCCTTTATTGCTATTTTAAAAGAAAAGCATGCAGTATACGTTGGTGATCTATATGTTAAAATTCAAGAAATAAATTTTCAAGAGTTGGTATTTCGTGGAAAGATCTGCGAAAACGGGAAGATAATTTTAGTTTTCTTTTAGGTATGCTACAAATTCCGTATATTTCATATAAAACGGACATATAAATCAAAAACATTACGTAACATCTTATGAAAATTAAACTACTATATCAGTTCTGTAATTTTTAAAATATGTTTTTGATTAATCTATTACTTAAAGTAATATTTTTTAAGTAAATATATCGAATATTTTAAAATCTTGTTTTCACAATTTTCTCTGTTCATTAATTTTCAATTAAGAAAAAATGTTCGCCAACAATGATATATACATTCATCATATTTCATTATTTAAAATTGTAAGTTTCCTGTGTAACTTTTAATTAAGATATTTTCCAACCGTTAATGAAATCTGCGAAAATTAAAATGATAAACGAGCTAGCATAATGAGTTATTCATTTTGCCTCCAATGCATTTTCTGCATTTAAATGTTACTTTAAATTAATTATAACTAGATATTTCTAGAACTAAAGAATTTCATTTAAAGGATTTCACAAACAATGGCTTGATTTTAAAACTGACACGCAAATACTTAATTAGTGTTCAAACCAAAGAGAAAATATAGCTGAAAATAAGTAGGTTAATGTCTCCAATGATTTGCCACATCCGAGGACCTTTTTGTACTTTCTAGGCTTAAAAAAATTATTAAAAACTAACAGCGGAAAAATTGTTGACAAAATCTTTAACTTGAGCAGTTGAGCCTAAAAATGACCCTATGAGATGATCTTTGTACAGAGTGATTATTAAAATTATACTTTTGATGAAAAATGGGAACTGTCACAAAATGGTTGACTTTTTTTTTAATGAAAACAAAATTGTATTTTGACTGTCAAAATTATATTTCTGATTGGAAATAAGAACTGCCTTTAAATGGTTGAAAATTTTTAAGGCACTTGGCAAACAGTCGATTTATGTTTGGCAAAGATCAATAAAACAAGGGAATGGTGAAACAAAGAATAATTTAACAAAGCTTTCTTTCGATATATTTTATGACAAGGCCAAAGGGCAAGTCATTATGGGCTGTCCT
Source organism: Oedothorax gibbosus (assembly GCA_019343175.1). Taxonomy (NCBI): domain Eukaryota; kingdom Metazoa; phylum Arthropoda; class Arachnida; order Araneae; family Linyphiidae; genus Oedothorax; species Oedothorax gibbosus. Next base: position 2,295,199 of record JAFNEN010000023.1, on the reverse strand, counting down.
GGGCAAATCACTTTCTTAATGCATTTTCTACATGAATCCATTGCTACACTATTACTCAATTATTCTTTTTCTAAAAAAAATCGGTTCTTTTTATAAAAAAAACCCCCAAAATTGTTCAACGAGAGTAAATTAAACTTTGTACTAAATAGTAATTCTTACATAAATCCATTTTGAGGACTGAATGTCTTTGTAATCACTGTACTCTCGCCGCACTTGTCACAGCGGCGAGTGTGACAAGTACTATACTCTGGTATAAGCTGTTAAAATTCCATCAAAAATTTGGAGGCAGCGATAAAACTAGTGGCGTTGCTGCTACTAGATTTTTTAAATCCAACTTTGTGGTGTAACATTACACCGTGTTTGTGGTGTAATTATTTCTGAAGAGTATAAGAGTATAAGTATTATTTCAAAGAGTATAAGTTTACTCGGTTTTATGTTGTAGCCTTATTCAAACGGAGGCCTGGAGGCAGCAGTTTTATAGAATAATGAATAATGTTATACCAGATATTTTACTGTACAGAGAATTTTGTAATTTTTTTTTAAAAGTTAAGGGGGGGGGGGGTGTACACCTTCCCATAACCTTCTAATCTATGTCTAAAGCATATTTTTGGCTCTGAATCCGTTTTAAAATTTGAATTCAAGCCTTTGTCGCCGTTAAACTATATAATACATTTTTAGATGATTAAGGATATTGAGTTATGTTTGATAAATAAAAATAATGACATGCACGTGCAAGAACTGAGTATTTTATATTTATCTTTTACTTCAGGTTCTGTATAAAATACAGTTTTTTAATAAGGCTAATTTATTTCAAATTCCTAGAGAAATATTTTTTAAAATTAACTTTAGGAAAGTTCCAAATTGAATAAAATGTGAAGAAGGCCTGCCGATTTAAATAGCCACAAAAACTTTTACTTCACATAATATTCTAAAAAAGTAACTAATATGGTAATCATGCTGACATTCATGCATATTAAATAAACTTTATTGCATAAAACTATTTTAAAATATAATTTTAGGCAAAATAAATAATACCTAAACATAAACAAGTTTTTAAGACAAGTTATTATAAATTCAATTTCGTTACAGCAGTTTCTAAAACTTTTTTTTTTACTTACTTTGCAAATTAATGTTAAGTATTTTTTTTAAGTTTTGTATTACTTAAATTACTCTATTTTGAGAAATTGTTATAGAATCGGCAAAATATTTTAATTTGAGATAATTCTGTAAGTGGATCTGGTTATTTTTCTCATTTTAATTAAGTAATCGTAATGGTGTTTACTTGCATCAAATTGTAAATATAAACGTTTACTTGATACTTTTTTAGAGAATTATAATAATACGGCATTTAATTGCTTAAAAATTATTTCAGTTTATTAAAGCAATAGCCTCTTTCAGTTATTTTTTTTTTTAAATTTAGTCAATTTATTGGCATTCGAATGTATACGTCTTGATTCTTGATATGGAAATAGTTAAGGTTTTGTTGTATATATTTATGCTAATTTAATATACATTCAATGAATATTTACATTCAATTAATATTAAGGCTAATTTAATATTCATTCAATGAATTTAATGAGAGATAAATATTTGCTTTTTTGTTGAATTTTGTCGAACTTTTAAAAACCTTAAGACCAGTGGCGGATCTATCCAGCCCCCCCCCCCCCCCCAAGTTCCGCTTACCGTTTTTTTATTATTATTATAATTGAAACAAAATTAAGACAAAAATTCAAATTTATCATCCTTTTCAACCAATTTTTTTTATAAAGCATTAGAGCAGATAACTATTTACTATTTTTACAGTTTATAGAAAGAGTATTCAACTGTTGGCGCCGATTTATTTTTTATTTGTTTTGTCTTTTTTTAATGTTCACAAATCTTTAAAGGTCACAATATTATGCAATGTTAAAGAAAAGGAATAACGAAAACTAGACAATCACAAAATTCCGCGCGAATAAGATTTCGGAAATAATTATTTATTTATTTATTTGGGGGGTGGCGCTGATTATATTCCACACGTGCTATCTAACGATGAATATTTTATAAACGTTTTATTTTTAAGAGTTTTAGTTTTCTTACATTATCCAAGTAAAAATAAGTGTACTGCAACTTAGGAGTTTTCGCGCTTTTTCTCTATCATCAAATTTCATACAGTCATTGTTTGCCTTGTTTATATGTTGGCTACTTCGCATCTTCAAAAATTTTTGTGAACTAACTTTTTATTTATTATTTTTATGAAATACTTTGCTAATACCTGTTCCAAACCTGTTGTCGTATACACTCATTATAAAAGCATTAATTATTTATTTAACAATACAAACATTAGTATGTTAGGTTAGTTTGAATTATCGTCGCACTAGAGCTACACGAGGGCCATTGGCGACGGGCGTCGTAATTTAGAACCACAATCAAGTGACGAGAAGACGCCTGAGTAGGCACCTAACGCAACCGTTAAGGGCGACATCGTACGCAGCGTCGGAACTTAGGAAAATATTTAACGTTTACTCCCTCTACACGGGGGATTATTCGTCGGACATTTTTGGCTGCACGGGCCGTTTTATAGTTCGGCAGTTATTTTGGCGATACCCGAACCTGGGACCTTCCGCATGCAAGGCGAACGCCTTAACTGACTGAGCTCCCCAGCCCAAATCAAACAGTAGTATGTAAAATAAGAAGTAATGTAAGTTAATAAATAGTAATTAGTAAAAAAATAGTAAAAATATGTATTTACCATGGATAATTAAATGGAGAAATAATTTTTATTAAAAGTCACTTATAATTAAAATTAATTTCAATTAAAGGTCATTTATAATTACAAAATAATTTTAATTAAAATATAAATACTAATTAAATATATTTTTGATTAATTAAAAATATTTTTAATTAGAAATAATTCTAATCAAAATTGATTAAAATAATTTAAATTGAAAAATAATATTAAAAAATTGACCCCCCCCCTCCCCCCAGAATTTTTTTCTAGTTGCCCCCCCCCCCCCCCAGGAAAATCCTAGAACCGCCACTGCTTAAGACTACTCCATAAAAATATTCTACGCATTAAAATATACCATCAGATAATAGATTAGTAACTTAACAACAAAAAAAACCCTTTAAAGTATTCGAATGATATTTTCTTTGCGTGATATTCAAACACAAAAATTTCTTAGGTAATGCTTTTCGCTTTAAAATGGTGAAAGCTCGAGCAATCTTCCTTGTAGACAAGCGCCATCTACAGTGAGGAAATTGCTTTTCTTCACGCATATTTTTAGAAGCACAGTGAGTGATTATTCGCAAAAACAAGATTTATTTTTGCGAAAATATTTCAATGTTGTTCCTTCGTTTATGCTACGTAAATATATATGCATGCATACTCTGAATTTTATAATCAAACTGGTATTTATTATATTTCGGTGCCTTCTTGGCTGTAGTTGATTAAGTTTTACTTTCCATGGTATAAAAATAATTTTTTACCACTAAATTATTTTTTCTCTCTTAAAAATCAATAAGTTTTCTTGCTCAGATATTTGGCTTAGCATTTCTTGACGATATATTTTTTATACTCAAAATCTTAAAATTATTTTTGCAAATCATTTGGGATAATTAAATTAATAGTTCTTGAAGAGAAAAGGATTTTATTTTGTGTCGCATAAGATTTCAACTATAGAAGCCTACAGTATTAGCTTTGCGTTTTGCTCCAATAGTTTTATATAGAAAATTTCAAATACTGGGCAATTTTTTCAAATTGTGAAAAATGCAGTTTATTAAAAAGAATCACTACCCGATTTAAATTGTAGATTAAATGACAATAAACCTACATAACGTGTTTTTAGCTTCCACACTACGTTTATAACGTAAAAAGTGTAAGGTTTAATCGTTCAGTTCAGTCCAGCTGTCTGTCCGTATGTCCGTTACCCACTTGCATAGCCCAAACTACAAATGCTACGGACCAGTGCGATACGTCAAGAAAATTCAGCTCATCGAAATTAGAATACATTGAAAATTTCAGAAAAGAATTCGAATTAGAAGTTCTTCAATTATTTAAAAAACTGCAAAATTTAATGCTCATTTAAAATGCATAGGAAGCCATTTTTATTAGAATTAAATCACCATCGCCATTCGCAACAATCGCTCGAGAAACTTTAATTCTTTTAGACAATAAATTAAAATAAATTTATTTTTGCGACATCGATCAGTTTCAAATGACGTCAAATATATTTCACTACGAGATTCTTTGTATGTTGATAGGAAATATTTTCATTCTATTTAAAAGCGAGGAATATTACATATTTATTCTTTGAAATATAAATTAATTTTTACAAACGATAAGTAATAATTATTGAATTTTCAAAATAAAATAAATGAAACTAGCCAAATTAAGCATGTAAATGTTTAATATAGAATTAATGCTGTGTTTGGCGCTTTTTTACCTGTTAAACACAACTGTTGTGTGGAAGCGGGTTAAGTGACAGATTCTGTTACAAATCTACTTGTTTATTTCTATAAAAACAAGGGAAAATATTATAGTGTCCTTTTTAATAAAATTATCAGACGCTTTCATAATATAGGTATTAATAAATATTTGAAATTAAATTAAATCGAGTTGTATCTTTTGTATAGTGTTCTGGCTGGGTTATACACATGATTAATAAAATGTGGAAAAATAGTTAATTTTAAGAAAAAATACAACATCTAATAATTCTTCAAGTTATTTTGTTATTTAATCCACGATAATTAAAAAAATTAAAGCCAATTTTTTATTATGAAATGTTTTACAAATTTCCCAACAATCTTTATATCCTTAATATAATCGTTCAGGTGGTTTTAACCCAGCCGTGTTTCGCTCAATGTTAAGAAAACGCGGCCGTTGCCAACACCTGGAGCCAAAACTATTTGGCTTCTTTTTTATATTGGCGCTTTTACTTGGCTCCAATTCTTCCACCGATTTCATCGACATATAAATTTTACTGGATAGACCAAAAAACTTAAGAAAATGGGGCTACTGTCAGATCTTTGTTAATGATTGATTTGGTTTCTATTCTTTCTTTTATTTAGAAGAACGAATGTAAATAATATGAAATTTAAGTACTATTTTTAGGAGTAAAAAGGTATTTGATTTGGTATATACAATTTTGTATTCTCCTTCGAAAATGCACTTATATTATTAGTATTTATTCATGTTATTATTGACGGTGTGCGGAGAAGCGGAAACATTTGGTTTTAAAGGAAAAATAAAGTGAATCCTTTTAAATAAAATTTTATTTACAATATTGTAAAAAAGAAAATCATTCTTCTTAAATAATAACGATAATTTCTTAGTTAACGTTTCATTTGTCCGTGAAGTCCGCGTTTTTTTAGATCCGTTCCCATTGGAGCGAGACACGGCTGTTTAAACCTCAAATAAATCGCGCATAAGATAATGTGCTATAAGAGCATTCTTGTTAACCTCCATTTAATAACGAAGACTGTTTCAATGCATAAAAGTTATCTTAACAAAGTTACCACAGTGGTACCCTAAGGCAACGAGGAAAAAATATCACTCTCTTTGTCTACTCAAAAGCTTATAAATTAAAAACACAAATAAAATAAAGTTGACTAAAACTTCAAACAAATTCTATGCTAAAAAATTACAAACAAAGGCATTTGTTTCAAAAATAGATGCAGTTTTAATTGTATATTTCAACAAACAATTTATGAAGAATTTTTCGTTATGACACAAGAGGATTCTAGGAAGTAGCTAAACGAAAAACAACTCCCAAAGGAGAAAAAAGGAAGATGAAGATGACATATGGTAGAGGATGCTGAGAGACAGGAGTCTGGATAACCCAAGTGGGGGCCTTGATGCGAGTAAGAGATGAAAGATTGGGACTTTATATCGCACCGTTAGTGGAAAAGTGGGAGATCGGCAAACGGCTAGTCTTTCAAAAAAAAATCGCCAGAAGTTTATTTTCTCCATTGGCAATTCTTTATAGCAAAAATAAGGATCCACTAACTGTATCCCAACTATTCTACCAATAGATTTAAGATTTGCTCTAATAGCTAGACATTTTAGTTTTGAATATTTTAGCATTTATAAATCGGAAAGTCATATTTGTCCGATAGGTCACTTTTCCGCACATGGTGCGATTATATATATATGTATAAAATACTTAGGGTTCCGTGTAGCATTTAGATGCGCACTGTAATTTTTTTCTATTTAGTTTTTATTGTACACTGTAAAATTTGGTGTAACGTTACTCCATAAAGGCAGAATGCAGGTTTTTTATGTCTCCAGCTTTACAAAGTAACGCAACACCTCAAAATAGGAACAAGCTTCTAGCTCAATCTTTGGTGTAGGCTTACTCCTATTTTATGGTATAAAGTTACTCCATAAAGCTGGAGACAGCAAGAACATGGATTCTGTCACTAGTTTTATGGAGTAACGTTACACCTCAAAATGGGAGCAAGCTTCTAGCTCAATCCTATTTCGTGTGAGCTTACTCCAATTTACTTACTCCTACGGTACTCCTCAAAGAGTGAGGTAGCAAATACCTGGATTTTGCCTCAAGTTTTATGGAGTAACGTTACACCAATTTTGTACGCATAGTGTACTAAACTATATTATAGTGTCCCCTCCCATAAAGAGCTTCTCCTTTTGAATAATGATTTGAATTGTAAATGAACTTCTATATATACTTGCTTAAATATAAATTTAGATCAAAATAAAATTACAATAACAATTACTCACTGAGGACAATATTATTTTAGTATGATCAATTAAAAGTTAGTAAAGCTTAATTAAAAGTTACGCATATTTGATAAGCAATTTTTTTTGTGTAATGAAAAGTTTTGATATGGATAAAAGTCACGCTCCTTAGGCTGTTTAAATTTAAAGAAAAAAATAACAAATAAAAGAAGTAATGATAAGAATCTTTTATTGGATTTTTCGGATCAGAAAAACAGTCAGTTAATATTCGTTTTAGTTTGATACGAGATATTTTGTTGTCATTCCCTTTATTCGGCCCATTTTAAATATCGCAAGCCCTTTTTCGATGTATTAATTGTTAAAAAGCCAACTCACTATTAATAGTGCATTGGTCTAGTTTTCCATGTTTTCTTCTTTTTGATTGTATATTTTTTACTTTTATTTATTTTGAAGAAAACAAGATGCCACTGCCTTTTTCACTTGCTTATCTACAAGCTAGCATTACTAGTTTTCCAAATAGTAAATATACTTTTCGGCAGCAAGTGGATAAATGCAAGCATGTTGAGCTGGAAAACGTGCCCCGTATGCGGGGTAAATTTTCCCAGACTGCCAAAAAGTAATGAGGCAAATTTTCCATCTATTCTTAAAAATATTAAACAGATTTGATAAACATTTTGTTATTTTTACATAGATTTATTGTAAACTAAAATGTCTAAAAAGAGTATACCCAGAATATAGGTAAAATTGTTTAAAAAAAAAACCATTTTATTGTACCATACTATTTGGACAAATTTCATTATTATTTATTATCATCTGAATCCCTTTTAACTTACATAAAACTTTTAATTTTGTGTAAATATAGTTTAGTGCTCTCTTCTAGAGGTTGTCTAAGTATTGCTAAAGATTGCAAAAGTTAATTGGCTGAAGTTTGGTAGGGTAGGGTACATATATATTCCGGCTTGTGTGCTTGTTTAGAGACCCGCTTATATAAGCCTTCGTCAAGTAAGACAGACACAGAAAGAATTTTTACTGTCACAGAGAAAGGAAGTACACCCAGGGTGAAGGCGAGAATCGAACCCGCACCCGTTACAGCGCGCAGACTGCTAGCTTAATGGTCCAAACCACTCGGCCATCCGGGCCCCGAACTGAAGTTTGGTGTGATTGCTTTCCCTTTTTTTTATACTAGCCAATTGACTCAAAACTTTGAGTGCAACATGACACATTAAATTTTACAGCGTAGTTAATCACGATCTATGGGAAAATATTTGAGTTTCTGGATGCTCTTTTCTTCTACTACATCTATTCCTGATAGTATTTAGAGGGACATATATTGTTTCAGAAGAGTACAAGTTCTCTGCCAGCTGTCTTTTCCATTACTATGTAGAATTTTTTTTATCTTGAGCAAATTTTCTACATTACGTGTTCATACATTTAGTTTTAAACTAATAATTAGGTTTTTGGAATACTAAACTTAGTTTACAAAGGCTCGTGCACGTTTTTCTACAAGGAATTGCTGGAAAACTTGCCCTGTAAAATATTGGAAAACATGCCCCGTCACCATATTCTTACTTTAATAGTACCTGGACGATTAGATTTTGAATTATTTGGAAAACAAATGGCATAGTTACGTAGAGAGAGAAACCGCATTTTCGTATACACTATGATAAAACTGTAAGTTTAATAAAAGTACGTTTGATTTAGGTTTGAATGTAAGCACGAAATTTTACTCAACGTTAAAAAAATTACAAAACAGCTCTAACGGCAATATTACAAAACCAACTGAGCAAAGATTTTGTGGGTGGTCTCTGCCGTGTTGCTTCATAAACCAAGTCACCAATTGAATCGCCGTAATAGCTCATTTCCTTTAAAAGGCCAGGTGGAAAACTTACCCCATGGGAAAACTAGCCCCGGTCTCCCCTACCTTATAAAGCAATTTCAATAACTTTAAAACCTATAAAGTTCTATGGTAGCTATCAATTGCGCATATGAAATTTTCTCGAAAACCTTAATATGATTTCCGACAGGTACTAGGAACCCGTGTACCGAATTTGAAGTCCATATCAGTTTTAGTTCAAACTGTAGAGTGGTTTCAGACAGACAGACGGACCTATGCTCAAAAAATACTCTTTTAGAATCAGCACCCTCCAAAACGTGTAGAAAACAATATTTCCATTTAGGATTTTCTACCCAATCGCAACACTTTTATTACCTTGTAGTTCATATTAGGTAATTGAAAGTAAAAAATTATAGTCTTAAAAAAATGTTTGTTGTCACACCAATATACCGCAAGAAAATTGATTTGATCTATTACCGTTTTCTAAGCATTAATTTTTCAATTAGTCTTTTTTTAAGACTTCATGTATATACTAATTTATAAGTATGATATGCATACAGGATACTTAAACCAAAAATATAGATATTTCAGAATTGCAAATACACTACATGATGCGAAGAAACTAAATAGTAAATACTTCCTAATATGGACCATTTATTACATTAACAATTTAGATTAAATGTTAATGCAATAAATGTATAATAAAATTAAATTAGATTTTACTTATTAGTTATTTTTGTATATTACTTTTCAAAAATAACTTTATAAAAATAAAGTTCGAAGTTTATGCAGCCAAACAGCTGCACAGCCCAACAGCGGCGTTCCCATTTTTAAATGTCTTTGAATGTTTTTATTTTATATAACTTTTTATGACTCTTATTTATTATATTATTTTAGTTTCTGAATTATACAAAACCTTAGTCAAACCAGCTTTCTTATTTTTAAATGTCGTTGAATATTTTTGTTGATGTCAGTTTCTTTTTAAGTAATATTATCTTAAGTTTTGATAGTTTTTTTTAATACAAAACGATAACTCCAATTTTTCGACTGAAGTTTAACTAGGCAAAATAAGTAATTAAGAACAACAATTTAACTTTAAAGTAACAGTTTTTCTAACTTTGTCAAAGTATCAGGGAAGTTTTATTCAGTGGCATTTAGAAATTATAAAACTGTGAAAGGTTATTTTGGGAAAATGAAAAAAGGCTGTAGGCTACGAATAATTAAAAAAATAACGGCTTGAAAATGAAATCACTAGCACTATAAAAAAAAAAAAACTTCCCTCAACAAACAAAATATTTTCTTCCTTCAAGCAGATTTCGTGTCTTACAAAAAACTCATTTTTTCAGCAGTAAATTTATACGAAATTTTGGATTAAAACAAAAGTTATAATGGGAGGTAGAATATTAATTACAAAAAAGCTGAGAGTTTGTTTGTCACAGCACACAAAAAAATGAGTAATTTTTTTCTCAAAACCTCAAATTACAGTAAATTGACGTGAACCCCCTTAAACGACATTTTTTTGAAAATTACTTACAAAACATATTTCTAAATATATAATTGATTGAAAATTGAAAAAATGCATAAAGAACATATGCGTAGGTTTTTCCGAGAGTGAGGAAGTTAAAAATAGAACGCTTATATACTAAAACAAATGTGTACAGGATTAAGTTTTTTTTGGCAAACTAATATTTATTATTTATTTTGATATCGCCCACTTACTTAATTGGAGAACTTTTTAGTAAAGTATGTTACATTTTCACACAAAAAAACGTTTTGCTCTTAAAGATAAGATTTCACAAGATTAAATTGCGAAAAATCAAATATGATAAATATAATGAAGATAAAAATATAGAAGTTCAATAAAAACAAAACAACTTGTTCGTAGAATTCTTGGTTGCGTTTCATAAAAAAAATACTAGTTTATTTTAAATTGACACAAAACAACAACAGATTTTATGCATTTTTTTATTTCGCCGCAATCCATTTTTATTTTATTGATGAATGAAATTTAATTATCTTGCTTAACTTAGGAATTTTAAACCTCATAAATAAAAACTTTGGTTTTAAGCAGCAATCAAACATTTTTAGCAAATTATTTCATTCTCATATTTTCCTTTTTGAATATTTGAATATGACAACAAAACAAAAATATTCCCATCTTGACATTATAAATTGAAAATATTTTTCCAGGAACTCGGGGCTAGATTGGTGTTATCTAAAAATAATTACTCCTTTTTTATTCAGAATTTAATAAATTTTCGTTTAAGTTTTTCAATTGGGGAATAACATAAGGGAATGACATTAATTAAAATATTCCTGAATTATTAAAAGTTAATGGTACAGCAGTGCCAAAATGTTATTACTTTTTATTATCAACTATAGAATGCAAAATTAACAAAAATATTTTTTTTTCAAATCGCTATACTCCTTAAACACTTAAGTTTTTAAAAATATGTTTATTTTAATTAACTGTCCGCAAAACTTTGGATGCACATTAAGATGATAATAATAAAACGTTGTTTAAAGGTTGATGTGTAAAAGAAGGGGAGACCGAGGCTATATTTCCTATGGGGTAAGTTTTTTTGCCTGATCTTATATTGGAAATGAGCATTTAGAGGGATCCAACTGGCGACTTGGTTCAAAAAGACTACCTTTTATAGACCACCCACAAAAAATTGTCTGTTTAGCTGCTGTTTTCATATTGTCGTTATCAATGAAATGTTTTTCAATGAAACCGAAGTCACAAAAACCGGTTAGTCTTAAAACTGGTTTCGGTTTTCCATTCCTATAGATCATTACGACGGTAAGGAACGGAAGAGAAGGAACGGACGGTAAGGAAATTCACGATGTTTTCTGCTCTTTTTTTGTGTTGAAACTAACTATAGTTTAATAAAAATGGATTTTTTTACTCCTTACACTCCACTTAAACATATTTATAGAAAAAAAAATTCAATTATCAAACAAAAATTAACCTTCAAACCTGTTGGACTGTAAGGAAAGCAATAAAGCCACGCAGCTCATTTTACTGAGTTTTTGTTAAACTTTTGGTCTTATTGGTAAATAATAGCAAAAAACTGCGGCTACTAACTTTATTGTTTGAATTTTCTGCATTGTTTTTTGAACTAAATTTTTTTTGGAGTTTCTTTGCTTTAAAATTCCGTTTTGCAATTATAAAAGGACCAGTCTATTAATATAATAAGAAAAAATTGAAAAGAAATATAATTTTTTTCAAAAGTTATGCCCAAGGGACATAAAATTAAAAAGTATGGTAGAATTGCCCATTTACCAATCTGTAAATAATAATAAAAGACACAAAAATAATTGTCATAAAAAAGAGCTCTGCAACTATATAAAAAAGTCTGTTCGGACAACGTGTGTTGCGTACACGAGAAGCAAAATTCTACAACTTTTATGCGTTTTTAACTTATAATTATAATTTTATGACTTATAATGTAAATAAAAAGGTGTTGACAAAAATAATAAGCTATTTTACTTACTTTTTGATTTCAAATTCTCAATCAGTACCACTAAAGGCGCCGGCGTTTGAGTAAACAGTTAAATTATCGGTTGCAGTTAGTAAAGGTTGAACCAAACTTTCGTGCTATTGGAGAAGTCGAACCAATTTTTCGTGAAAGCAGGTCTATTTCCAGAATGTGATATTTGGTTCAACCTATGTTGAACCATTTTATGGTGTGTCTACCAGAAGTTCTTGATTTTTCACCAAAATTTAGTTCAACGCTGAACTGAAATTTCTAACAGTGTATGGCATGCAAACGAGTGACCCCTTGAGTATCCATTTGGCTTAGGTTCTCTCCGCAAAATTAAATCTCAGCATGCTTTAACATCCACAGAGAGCTCAGATTCGTTCTAATCTGAACGTCAAAATTGGTAGCGAGAGCCGCCTAGATGGAAAATATACCTAGTTCGGAGAATATGCCGAGTCTGCAAAGGCTTGATCGCCAATAAAGCAGCCCCGTTAGGAAAAAAAATTAAAGTAAATGTTCTGTGTTATTAAACAAACTGTTTTATCATTGAGTGTACTAAAAGGGGATTTCCTTTTTATACATAACTATGTATTTGTTTTAAAAATAACTTTAACCTCTACTCGTCAAAGAACAAATTAGTCAAATTACAGCAGGGACATGTTTTCCAAAATTTTTAGGGGACACAAATTCTAACAATACCTCGCAGAAAAACGTGCCACAGCCTTTATAAACCAAGCTTAATATGCAAAAATGCAGTTATTTTGTATTATATTACCAATATATAACCATATATATGAAGTTCTAAATGTAAAAAAAAAGTTGTTCTATATTAAAAATGGTCTGTATAGTAATAAAATCAAGGCTGATAGAAGCTCCGTACATTTCTGAAGTATGCCTCTCTTGTACCTATCAGGAAAGGATTTAGTAGTCAGAAAAGCATCCAAGTACTTAAATATTAATCATACATCGTGAAGGATTGTACTGTAAAAAAATAATGCGTAATTTTGGACAAAAATTCAGAGTCAATTTGCTGGCTACAAAAAACTGGGAAGCAATCTTACCAAACGTGATTGCATGTAATAACTGCGAATATTTCTACAACCTTTATCTGTACTTTGGGCAATCTCTAGAAACGAGCAAAAAAACAATGGCACTACAAACGGGCAAGGTACACAATTTGTTTGAGTTCATTATGATTCACATATGATAATGACTTAAGTAGAAATTTGTTAAACAAAAGTTTTGATGTAATAAACTATAAATATACAATATATTTATCTATTTTCATGATATTAATATTCTTAGGTTATTTCAGTTACAATAAAATGCACATAAAAATATCAAAAATAAATTATAACTAGTGTTAAATCCTTTAAAGAATAGTTGGAACATTTGCCAAATCAGTTTTGGCAGACAGGGAAAATGTGCCCCGTGTCTGTTGCACGCTTTCAACCTGCTTTGGTTTAACAATTTGCTATCGAAAACTGTATTTATTTTTTGGAAAAGTAGTAATGCTATTTTGTAGCTATTATCGTAAGCTAGCCAATGATATCCTGTTTTCCTTACAATATATAAAATTTAAAATACACAACCAAAAAAGAAAAAAATAGATGGAAAACTAGCCCTGGGTCTTCCCTACAAAAAATGCTTTTTTTGTTGATATTTTGACTCAATTTTTATACAAAAACTAAACGTAAATTTTTACTCCTTGCCCTGTTTTGTAAACTCCATGTGTAACATAGCAAGAAAAAAATACATTAGAGCTATAGATAATTTAAGCTATAGCTCTAAAGTCTTACCAATAAGAATAAAAAAAATTAAACTTAGAAAATTAAATATATTTTTTATTCAGTACATCGGGGCTAGGAGATAACTCAAAAAAATACTTTTAAACTTTTTTAGTTAAGATACAATTATCCAACTGTGCATCAAAGTTTATAACAAGACACTTTTCAAAATACATTAAAAACAAAAAAATGATATTTTTGAATAATTTCAGAATTCTGAGCACTCTTTAAATTTTATTAACTTTTATATTGAATTGCATGTATATGTTGCAACTTACATCAAAAGTGTAGTACAAAGTTACTTTAAAACTTATTTATGCCACATAAACTGGCAATCAAACAAATACAAATATGAACACCAATTAAAAAACTAATTTTAATTTTATTCCACCAAACACTCAAACACAGCTAAAAAGATGTGTGTATCAGAAAAACAATTTTAAAACATTTAAAGATCTTATTTAATATATTCTAAGTGGAAAAGCAAAACTGCCTCAGGGCTTTTCAACAATGATTAAAGACAGACGAACTAAGAATGAAGTGTCCAAAAAAATATGTTAGGTTTTAAAATTAAAAAGAAAATATTTACATTTTTCTTTACAACAAACTCAATGCAGCCAAAATAAGTGATGGCAAAGAAAAACAAACATAAAACGTTATTTTTTATTATTTTAGTTATAAAAATAAAACTAAAAACTGTGTTGATTTAAGACCTGAGGCTTATGTTCTCTTTATTTATATCGCGGAATATTTTTATTACAAGAATGTATGGAGAGGTTACACTAGAAAAATAAGCTTTTATATTCGATTCAAAAATATTTGCAGGTATTTTTAAGTTGGTTGATTGGTTATCGTTTGGAGAAAGATTTGAATAATTAAAAAAAATTCTATTAGTAAATATGAGGAAAAATTAACTACTAAACGCTTCTAAAAGCACGGAATATTGACTAAACAAATTAGTATTTATTTACTCGCTCGCAATTTAAATTTTAGTTCCAAACTGATAACGCAGGTTAACACCAATAAAAGCTTTACGATGGACTAAATCTGGAGTTTTTCATGTGCTGAAACCCTTTCACGACTACCCCTACGACTTCCCTAAACGACTTTCAATTATCATTCAATAAATAAATACATATAAAGGTAATTCTATACTCTATAAGGTAATTTTAATAATTTTAAAACCTAAAAAGTTCTATGGGGCTACCGTGCACGATTTTCTCTCAAAACCGTATTATGGCGTTCGACAGGTACTGGGATCTCGTGTACTAAAAGTCTAGAAAAATACTAGAAAAGGATTTAAAGTCACTAAAAAGATTCCAAAATGCAGCTAGTATTTTTACGATATTTATTTGTAATTTTAGAATTAAATGGTATTTTTTCGTAGTATTTTTCTCCTTAAAGTGGCAGCAACACTGGCCATTTTGCCTTCTTATTTGGCCTCCATGCGCGTCCCGTCGTTAGCATTGGAGGTCACGTGATCTGCCAATCTAATACTTTAACTATGATATCTATGGGTAATCGGAAGTAAAAAGCCATATCACTGACTTTTTTACGTATGGGAATTTAATTATTTTTTAAAAATTATTTTTACATTTGGAAATGGACGACTCCTATATGGTGTTCTAAAATTGGTAAAATATTTTTGAATGACACAACTCATTATTTGAAAGACTTTTTATAATTAAAAACGTATATTAAAAATTTAACTATGAATTAACAATCGACAGAGAAACAATCATTAATTGAATAAACTATTAACTGAATAAATAATCTACATGCATAATGCAAATAATGTATATTTTACACCTTTTGTGAGTGCAAATTAAATTCTGAGACTAAAAATTACACTTAACTGATATTTATTTGAAAAAATTTTAAATAATATCTCTGTTATATGGTAGCATAGGAAAACGATTTGTCTTTAATCAGCTATATTTATCAATCTACATAACTTCTGTGACGCTTCTACTATTGAGTTAACAATGCTGAAAATTTTCCATTCCAGTTATTGTGTAAAACGCTTATAAAAAGAATATATGCGGGTTTTTCGTATTATAATTGTTCACATTATAATTAATTTTTACCATTAAGGTAACATAACATACTCATTCATTTCAGTTAATTTATATAATTAATTAATTTTAATTTATATATCAATATCAAATTTTATATTTACTTAGCCTAATCATCAAGAACCTACGAGAAACTTGAGAATATAATTTCAAAACTTTTCTTGAAGAAAAGCATATAATTTCAACTATAAACGCTCCTTTAAACATTGCCAGATAGCTGATTATTCTGAACTATTTAGCTACGTTAAAAATAATGAAATATAAAAACTCTAAGCAACGTCTGCTTTAATTTTTGCAGATGAGGAAACATTATTAGTTGAGAAATCTTTCAAGTGATAATAGCGGAAATATTCTTTAGGCCATCCTAATTAGAAACGAATGCGTATTTTTAATGACTTAGA
This sequence comes from Oedothorax gibbosus, assembly GCA_019343175.1. Lineage (NCBI taxonomy): Eukaryota > Metazoa > Arthropoda > Arachnida > Araneae > Linyphiidae > Oedothorax > Oedothorax gibbosus. The sequence goes on along the minus strand of JAFNEN010000023.1, from coordinate 2,278,938 downwards.
AATATGTTTAAATTTTAATTATGAGAGTTTACGCTTTCTTTAATGAAATCCCTTGAATACTTAAAAATAAAATTCGAAAAAGAATTTTGCAAGTCTAGTTACTCTGTTACGTAATAGAATCGGAAATTAGCAAATTGTTTTGACGAAAGTATAAGATTAATTTTTAATTAACGGTTTAGTAATTACGAATATAATACAAAATATAAATAGTTGAATAATTTAATAATTACTAATAACCAAGTGACTTTTTTAAATTAGGCATCAAAATTATTTTTTTCAAAAGCATATAAAATAATTATTTGAAGTCTTATATTTTGATGAGAATTTCAAAACGCTAGACAACTCTTTGTTAGTTTCTATCGGCTAAATTTTTTGTATAAATATTTGCGATTTTAATCTATAATTGAATTTTTCCAACGCGTCCTATGATAGTAGGAATCCTTGCATTGCCCAACTGAAAGGAACATTCTATGTATCTTTCCTTTATCTCTCAGCAACTTCTGTAATCGTTTATTTACTAACTCATTGTTTAAATTTTAGATAATTAAAAAATTAATGGGTGCATATTTTGTATCACTATCAAATAACTTGACTAAAAAATCTGGTCTCAGAATTTTTTTTTTGGTCTCTAAATATAACTGTTAGCTCTTAAAACTAACAGAGATTACAAGATTGTTATATTGATACATAATGGTAACTAAAAATTATATAGTTTAAGCAAAGACTTTTTATTATTGGCCTTAATACAGCTTCAATATGCCATCAGTATTACAAAATTAAAACAAATATTTTTTACTTCACTTAAAGTGGATATCGGCTGGTAAAGCCGAAATGACACGCCTACTAAATTAACTTATTGAAATGAACCGAAAGTAATTACAGATCCATTTGAAATAAATGGCTTTTAGTATCGTTTGTAATGTGTGAATACATTATTGTATTGTTTATTAAACTGAAGAAAATAACTCTTACAAAACCATTCGTGTAAAATGGTATTTTGTCAGTTTTGAGTTGAACTATCGTCATGTGAAACAGTACAAAATAAATATTAGATGAAAAAACTCTTTAGACTGCATATATTGCAATGAAAGTAGTGATATTGAAAGTCTGACGGCTATTTAACATAAAAGAATTCCATGGCTAAAACATTAAAATTTTCAATTGTTTTGAAATCACAACAACTGCGAAAGCATTGCTATGTCATATAATAATATTTTCACAAGGTATAAGAATAGCAATAACAGAAAATGAATTAAATTTAAAAGGAAAATTGCATCCTGTTGTTTAATAATTAATTGATAAAGTTTAAAAACATTATCGCCCTCTTGAGAATATTTTGGGGTAATTAAAACTTTAAAAAATAATAATTAAATAACCAGATGATATTTCCCTTTCATACTTTTTATTTTGATTTTATAACAATTCTCACACCTGGTGAACACTTGCTGGCAAGGACTGGCAAGGATTAAACACATTTGCTAGAAGATGGACACCTATATCATGCGGCTTTGTTATGCACAACATAATACCAATAGAAAATACACTGGTATCAACAGGTGGAGCAGTAACCCCAAAAGTAATCGATCAAACACAACCGTATATGGAAACCTTCACAGACACAGACATGATTCTATCAATACAAGGGATATACACAAATGACAAACTAAACACCAATATGAGTATAAACACCGGCATACCAACTAAAACTAACTTAGCTCACGTAGAATGGGAAAAAGAGAACATACAAACCGACAACAACATACCCGCTCTCCAGGCTTGGAACCATCAACACCACAACCTAGATCTTATGAATTCCTGGAATTGGAATACAATAACTCCTGAAGAAGCCCTTCAATATAAATGGCAATCAGAAGAAGTAAAATGGAGACATGCAATGAGACCGGCCTCAGGAATTGCTGCTTTGCAAACAGGAGCATCATACCTGGGAAGATGGGATGGAGGAGAAACAGCTGCAAAGCCTAACGTCAGTTACACAAAGCAAGTTCTAGACCCCTATGAAAAACCAGCTCCAACTTGTATAATAAGAACTATGCAATTATACGGAAGTAATGACGTCCTCAATACAGTTTGCTTTATGGTATTAATAACATATACATCTGAAATCTACGCTGACATGAATGATGCAAGATTTTTCCCACTATACAATGGAATGTCGTTTTGATGATGGTTCTCCTGGTAGTGGTCTATGGTTTGGTTGTTTCTTTGGGAGTTGGAGTCTTTTGCTGGGATTTTTGTGAGAGTCTATATTGGAAGGTCGTACAGTTCGTGTAGGGTTGCGTATGTCAGGTTTGTGTATTCCCACCTTTTTTTTGGGTGGTGGAGCCAGGGTTTGTTGCTGTTGACTTTTTGATTGTCCTGGGAGGTATGCTTTGAGTCCAGGTTGGGCATCAGCTGCAGTTTCTTTTAGATATATGATATCACCAAGTGCGTTTCCAAGCCAGCCTGTTTTAGCTGCTGCAGTAATGAACTTTTCGTCTGCTTCTTTTTGAGTTAACTTTGATGTATCAGCTAGGTCTAGATCGTGTTCACGGCAAATCCTGTCCAATTCGTTTACCGGCCCGCCTGCTTTGTCTGATTCTTCGACGTTCGTTCCGGATCCACAGTATCTGTATCAAGGGATGTGTAGTATCATTCTGACTAGTATTTTCTGCGGTTCCCTATTTGTATTCGTGAGGGTGTTGCCACCTTTGCTTTTAGTTAGAAGTCACATGGTTGATCATGTGTTCAAAAAAGGTCTTTTAAAATCGTCCTTCCTTCCTATTTTCCTATATAAAGGGCTTTTAAAGTCTATCCTCCTTCCTATTTCCCTGCGTTTATATTAGGTCTTATGCATTTGTATTAAGGCTATATTGCCTCTATGTTAATGTGGGCAGGAAGGATTGTTTTTGAGCTAGCTTTTTTAGGATTGTGTCATTTTCTGAAAAGCTCTTTTAAAGTCTCTCCTCCTTCCTAAAATACCATATTAGCATGGGCCCCATAGGGCTTAATGCAGGCAGGAAGGATTGTTTTTGAGCTAGATTTTTTAGGAAAGGTCAAATATATTTAAAAGGTAATTGAACAGCCGTTGTAATGGACTAACTATTAACACAACCTCCCTTCCTTCCTGTCTTCCTATCGACCCCTGTTAGAGACCGACCCCCGATAGGAAGACGTCTTCCTATCGGGGGTCGGTCTCTAACAGGGGTACTTCCCAGGTGTCTGGCTTACTTCTGGCTTACTTGCTTACATGGCGAAGCAATTATTCAGCAGAGATTGCTAGTTCAAAACTAATGCATTAGCTTTATGGGACATGCCATCACTCTTACGAGAATAGAAAAGCGGAAAAAATTACCTTCCTACAAACACATTAAAAAATTTACTAAACTTGTTTGACTTTTAATTGTTTAGAGTTACACACAAAAATACAAAACACGATATATTAAGACTTTTATTAATATTTGAAATTTTATTACCAATGAAGTTTTCATTGATACCCAATAAGATCTTGCAATAGGATTTACGACCCACTAGATCTATGCCTGGGCTATTGGAAGATATTAGAATAAAAATAACGGGATAAATTGATGATCTAACGATAGCAAAACTATATATCCACCTAAAGTACTTCTAATATCTTTCATGAAATCGATAGCAAAGATAAAAGCCGCTGCTACCTGTCCTTTCCCTTTCTTCAAACCTAATCCTCACCCAATAGGCCACTGTACATCTATAGTGTGTCCACTTGAACTAAACATCCAAGCTTTCCTCTAAACAAGCCCAGCGCGTGTCTAAGTGCATTATTCCTTAAAGGTCTGCTTCAGAAAGTGAACAAAGGCTAGGACTAATTCCTCTTCACAAAACGATCACTCAGCGAGAATTTCCAAATATGGCTCCAGGATTTTTTATCGGCATGACCATTTATGAAATATCCCGAGTATTTCCCCTTTTTTGTTATAAAAGTATGTTTCCTTAAAAAATGTTTAAAAAAAAATAATAGTTTGTCGCTCGCGGCAGCTCTAATCGGGAGAGGTACTTGAAGAGCTTCATATACATAGTTTATGCTGTGGAGTAATGAAGATACTTGGCCTTCTAGACTTATTAATTTTTTCGGATGGATAGATATTTAATTTGTGGGTCTGTTTTCTTTTCGGTTTGCGTTTAGTTTTTGGGTTTATTAATTATCTAAGTATATTTTAGAAGTCATTGTAAACAAATATGGTCAAAACATAATTATTTTTTGTTCTTTATGGCAGTGATAAGTGAAGTTTTTTAAAAAATAATTATTTTTCTTTTTATTGACGAATCTAAAAACACAAAATTATTGAATGAAATGTCCAACTGGTTTTTGAATTCTGTATACTTTGGAATTGAATTTGTTTCCTCATTAAATATATTTTATGCTTAGTTTTAGATTTATATTGTTTATTTTCTAACTATTATGTTTCAAATTTACAATTTGAAAAGTAGATTAAACTTAAAGTTTAAGTTTCGATGACATATTTAACCGAAAATGGAGGGGTTAATTATTCAATATTTTTTTCTAAAAGAAATATACAATAGGAAGAAATTAATAAACTAACACTCATCCTTGAAAAAGTGAATAATTATTCATCAAAAATAATTGTCAGTTTTAATTATATATTTTTTCTAAACTTAAGAAGCAATCAAAGTTCAATCTCCGTTTCTAAAATCAGAGCAAATTTTTTTTTTCATTTTCCACATAAAGCAATTGAAAGCTGTTTTCGTTTTTGTGCTAGGGTTATTCCTCAGAAAACGTACAATGTGAGGAGAAAAATCTCGAAAAAAATATTGATGAAAGTTTTTGAAACTTTGGATTTGAGTTACAATTACATGTTACATTGAAACTACACTCTTAAAACAAAAGAGTGAAATCCACTCCTATAGAGGAAGTGTATTTTCGGCACGGAAAGGAGTGGAAATTAACTCAGACTGAGTTAAAACCACTCATTTGTTTTAAGAGTGTATAATATTGGTCCAGATCCTACAATTAATTTTCTCAATAAAAGTTTTAACTTTCAAAATCTGGCTTTCCACGAACATGCCATGGATATGATGAATAATAGGTTTTCAAATGTATCGAACATATTTATGAACAAGAAAGAAATATATAATATGCATACCTTATTTGTATAAAACTCAAAGAAAAAACCCTTCTAAAATTTTATTTGTATTGATGAGTCAATAGCTAAATAATGAATCAATTCTCTCGGGGAATTTATAATCTGATCCCTCTTTGTTTCAGTGCTCATGGCTGTTTCTGTGTTGCATTAATATTTTCCCGAAATATTCCTTTCTTTAATTCTCCAATTTAAAAAGTAAATTCATATCTTATAAGTTGGATACAAACTGACTGCCAAAATCATGAAATTGTGGGTTTCAGCATACAACGGAACGTGACATGTCACACTCTGCGGACTAAAAAAAAATTAGAATAAAAAAGAAAATCTTGTTTATTTTTGTCTGTTCTGTACTTTATAATTTGTATTATGATTTTCTCTAAGTTACTTTGTTTTTAAAAGCCTATATTACTTATTAAAACTGGAGGGGACAGAAATGGTTCGTGTTTTCGCTATTGACTCGCTAATGTCTTTAGAATTTTATAAAATTAACATTTTGTATTACAAAACGTCCAATTGTAAATGGGTTTTTATACTTAATCATGTAGGTATTAGCACAAATAGTTTTTTTTAAAGTTGGATGTGAATTCTAAAGTTTTCAATTTGACTAAAGAAAGAATGAATTAAAAACAAGTAACAGAAAGTAAATGATATGTTCAGTGATAAAAAAGTTCACTAAATACGTTGCGTCAATCAACTAATAGAAATATACTATTTAGCTGGTAAAGTTTCATAAATAAAGCAAATATCAACAATCTGATATTTTAGAAAATTACAAACTTATATAAAAATTAAATTTAAAGTTATAATCTTATATCACATTAATTTTTTTAAGCTGCAATACCACTTAATATTCAAAATCTTTTTGTTTTAAACATAGTTGCAAAATAGTTGATGAGAAATTAAGTTTCAGTTTAGTTTGGCAAATTGAGGTTTCATTCGCCAGTTTTAATGGAATTATATTTTGTCATCAGAATTTAATTTTAATTTGCATAAGTGGTAAAACTTTTCTTTTTTTTTTCCTAAACAAATAAAGCAAAAAATAAATGTATCTGAATAGATAAAAAAGTATAAAAAAAAAAGAGCTAGCTTATGGTTTAAGCATTTCACATGAATATCAGATATATTCTCAAAATAATAGTCAAAACCTCTGCTTTTATATATAGATCCAAGTACTATTTCTACATTCTGGACAAATTGATTTTCTGTCTCAAGTTTTGGAAGACTTTGAGAGAATAACCGTAAAAGCTTGCTAAGAGTAAGACCAAAAAGCGTCTTAAAAGCAGCGTCATTTTATTCAATTTCTAGGGCACATGTTCTAGTGGGGGCTTTCTACAGCAGTTTAGTTTACCTGGATTTAAGGACATTTTATTTGATAAAAATAGTACTATATTTAATGAAAATTTAAATGAGCTGCATAGGAAATTTAGCTGTTTAATTAGTTTTAGCATAAATCATATTTTGTTCTGAAGCAACATATTAACTATATACATATGAAATAAGAAATTATATAATTTACTTACAGAGAATGATCGTTAGATGGGAGAATATGAAATAAATATATTTATTTTTCAGATTAAAATAAAACTAAATTTATGATGTCTAAGGTATTATTTAATTATAAAAAGCATACAAAACTACCTTTTTTGTAGTCACATATTTAATTAATACGTAGATAATTGCTCTTTTACAATTAATTTAATTTTGAAGAAATGTTAATGTTTTAACACAAAATCAAAATTCAATCTAAAACTATAGAAAAACCTTTTAAGCATAACATTTATCATTCACAAATATTTTTCCAAAAAACAATAAAAAGCCAAAATGAAGAAAAATTGAGTAATTTTAATTAAAACTTATTAATAGATTTAATTCTATAACCTCATGACACCCTATGAAAACTATACATGAAAAGTCAAGCCAAACTAGTAAAAATGCTTCAACAATTTCAAATTAAAAATTCGTCATCTAATAAATGTCTAAAAATCTTATTTTTAAATATATAGGACTCAGTTTAGATAACAGAATTTATTTGAGGACTTTTACTTCAATGACAGGCTATTAAACGGATTGTAGTTTAGAAAGAAGTTCTCGTAACATTTTGTAAGATAAGTCGGTCATTGCTGTCATGAATATCACGTGATTATTTTCCTTCATAACCCTTGGTAATAAAAATGTATATTGCACTGTTTATCCGAACAAGATCATTAAATAAGAACTTTTACTATAGTGTTTTGGTCTTATATAATGTTGTTATGTCGGGAGAACTTATCAGTTGTATGCGCGCGAGAAGACTTTGCTTCTCGAAAAGTCTCAATGGAAAAAGTATGGGATGTCTATAATTTCCTTAAATTAAGTTTTTGTAGAAGTTTCTTATCTCAAAGTTGTTTATAAACTCAACTATTGATTTGAAATTTAATTTGTTTTAATAAAATGATTCTGATCCAAGGATTTGTTTAAAAATATAATTTAAGTTACGTAGTAATGGAACTAAGGAGCATTGAAATAAATTAAAATACCCATTTGATAGCATATTTACGGTCGCCTCCAGAAGTAATGTCTTATAAAACCAAAATCGACATTTTCTCCTGTCAAATTACTCAAAAACACTAAATATTCAATGATTAAATGGAATGTTGTTAATATCTATTAATATTCGTTATCTGTGTACCTAATGTTCATAACTGAAGTCCAAAAGCTTCAAGTGAAAGATGTTTTTACCCAATTCCTTTTTAAAACAACCACGTACCCACAGATTTGGATGCATGCTTTTAACTCAAATGGCTTTATGGCTTTTCACAACTAACGTGCATGACGAGATTATCAAAATGACACTGATTTATGTTTCTGCACTTGTGGTAAAGCAGAAACTGTGCATAAATCTGTGTGTAGAGATGTTCAAATCGACCTTATTGAGATATAACATTCGCTTTTCTTGACATGCACGGAGTGCTAAAATGTTGTATGGTAATTACCAAAACTTGATATATTTGGGTTTTACAGCAATGTTTTAGAACTAACATGCGATATCAAGTATTGGTTATAAGTTTGCAAATGATTAAAGTAGAGTTTACATTAATTTTTTTTATTTAGATTTACAATGTATTTACTATGGGTCATGACAATAGAGTTAGACAATGCGTATGTATGAGTTAAAAATGGAAAAATCATTTATCTCCCAGCATCATTGTGCAGTTATAAAGATAAACCTTATAGTGCAAAAATAATGGATACAATAATGAAACAAAGTAATACAGCATTAATTAAATAACAGATAAAAAAAATTCAGAAACAAAGGTAGGTTCCGCTTGATAGGTCTAAAAGCTGTACGAAATTTAAGATTTAACAATAGAATAGTTAGTTTAAATTATTGCAAAAAGCATTTTTTTTAACGTTGTGTCACATTTAAAAACTATTATATCTATATACACAGAGCGCATTGTTGTAAACTTAGTGATGAATTAAGGTTTTATAGCTATTTTTAAGAGAAATGTTTATGAAATAGTTTATTAAGCGATAAAATATTTCCTATTTATATTTTAATTAGCTTTTTTTATTACATTTTTGAATAATTTGTGTTGTATTTATAACACTATCAACATTTTACATACTTCGCAAATTTTATCAAATTTATTTTGTTGCAATTCGATTGAATGTGTGATTATTGCAATTGTTTTCTGAATTTCAGTACCAGAGTGTTTCACCATAGATATCATATTTTTGGTTTCTTTACATGGAATAAAAATAGTTTAACAAATAAAACAAATTTCAATTTGATAAATAATAATGAGCTAGTTTTTAATGATAATTTGCTAAATAACTGCTTAAGTTAGTAACATAATTGTATACTCACTTATTTATAAAATCTTATTGTATTTAAATAGTTTTTTTCCGAAGAAAATGAAACCTATATTTAACTAATTTCGGCACCCAAAGCATTGTAAACATTCTCTTATTTCATTTTATCTTTACAACATAGTCTTTTTTATATTTTGGTAATCTATGATTTACACTGTAAAACTTCTGTGCAACGTTACCATGATTTATAAGTGTAAGGTTACACCAATTTGGAGTATTCTTATCAAACTCCAAAATGTGAGGAGCGTTTCACAAAACTCTGTGTAACTCAGTGTATTTTTCCACAGAGTCCAAGATCAAGATCAATCATGTTGTTGTTGTTGTTACTAATTAAAATCTGGTCTGACGGTCAGACCAGATCATTGAAACCGTTGACATTAAGAAAGTCCGAAACTAAAAGGGGAGAGGAATGAATGTCCTCCCAGTCCAGTCCTAAACAGTTCAGGATATGATCAGGTGATGCCTGGTTTTGCTGACATTTAGGGCATAGTGGGAAGATCTTTTGATTAGCTGAAAACGTGAGACTTTTCAGGTGTCCACTGGCAAGTCGGGACAAGCAAGAGTTGGTTTGCCTGTCACCAGGAAGAGATAGAGAGAGTCCTGGTCTTTTTGGTTTGTACCAGTAGTGAGTAGGGGGTTTTAGCCACGTTTGTTTGTTCTGAGCTTTTTGCCTTGCAAAGAGTTCTAGGTAAGTAAGCTCTGAGGTGGAGGGGACTGGATGGACTAGTCCTTCCTTTGCAAGAGTGTCAGCCAATTCATTTCCGTGGATATCAACATGGGACGGGATCCATTGAAAGTGTACTTCATGATGTTGGGAAATGAGCTTTACTTTTTGTAAGATCGATAAACTGGTTTTATCTCCAATGTGGGCCCAATTCTTGAGGTGTTGAATTGAGCTACGGCTGTCAGATAGATTCCAAATATTACCATAGTTCCTTTCGCTCATGATTTTCTCGAGTCCCCTGTCGATAGCAATTAGCTCGCTTCGAAAGACGGAACAAAAACGGGGTTACGTTGTTTAAGAGAGTAGATCTCTCGAGGTGTTTCAATAAACACCCCACTTCCTGCTTGTCTATCCATTTTACTACCGTCAGTATATATTTTGATGTCATTTGGAGGGATTTTATTGATGATTTCCAGGGCCAAATGTTTAAGGAAGTCCGGTATACAGTCTTTCTTATTAAGTGTGGTAGGGAGGTTTTCATGGAAACCAACATTGGAAAGATCTTCGCAAGTATTGAGATTGCAATGAAGATAATGAGGTTCTACATTTTCTGCGATTAACTGCTGTGATTTGACTTGACTAAAAGGACTGTTTTTCTTTAGCCTTTGATTGCAGGTCCAACTATTTAGGTAACTAGCAGTTAAGTTGCCTTGGTCAATACTGGAAAGTTTATTAAAATACTTGACCAAACCTGCCTGCCTTCTAATGTAAAGAGGTTGTAGGTCTGCTTCGTAAAGGACAATCTCTGAAGGACAGCTACGTTTCAATCCAGTGATGATGCGAGCGGCGCTCAGCTGAACTCTCTCCAATTTGTTCAAGTTAGTTTCAGAAGCACAGCAATATACAGGAAAGCCATATTCAAGAATTGGTCTAACGAGTGCCTGATAGGAAGTCCTAAGGGTAATTGCATCTGCGCCCCAGTCCCTACCAGCGATGCATTTAATAATATTCAAGCGTTTCCTGGCTTTCGAGACAATATAATCAATATGTTTGTTACTTGTAAATTCGGGATCGAGAATGAAACCCAAATATTTTGGATGTTTCTCGTAGGTGAGCTTCTGGTGCTTGAGAAACAAGGAGGGTTCATATTTATAAAGTCGCTTATTGGTAGTGAAGAAGGTGGTAATCGATTTGGTTGGGTTGAAATTCAATTTGAGTTCATCTGCGTACTTGGATAAGGCTCTCAAGGAGCTGTTGAGCCTCGACTCAATCTCGACAACGACGTCTCCACTGCTCCAGAGAGCAATATCATCTGCAAACATTCCGATGCGAGTCCCGAGACAGACAGTTTTCTCAATTCCTGCCAAGTACAGAGTAAATAGGGTTGGGCTGAGGACTGTTCCCTGGGGGACACCTTGGCTAAGGTGAAACGAATTCGAAAGGGTTTTATTGAACTTCACCCTAATGGATCTGTGATGAAGATAGTCTGAAATCCAGGCCAGAGGGTTGCCTCGTATGTTGAAGGTGTCGTGAAGTTTTAAAACGAGTTTATCCTTCCATACTCTGTCAAAAGCTTTCGTGAGATCCAATAGTGCTGCAACGCTGTGATGGGTTGGCTTGTGATTCTGCGCGTTCCTGATAGTTTGGGCGAAGAAAAGGACTTGGTCCATGGTGTTGTGGCCTCTTCGGAAACCGAATTGCTCTCCAGGGAGAAAATAATTTTTTTTAGAAAGAATTGGAGTCTGATTAAGACCAATTTCTCCATTATTTTACTTGTAGTGCAGGTTAATGCAATGGGTCTGAAGTTTCCAGGTGAGCAAGAGTCTTTATTTGGTTTCTTAATTGGTATGATTGTGGCTTTTTTCCATTCTTGAGGCAAACGCCCCTTTCTCCAGGAAAGATTAAACAGGTCAAGCAGTTTTTGTTTTCATAAGGATCCAAGGTTTTCGAGCATATAGCCATGAATTCCATCCGGTCCGGGGGATTTGCTAAGGTCAAAAAAAGCCATTGCAAGCAGTAATTCTTGCATGTTAAAATGAGAAGCCAGAGAAGGATCTCCGCGATCAGTGCTTCGACATCCATGAACAATATTTCTTGCCTTGCGTGATACCGGCTTGTCCTCGTTTGTGAAGTTGAGTCTGCTGATTTGTTGGTAGTGAGCAGCAAGGCCATTGGCAGCAGATTTATCATCTGTAAACATTTGGCCATTGTCATCTTTTATTGTGTTGCATTCCTCATATTGTGTTTGCTCTTGTATGCTTAAGCATTCAATTTGTCTGTGCCTTTAAGCAGTTTCCCAAGAGTGGTAGTATTTTTGGGTGAAATGCGGCATAAAGCTTTTAAACCATTCACCTCTAGGAATGAAGGCCTTAGCATTCTTAAGAATAATTTTCCTGAAATTCTGCCAGCAATGGTTAACATCTTACATAAGTTGCAATGAGGCCAGTTCTTCATCCACAGATTCTCTGAAACAGGCCCAATTAGCTTTCTGGAAATTCCAGAATTTCTCATTAGAGTTCGTCACCTTTTGTCTTTTCTTAAATTCAGTGATAATTGGGAGATGGTCGCTTCCGATGTTGTCCTGAACTGTCCAAGAGCATTGGGGAAATAAGTCTGAGCTGGTCAAGGTGATGTCTAATGCCTCAGAAGTGTTATAACTGAAAGAGGTGAGTGTGGGCGATCCATCGTTGAGTAACAAAAAGTCATTGTCATCAGCAAACTGAAGAAGGTCAGAGCCTCTGTCATTATCACTGGAACATCCCCAAGAAGAATGTTTGGCGTTAAGATCGCCGAGGATGATGGTATTTTTGTCCATAAAATTGAGGAAACAGTCAGGCAAGTGTTTTTGATTGGGAGGATGATAGACATTGAAAATGCATAGGGGGTTTACCTCTCCAAATAATTTTAATACCCTGGATTTCGAGATCGGAGTTTTCAGCTGAAGTGGTTTCTATACTTTGATAACTAAGACCACGGACAAAGAAGGCCAAACCTCCTCCGCCATTAGTAGATCTATCTTTCCTATAGATATTATAGCCTCTGTACTTCAAGGTTGATTTCATCTTTAATTTAGTTTCTTGTATAGCTATAACTTGAACATGAATATCTTCTGCTATATTTAACAATTGATCCAGTTTAATTCTAGTGGCTGGGGTGGTCAAGCCATTAATGTTACACTGTATGATTTTAAGAGACTTCTGTGAATGGGGAGACTGTAACTCACTTTTCGGACAAGGTCCTCTGCCTAAACCTTGAGGCGTCCCGATTATCTGCCGACGGACGATGCAGCGTCGGGTTCATTTGTCAACTGATTCATAGGAGGGGGTATGCAGCTTCTGTTGTCCAGAGACCGGAGCACCGTAAGGTAGAAGTCTGTCTTGGCTCCAGGTGGTGTTCTGTTTAGTCTGACACCTACCCTTCGGCCTGTCCGGCTTGGGACCCTACCTAGCAAGCTACCGCCGGCATAGCCCTCCGGGTCAATGGTGCACGCAAGCCTCACCGCCCCGTCAAGGCAGGAACACCGTCGGGAGGAGATCAATCATGCATGTTGTGAAACAAAAAGGATCATGAAAAATTATCGGGTTACGTTCACTTGTAAGTATGATGTTATTGTACTGTAGAGTTAAATTGACTTGTTTGCACCACTTTATTTTGTATTAATTTTTATGATGTAACCTTACTCCGTCTTTACACTGTAAAGCTACTCAGTTTTTATGGTGTAAGGTTACTTTACGTTCATTCACCAAAGTTACGTTCCACCCCTTGTAAGTTTACACCTCTTTACAAGGCAACAAGAATGTAGCATCCAGCAGAAAGGTCAGTTTTTGGTATTTCTAATTCAAAATCCTCTGGCATATTATGAAATGAAATGCCATTTCCTTTTATTCATTTTTTTATAATCATTTATAATTTAATAATAATATTTTTTTTATATTTATGTATGTTTTGCACAAGGTAAATGGGGTGAATTGGATTATCACACTTACCCCATGTCACTTATCACAGTTACCCACAACTGATATTTTGAGGGCTAACTGTGATTGTACTTCCATACTTCACAACTTGTGAAATAATAAACCAAAACATATACTGTAACGTTACTCCATGAACGGAGGCATGCATTATTACAACCTCTTTCACAGAGTAATTTTACATGAAAGGTTTTACAGTGTATCTTTAAAAAGTAAGTACAACAAAAACTTCCAAACTTTCAAAACTGTGACCTCTATTTTTCTAAATTTAAAACAAGCGTATATGTCCATAGAGGGCACAGTTAGAAACTGACTGATGATTAATACCGTTACTGAATTTCAGTTCAGAAACCTTGTTCTTTGTTCCCAGTCTATTGTTTTCTTTCCATGAAAGGAGTGTCACAAGCGACACAGTTCCCTTCGATGATTGATGTTCTTATAATTCGACGTCTAGGCTTTGGTGTTTTTGATCCCCTGGAAAACTGTGTCTTGTTCGATTGAGAGACGAGAATGAGACGTTTACCCGAACCGAACTCAGGTTTTGATGGTTCGGTTAGTAAATGATGAGGGTAAACTTCTCGCCTGGGACATTAGACTGGGATAGTAACTTTTCCATCATTATCTTTTTGTTTATTGATTGATTTGTTTATTTGTTCGTATGTTTTACTAAATTGTCTAGCGAAAGAAATTAAAATTACAAAATTCTATTAATTTATAAACCTAAGAATTTGCATTTTAGTTAAAGACTTTATTTTTTCATTGAAGCTATGTATGGTGTAGATTGGCACACACACATACGCACACACTCACATATATTATGGGCTTAAAACTACAAGAACATAGTTGTGAAGGACTTTGAGAGTAATTGGTTGTTTGGATGTCTCTTTATACGAGTGGCTCTTACCGTCAGGTGTTGATTCCTTCACCTGACCGAGGTTCAAAATTAAGATCAAAAACGAATATAGCGTGTAAATCTAGTGCGACGTCAATTAAATAAAATAACTAGTCATTGATTGCTTGTGCTAAATAGGACTCTATATGAAATTCTCCAAAAAAGAAATATCATGTGTAAAAGAATCAATTTATTTTTAATTCCTGCGGTAACTTATTATTTTTTTTCATTACGTGGCTCTAAACCTTGAAAATATTTAGTACTTTTTCAAATATTTGTTACTTCTTTTTATAAGAAAGCTGTTTATGACCTCTTTAAGAATAAATTAATAAGGTTTTAATTTTTCTCGTGAAAAAAATCTGTGTAATTTTTATGTATTATTTTATATTTTTTGTTATTCTTCAGTTATTAATGCCTTAATTCTAATAAAGGATGATAAATTATAATATAACATTAAAATGGAAAATTCAAAGTAAAAATTGTTAAATATAGCAATATTAACATTTATATAATATAAAATTTTGCTACATAATTTATATAAAAAATTATCTCATTAAAACGCTAATTAAAAAAACGAATGTAAAATAGCTTTTAAGTGTTAACATAAAAAGCTGTTTTTAATATAAAAATATTCTTGTTTCAAATGGACATTTTTATTCATTTTGAACATATTATTTTCTATTCTTGAACGACAAGTTACTCAGCAATGCTTGATAATATTCAGTACTTCTGCTTCGAAAGGAAAATTGAATTATCCTACAAGAAGAAGTGAAATGGTATAAGTTTCACTCACACTAGAACAAACAAAATAATCTTTTCTAATAGAATTCATTTTAATGCAAAAATGGGAAGAAAAAATTACAATTTTATTAAAAATCCAAATCCGTAAAAACAATTTAGAATTTAGTAGCTTCAGGTATAAAATAATAGAATAAAAAATATATTTTCTTCTATAGAAAAATACCCGAATGTTCTTTATTATATTCATATTTTTAAAACTGTTTTTTTAGCGAAGTGTCAAGAGTTTCAACATATCTTTTTACTGAATCTTTTTTTCTTAAGAGTTTAAAATAACGATTACTTAAGTGTTTTTATTGAAAGGAAAATCTTCCTTTTTATTGCTCCATGGAGCTTAGTTGGGATAGAAAAGATTTGTTCAAGGAAGGGTAAATTAATAATGTATTTTATGGATAGATCATCTCTTATGTTGCACACTATAAACAAATTGAAAACTTATGAGCTGATTTTTTTTTGTGTTTCTTCATAGATGGTTACCTACATTTAAAACAATTATAAAGTAGGCAGATTTACCTTCAAAGAAATTAATTTGTGTATGATTTGAAATAAAGCTTGAGTGGAATCTTTTTAGGGGAATAGAACACTTTTTTCAAAATTATTTGATTTTTTTTAAAGTAATTTTTTTTTCATTTTGGTAAAATGATGTTTCTAAGTGAAACTAATTACATGAGCTAAAACTTTTATTAAGAATATTTACTCAAATTATTCATGTGTTTATTGTACATAAAATTAAATAGCTAAGTGTATGTTTATAACGATTAAGTGTGGCTAAATGTGTGATTAAATAATAGTATCAGACACATAATAGCGGCATGTGGAGGGTCATGTATTTAGTGACATTATATTAAAATAAAATTCATACTAATTAATTAGGTTATTTTTGTGGAGTACATTTATCTGCTTATTAATTCTTTTTAAAAATGTTTTTATGCTGAGAACCACATTCTACGCACATTCCATTCTTTATTTAAAAAATACTTTTCAAATAATTATACATAAATACTTATTATTTGCACATCACACTAAAAAGAAATATCGTTGAATGATTGCTAAGCCCATCATCGCAGAGAAATTTAATATCTGAAACCTTAAAAATAAATTTTTTGTTCTGTGAATGCACACACAATCTTTGTCAGTTTTTTGTAATTAATAGCCTATTCTAATATTTTTGAAATGCCTTTAAAATGTACTGCTGAAAAAACTTTTTTGCAAGACCTTCGAAATCATGTTGACTATCTTGCTACGTCATTTTTTATACAAATTAAGCGACTGGTATCTATTGTCCAACTGGTTTTCAGATCCCTTCCCATCAAACCATTTCAGTTTTTAAAGTTTAAAATAAATTGTGTAGTTATAGGAGTGTAAAATAAGTCATCTATTTAAGAGCGAATGATCGCGGGTTTTCATACCAATGTGCCTCTGTGTAAATCCAATGGACATTTTTTTCTAAGATACATTTCACCGGCTGTATTGAATATTTTTACACACTTTTTATATGATATTTGTAGCTGACTAATAGGTCTCTATAGTCCCACTTTTTGAAATTTCCAGGAATATATATTTAAATTTTTAATAAACAATTTTACAACAAATATCCAAACCAATTTCAAAAAGTAAGATTACAGATAACTGTAAACAGCTACATTTATCATATAAAACATTTTGTAAAAATATTCAATGCAGCCGGAGAAATGAGGCTTAGAAAATAATGTTTCCCATTGGATTAACATAGACGCACTTTGGGTTGGAGACCCGCGGTCATTCTGTCTCATTCGTCTTTAAATGGATGTCAGATCTCAGGGAATATTGTGTTTATTAACTGATGTTTACGAAATTTTCGCAGTATGTGCCATGCTCCCCTAACGTCATTTTCAATGAAACATCAACATATCTTGATTTACTAGATTTACAAAAGGGTTATATAAGAATTAGATACTATTGAGGTACAAACGTCACGTTTTATTTCAGTTATCTGAAACGAGAAGCCTCGTAAAAGACATTACGGGTATGCAACATGAGATTGTAACGTGACTTTATGGTTTGTTTTTTAAAAAAAATCTTCGTACTAGTTTCTTATCATAGAATATTCACTGAATTCCTAGACTTGTTAAAAATATTTACTTATGTTTACGAGCCAGTAGGAAGCGTTACTGAATTTTAAACTCCCCTCCTAAAAAATATTAAGATATTTTTTTATCTTAAATGAACACTAAAATAGATTTCAGTAATATGAATTCTATAATTTTTTTCACTGTTTAAACTTTTGAAATGTTATCTGTTTATCTTTTTCTCCCTTTTCATGTGTCATCTTATGCATTGTCCGAATCGTTTGATCATAGTTAAAACCAGAATTTTTTCTAGTTTTGCACCAAATTCGTTTCACACAATTGTTCAATTAAGCACTCCAGTAAAATAATTCAATAGGTTTTACATTTAGTTTGAAATGAGTTTATTTTACTTTATATAAATTCATACATTTGTATATAACCTAGTTTTGAAGCAGAAAATTTAGCGCCTATATTTATTTTAAACCCAATAAATCTCCACACCCTTTCTTTATCTTTAATTAAAACTCAAAATATTTTCAGCCTAATTAAAGACAATATTCATTACACCGCTAACACTTTAATTTGATATAAACGTAAAGCCTTGAATTAAACTGATATGTATTTAATGTATATTTTGCCATATCTTAATTTATTTCTGTATGCTTAACTAAGATTCAGTCAATTGCACTGCTTGGGATTTTCACTTGAAGCTTATGTAAATTTGCATTATCGATTACAATTGTCTTTTGAATTAATAGGTATCGATTAAAGTAGAACTTTTCAAAAGAGTTATAATTGGAAATGCAGAATTAATTAGAATGTAAGAGCCCTTGGCATTGTATATTTAAATTGGACGTCTCAGAAGTGGAATTAAATATTTGCCAATTTTACTGTTCGCGTTTTAATATACTTATAAATTTAAACGTCAAACACATAATAACATTAAATAAAAAACCAAAATACATTAAATTTTGTATACGTAATTAACGATATTACAGCACAATTTTAAAGAGTTTTTAAAAGGGGGATTTTTTTTAAATATTCCGATATTTTACTTGAGCAGGTAATATAAGAACTTCTATTATAAATCGCTGCTAAGTGTTTTTTATCCAATAAAAATCACCACAATGATTATGCTTATAAAAAGGTCGATAGTTTTAGTTCCTTATTTAATTTTCTCGTCTAATTATGTGAACTAATTAAAACATTGAGGTCATACGAAGATTCATGTTTGTAAATGTATTGCTTTATGAAATGGATTGACATTTTAACGTTGAAAAGTATTTAGTTTAGTAAAAATGAGTTTTTTTGTAATGTACAAAGAGGTAATCATTTACAAAACATATGATTATGTTTTGACTTATGAAATATGGTTGTGGTATTTTAAAACTCATGCAAATTTCACTCAATTGGGAACTTCAATGTTTTAAAAGCAATGCTTGAAATTAATTTTAGAAATTTTCGTTTCTTGTTAAGATAAATTACATTCAAAGTCTATTCAATTTCCTTTAATTTTTAAAATTTACTCCGTTACAATGTTTAAATCTTTTAGTTAAAACTTAAGTTACAACATTGTATTTACATGATATTTGCGAAATGAGCTCTTTATAATAATACAGTAGCGGACGACAGGGTAATATGGCAAAATAAGCTGCTAGTCTTCAGCAATATATTATGTTAGACAAGTTGGGCTTAAGTGGCAAATTTAAGCTTCAAGTTCTTGTCATCGACATAACCTCATATTTTTTTTATAAACTATGAGCTGCATTTTAACATTTTTCTCTGAAACATTGAAACAGATTATATCCAGTCGTGCAATGACGTGCAACGAAGTCTAAAAACTACAAGTAAAGAGATAGAAAACACTCTTTTCTCTCTACTGCTAGTAGAAAAGTCTGTGCTGGATTCATTTGCAAT
Source organism: Oedothorax gibbosus (assembly GCA_019343175.1). Taxonomy (NCBI): domain Eukaryota; kingdom Metazoa; phylum Arthropoda; class Arachnida; order Araneae; family Linyphiidae; genus Oedothorax; species Oedothorax gibbosus. Next base: position 2,259,652 of record JAFNEN010000023.1, on the reverse strand, counting down.
GAGCCTTGCCATTATTAACACTGCTCTTAAAATGTAATTGTTAATTTAGTATATATAAAGGAGAGTTCTAGTATATATAGATGAGAATTTCCATTTTCGTCAATTAACCCTATCTTTATTTGTATTAAAAAAGTATAGGATAACTGCAAGTAGAGTTCTTGCACAAAACAACTTAACCTTTTTAAAAAAGTTGTTCAGAAATTATATAAATTTACCTCGTATAATATTAATCTTAGATGCGCTTTCCAAAATATTTTTCAATTCTACGAAATTTTAAGAAGGTTTTCAATGTGTCCATAACCATCTTTAAAAATCAAAAGCACAGACATAAAAACAGTAATTATATGCCGCTTCGAAACACATTTTTATTTAAAAAAAGTATTTAAAGCTTTGAATGAATCAAATCTATTTTTAAAAGGTAATTGTAGCTTAAGTTATTTTAGCTAATACAACTATAATTAACTTCAATAACCTAGAGTTATGAAATAATATTTAAAAAGATAAATGTTACACAGTATCCCTACATTTATGGATTGCATAGCTTTTCTATTCCTACATTTTTGCATTGCAATGAAATTAACAAATTAAAAATTAAGAATTAATTGATTTTACCTAGAGAACACAAGTTTCAAGTCAGGTATTTAAATAAAACAAAAATAAACAAATTTTTATAAAAGAATTAAAAAGATATTTGAAAAATGCAATATAAATATAAATCATTTAAAACATTTAGGTTATTTTAAAAAGTTGTTTGTATATTTGATGTGTTTTTAATTTATTAGAAGCATTAATTTCTAAGTTATTAATTTTTAAAAAAAAATCGCGAAAAATTATCTTAGCAATTTATTTAAAGTTAAGTGAGATATTTGTTCTCTTTATCCTTTATTTTATATTAAATTATTTTAAATCGAAGCCAAAATATACTTAAATAAAAAGAAATCGCAAGAAAAATGATAAATAAATTAGCGGAAATAAATTTTAAATGTCTCAGTATTATTTTCCACATGCTTCTCTAAAATGCTTCTCTAAAAAAATCCTCAATGAAAAAGAAAGACAAGAATAAACTTTAATTAGGATTTGGAATTCAATAATTTTATTATTTATTTTAGAAGCATGGTAACCAATCAGCTATTCAATTTTCACAAATTTCTTCTAAAAAAGTTTTTGATGAAGCCAAAAAAGCATAAAAATATTTCATTTGTTTGACATAAAAGCAAGAATATAAACCTGTGCAGAAGATATTTTATTAATTTTATGGACGTATTAAACAAACCCATTTCGAGGATACTTACGTAATAACCAGTATCTAGACTATCAGTTTTTTTAGAAATCCGCATGGTTTCTAAAAATTTATGAATTTTATAATTTTATATTAAATTTTAAATTTATAAAGTATTGATGAGTCCTTTAAGGACAATTCTACCATAATTGTAACTTTCATTGGGGTATAACATATGAAAAATGAATAATTATTTTTAATTTTTTTCTTACATTGCAATGATCACCTTAATATAAGTATACAAGAATATCAATAAAAATAATCAAAAAAGTAACAGAATGCAAAATATTGCGAGAAATTTCTTACCGTCCCTTGTGCCAAACGTAAGAATATTAGTTTTGTGCTCGTAAAAAAAACAGATTTATTTGCAGAAAATTAGATACATTTGAATTAAATTGATACAATTTCTTAACAAATACATCATAAAAAAATTTGACATTGAAGGAATTAAAAAAAAAATTGAAATTTGGGAATTGACATGGTGATGTTGTGCCATACCCGATTAGTAAGGTATAATTCCTAAGGTTTCTTTTTTGTTTGATGGTGTGCCATCAGAGACCTATCTTCTAAAGTTTTTGAACGACTGTCTGTCACTACCAGTTCGATTTACAAAAAAATTGAGAGTTAAGCCACCAGAAACCTAAATTTTTTACTTTTTGTCAATTTATGCATAACAAATATATATTGCTGATGAAAGTAGCTTATCTTATTATTTAAAGTGAATTTAACATTATTTATTGGAAGATTTCATACCCGTCACCTACCGCAGTTTAAATACTGGAAATATGTAGTGACGGATTAAAAATTTTCCTACAAAAGCAGCTGTTAAAAGAAAAATCTTTTTCTTACTAATTAAATGGTTATATATATATGTCTAAGTAAATACCTTTTTTAATTCTACTTCATTATCCGTTTCTTTTCCCATTTCTTTTCCGGTTGTCCCAAATGTTAATAGTTTTTTTAACCGGTTTATAGTGTACGTTGAACTGGACCAATTTATTCGAAGTTTAAAAATAACCGGTTTCCAAAAGAAACTGTTTTTTTTCTATAAACACCCATCCCTAATGATTTTTTTTAACAAATGGTATTTAATAAATACTTTTTGTTAATTTGAAACACTAATAAGTACAGTCGAAACCCGTTTACGCAAACTTGAAGGGAGCACCGAAATATTTCGTGTTAACCTAAATTCATGTTAACCGTCAGGAATTTTTTTACATTAAACTAATGAAAAGTTTTTAAAAATAACATTTAAATTCTATTCTTATTGTATAATGTAACACATTAATAATACATAGATATAATTAGTAATTCAATTAATAAAGTTCATTTGGAGTAAACAGTAGTACAGCAGTGCATACCATAGAAAAATTAGGAAAATTTTTAAGGATCAGCAATTAAGAACATCAATCGGTTTAAAACTGACGAACCATGGGAGATTTCGTGATTTTCTCAGAAGTAGAAGACACTTAATTTGTATAGTGTTTGTTTGTCGCTTCTTTTTTAATGTTTAGTTTCATTTGTTTTTCGAAACTTTGAATTACTAAGAAAAAATAAAGTCAAATTCTGATTTTTTTGTTCGGGTTAAGTGGTATTTCCCCTAAATGATTCAACGTTAAGAGATTTTTTAGCATTAGCTCGAAGCTGTATAGGCCGGGGAAATGTTTTCAGTTCATCTTAAACGAAATTTCGTGATAAGCGAGTTCGCGTTGACGAGGTTTGACTGTGTTCACTTTTGAAATTATTTTTTCTAAAAAAAATAAGTTTCTAATAAGAAAATGTTTTTTTTTTACCCGAAATTAAAAATTGTGGTAGAACTGCCCTTAAATCGTTTACTTCAAAAATAAAACTTTAAAACACAAAAAAAACTAATGTTTTGAAAATCGCATGCAGTGGAAACAAGTTTACACTTATGAATACACCTTATGAATACACCTTAAAAGTGGGAGGTGCATCTATACATATAATGTTTTTATTCAAAATTATATCTTATGCAACAAAAAAAATTACATTTTACTTATCCCTCGGAGAGTTTCAAGCAACCCCATGGAGTCCGAAGAGTCTTTCATTACTATTTGTTACTTTTGTAATGTAAAAGAAATTTTTATAAATAAGGTTTTATTCAAAATTTATATCTTATACAGCAAAAAAATAAATTGTACTTATCCCTTGAAGAGTTTTAAGCAACCCCATGCAGTCCGAAATATCTTATTACTATTTGTTATTTTGTTAAAATAATTTTTTATGATAATGTGAGGAAATAGTGTTTTAAGTGAGATTATTTGTTAAAAAAGCAGTGATTAATTTTAACCAACCCCATGTAGTCCGAAGAGTCTTTTATTACTGTTTTCATAATGTTGCACTATTTCTTATTGTTAATTAGAGGAAAATTTCAAAAGTGCAAGACTATTTTTTTTAAAAAAAGAAGTGATTGAGTTAAAGCAACCCCATGTAGCCCAAAGAGTGTTTTATGACTATTTTTCTAATGTTAAAATTACTTTTTGTGTTAATAACAGGAAAATTTCAATAGTGTAAGAGTATTTGTTCAAATATGAGTTCTTGAGTTTGGGCCACCACCTGAGCTGATGTGCCAGTGGCGCCTTAGTGCGGCCGGGGTGGCGCAGTGCGTATCGATTCCCGTTCGACCTTCTCCCCATCCTCATCCGGAGCAGAGCCTCTCAGCAGACGATGCGAATTCGAGCATTCTACATGTGACATGAGCGTTCGCAGGGTGCGGGGGTCGTTCCGAGGATCCCTCAGGCGATACGGAAGCGTCGAGTCCGCCAAGAAGCCCGTGAGACACTTTCAATGGATTTACAGGAAGGGCGAGTGGAGGATCGCTTACGGTGAGTGACACCTTTTACCATCCCCCACGACGAACGACCCGTTCAGAACTTTCGCCAACTTCTTTCGCGGACAACTTCCGCGGGTTGGTTCCCCAAAAAACTTTTATTCTTCCTTCTAGGGGACGTTTTTTTAAGTTTTTCTCTTCACTTTCGCTTTGTGCTTAGTGCGGTAGATTGAGCTGTACTTTTTTCTTCGCTGGCCCGCCGCAAAAAAAAAATCGGGTTTCGTGTGTGCCCCCTTCTTTGCAAACTTTGGTGTCTGTAGGGGACGCTTTTGTTGAAGTAGTTAAGGACGTTAGGATTTCTCAAACAAAAGTTCGGTACATTTATATCTCGCTTTGAGGTGTAACTCTGTCCGGTTCAAAAACTATTTAACGCTGAGAACTCTTGGTGTTGGAAGCCGCAAAAATCAAAAACAGTCACCCTGTCTGAACTTTGTTCCCCGTAGGGGACATTTGTTGGCCTAGACACCACAGGACGTTCCCATTCGGCGTTTTGAGGTGCCGCACACTGTTGCGTTAGGCAACTTCTTCGCGCGGCGTTTTCTACACGTGATTCTTGGACCCTTTGTTCAGGGTTTGAGTGTGAGCGATAAGAATTGTTCGAAATCTCTGTTGGCCGTGTGCCAGCGGTCCTCTCCTCCTTACTCTGGTAGGACGGTCATGTTAAAAAAGTATAAAAGCTAAACCCTAGGAAGATGTGGAGAGCTACCATCATGAACATGCGAGCCGAGAAAGGATCTTTTCGGGAGTCTTTCAAGCATTATGAGAGGCGGGAGTCCACCAAAGTCTTGGCTCCCAACCGACACTTTGAATTAGTTTTCAAGAAAGGACAATGGAGGATTACGTACGGTGAGTGATTTTACATTAAAACAGGGATTGGCAACTATGGGAATTAGTAAGATCATTATTTTTAAATAATACTTGCCAACAGTTAAATTTTTCTTCAAAAAATATTCAAATAATATGCCTTATTTTTTAAAATTGATGCTTGATTTAATACCTTAATTGAGTTAGACCTTGGCTATGTCCATTTTACAATTCTTCACTTTTAAACCGATTAAACAACTATTTTATTTTAAAAATTAGCAATGCATTAAATTAGATTAATAAAAAAAATATATCGTGAATTTATATGGTAAGGTATAAATGCAACATATATTTTTTAAAAAATAAGACATTTTAAAAAAAATAATATGAAATTTGTCGATCAATTCACTGGTTATACAACTCTAGAATAGCTACAATATTTATGTTTAATTTCGAGATACTTCAAATTTCGCACAGAGCCTCTAAACACTACGGAAATGAAAAAAAAATATTGTGCAAAAATAGGTCTAAGTTACGACTCCTTTAACTTTTAGCTAATTTTTTTAATAATTATAATTTTTAATTATAATTAGTAATCGCTAATTTTTTTTGTGCGACACTTTTGCGTTGCTATAGTTTGACAACTATTCTTGGACATAAAAGTTATACATATTAATGACATTTAAAGGGCCTAGTTACAAAACTAACATTTTCCAAAGCATAACTAAGATATAGGTCCCGGCACCTTCATTGGCGATTTCGTCCAATTGCGTTTTCGGCCCGTTCATTGGCGACTTTTGACGATCGCAAATTCAATCGGACGAAGTCGCCAATGTTTTGGACCTTATGTTTGGACCCTATTGAACCGACCCTATGTTTTAGTTACACTTTGAAAAATGTTAGTTTTGCAACTCTACCCTTAATTTAAATAAGCCTAATACTTCTATATGTGAGAAGAGGGATTTCCAAAAAATTGTGGTACACTCTTCTATTTGTATGACCAGTGAATTTAAATGAAAATTCAAAACATCTAAAAAATGCTTCAGGTTAAAAATTGCGACAAAAATCCATATTAATTGATTTATGATTAATATTGAGAAAATGTCCTTATATCTGACGATTTAAGATAACAGCTAGAAAGTTCCCGATTGTTACTTATTTTAAATGGCAATTTAGAATAATATTGGATTGTTTTATCAAAATTTCTTTTTTTTAAGATAAAGGATATCTTTTTCTTGTAAAAGAAATTGACAAAAAAAAAAAAATTTTTAAACTCAAAATTCAAGATGATAATTCAAGATGATAGAAATTTTTACATATTATTTTAAAAACTTTTAATAAAAAAGGAAAAGGTTTTCAATAGTTTAAATATTAAATAATATGGTAATGTAAAATGAATGATACAGTTTTTGATTCCCGATATTTAACTAGTTTTAATCGTTCAATAAAAATTTTGAAAATATTTTTTTACAGTCTAGTTTTTGACACTGTTATATTTATTTATATGCTATTAACTTTTCATAAGGGCTCTTCGTTGCCAATCCCTGAATTAAAAATGTGTGCGTTTAAAAGCGAAGGTCAGTTTGATATTCACGATAGCCTTTCATAAGTAGACTAGGTAGAATTCCATAGATATAAATTATCCTCAAAACACAACTTATAAAAAAGCAAGGATAATTTATTTGTTTATTACTTATCATTAAAAGTTAAAGTCTTCAAAATATTTTTCGTATCTGTTGATGAAGTATTAATATTTTAAAATAATTTCGTTTGAAAAATAAATCAAAATTTGCACCTTTTGCAAAATGTTCTAAATTTACATCTAATAGAGAAGAAAACATGCAATTTTATTCCTTTGTGTCTTTAAATTTTAAAACTTTCTTGAAATCTAAATTTTAATTTACTTCAATACTACTAATTTTCTCTTACTGCTTGGTGCATTTATTCTTTTTAGCTATATTAGTTTTGCGTTGAATGCAAGTTTTTGGAATCATTCAGATTTGCCTAGAATATTCATGTAGCCTAGGTCAGTTTTGCGTAGACAGTTTATATCTCTAGCTAGCCTCTCTTTTTATTTTATATAGATTTTCTTCGCTTAAAACGTATTTCTAGAAAAATCTCTTATAACTTTCTTTATAAAAAGTTTTATTATATTGTTGTTTATTGCTATTTTTACTAACACTTTTCTTCTCTTATTTATTATCAATTGCTCTTTCGTGCTTTATAATACTTTCTTTCAGTGCTGACTAATCAATGTTCTTATTTTTGCTTCAACAATGTATCGGTAGCTTCAGTGTGAAAATAAGCATCACAAAATAAAATAGTACATATCAAGTTCTAGAGTTCCTCTACAAAAGAAATAAAAATTCATTTTAATGCCTTTAAAATTCTTAAATCAATATAGAAAATTTTGTTAATTTATTTGAAACCAAGTACCTTTGAATTGTTTTATAATTTTTTTTTTAAGTTTTCCTTACATTTTATATAGTAAGTTTTCTTCAACCTTGTAATAAGTTACTCTGATTAATCGCACATTATTATGTGATTGAACGTTCGTTTGTAGGCGAGAGTTGTAAGTATAAAACTATAATAAAACCAAATCGATATTATGAGTGTTATATGATGCATTTTTTGTAGAATCTTCACATTAAGTATATATTAATACACCTGTAAAAATTTATTCAGCGGGATACATGTACGTTTTAATATTTAATATTAAATTTATTATATATGAGATACTAAGTCCGGATGTCCTTATTTGAAAACGTGATTCAAAATGTCGAGCGCCGTTTTGGGGTTAGTATTTTGGTTTGAGAGAATCTTTAACTTCACATAAATTTATTCGTGTAACTCAGTGTGGCATTATTACAGCACCTGTTGTTTTTCATACTTGGTGTTTCGGTAAAAGATTTATTACACTATATCACACCTACTTTATTTATTTGATTGACATTCCTCATAATGCATTTGACGTACTACTTACCGTTTGAGAATTGCAGACGGGGCTGTTTGTGTCCGATATATATATATATATATATATATATATATATATATATATATATATATATATATATATATATATATATATATATATATATATATATATATATATATATATATATATATATATATATATATATATATATATATATATATATATATATATATATATATATATATTATATATATATATATATATATGTTTTACCATGTAGCATGTCAAGCCCCCATCCATCCAGAAGTTTTTCATTAGTAAATTCTGTGTCTTCCTTATAACAACGGCACTTTACAAAAAACTTTTTGCATCCCCATTCCACAACGTAATAAAAGAAGTCCAAATACGACAATTTTTCGCACATTATTCATATTCTTGATCCCATTTGTGTATAGTTCAGGTTGCGTTGAGGACCAGTTTAGTTGTTAAATAACATCCTTATCTGATGTGTGTGTGTGGTTTTAAATTAAGTCCCATTTTCCCAGGTCTTTTCTTCGTGGCAAATCGCTATCTAGTATAGTACAAGCCAAAAAAAAAAACTTTTATTCTTTATTCAGAGTGAGGCTCAACAGAGCGGTATGTACTTAAAGCAGAAGAGATGGAATGGTTTGATCCCGTAATTACAAGTACCTTTAACGCGCTTTTAATTGGAGAGCTGTTAACTGGGTTCTATTTGCTCTTAGTACATTCGTCCTGCATAATTAACTGATACGCATTAAATCTGCCGTACTGTTAATGCTTTCACTGCTCTGCTGCTGCTAATTCTCTGACTCTTTTAAGTTAAGTGGAGTATGTGTTCCCATGTTGTTTATTTATATAACAACGAACTTAAGGGGCATTTTTCCCTGTTTATCTCTTCATATTTACTTTCTAACAGTTGATTGTAGCTCAATAATATTAATAAATCAAAAGCCTCTGACCGATAAAAATTATTATTTATATTAATTAACTATTATTCATATTCATAACAAGTAGCTTTTTTTAGAAATGCAACAATAGAAAGTGCACACCTCGCATATTCTATTGCTATGTCTTATTGACCAATAGATAGAATTTCTCATGGACCAATCCATCCTGTATAAGCAGGTCTTGAATCCTTAATGTACTATATAAGCATTATTGATAGCAAATAACAAGATTTCCCGTTTCTTATTCTATTTGGTTATCTGAATAGATCATGTCGGCATTCCATTACTTGCGGAATAGCACAAATGAAGAGTCTACTTGCAAAACTAACATTCGCCAAAGCAGAACTAAGATATTGGGTCCAGTCCATTCATTGGCGACTTTCTCTAATAGAATGTACCATTGTAAAAATTCGCCAATAAACTGCTGGACGCAATATCTGACTTATACTATGGAAACTATGAGTTTTGCCATTAGACCCTTCAAATAGACTGTCCACGAATATTTGAGATCAGTTCTAATATTGGTTTTAAAAAATGTTTTAATTGCTCTTTTCTTTTAATGTAGTTTAAAGTATAAAAATAAGGAAGTATTATAAATTTCAACAATTTAAAATCTTTAATATCTGTTATCGTTCAAGTACAATTGCTCCACTAAAACAAATAAAAATACGAAATGTTTTTCATGTGAACTGTTGACGCATATAACAATAATATTTTCGTTAAATTTTTTAGAAAATAAGAAAACGTTTAAATTTATGTTGTTCTTAAAACATATATTTAGAAAATATGCATTTTTATAACCAGATGACAAGACAAATTCACCACGTTTATTATAATTCTACTAAATACTGAGACAAAAGTACTCTATGCAATTTGAACGTATTATATTAAAGGTTTGGCAAAATGCATTAAATAAAGTTAAACTTAATAACTTATTCGGAGTAGTAAGGAATGCTATTATCTATGCATGAGGTAAATATGCATCATAATTTATAGTGAAACATTGTAAATTACTTAATGGGAGGATGCTTCAAAATAGTATAATTCTCTAATTCTATTGTGGGATTAGCTAATTGTTTCGCCATAGTTATTTCGTACATTTAAGGGAATCCTAAAGGTTACGAATTCTTGTATTGGTATTTATGTGCAGGCTTAAAGCATAGTTTGTTGTATTATGAGACTTGTATATTAGGATCAAATGAAATAATTGTTTAGTGGCAGTGGTTTCATAGGAACAAATTGCCAACAAAAGCATTTGGTTAAGGTTCGGGTTGGGTAAAATTATCGTCGCCCACATACTAGAGCTACACAAGGGTTATTGACTTCGGACGTTATAATTTAAAGCCGCAGATATAGTGTAAAGGTTTGAAGGGGAGTAAAATAATCTAGAATGAGTGTTTGCCTCAAAATAAAGTAAAGTGTGATATTAATCGAATTTTTTCTATAGTATTTTGTAGAGTTTATTTCATATTTTTGTTCTCGTTAGGAAGAGACTAGGGCCTAGTTTTTCAAGATACATTTATTATTTTTTTCTTGAAATATTAAAAAGTTTATTCAAAACCAAATCAAAATGGTGTTGATAATATTGTATTAATTGTTGAATTATAATAATTTTTATTAAAATATATCATTTAAAATTTTCATTTAAACTTTAAAATTTGTTTTTAAAGTATTATTTATTTTATTATTCGCTTGGACAAAACTTATACTTTATGTTAAACTTTTATTACCTATGCATATAATGTTAAAAAGAATAGTTTTTTCTTACTAACTTCCGTTTTGTACATAAATACTCAAGATATATATTTCATAGTTTTTGCATATTCATGCCAAACATAAATAACGAAGAAACTCAGTGTATATTTTTAGAATATGTTAATCGGGAGTGCACATACTTTTCTTATAACCATAAAATAGTTATTCTGCAATACTACTTTTCTGTATAGTTGATTCAAATATTTTATTTTTTATTTTCAATCGTATATGTTTTTGCATAAAGTAAACATATAGGAGTTGCAGATGCATTGTCTGCTTTCAATTCTATCCTTTCCCCTGAAAAATTATGCAGACTACAAAAAAGCTTAGCAAATACACTTTAATTCATTGCTTTGAAAAACTCTCCCTTCGCTTTGATGCAACAAAATAAATCTCATTAAAATTTCCATATTCCTTTCCGATTTCAATATCGAAATAAGTAATAAACTTCTCTCGGCTAGACAATCGGCACAATGAGAAAATCTTGAGAAGACATCCAAGAAAATAAGCCTGTCATAGAGAAGGTTCGAGAATTTCCGAAAATTTCGTTCTTTAAGAGAACTATTTATTTGCTCCCCCCCCCCCTTCTCGCCGATGACACTTTTCGTCACATTTCGCGCCCCGGATTCGATAGTGAATTTCTTGTGAGTGGCGTTTTCGGAAGAAACTTGAACCTTCGAGAGCGAACATTTTCAGTGCGCAAGAAAATGAAAAGATAATTTTATTATCTAAAGATTTTCGTATTAAGAATCGCATGAGTTGAAAATAGAAAATGGATTAGAGTTTATCATGAATTAACTTCGATGATTTGGACTGCAAGTAAAGAAAACATGACGTACCCTAATTAATTCAACTTATTGTAATAAATATTTCTGGTAATTGATTTAAAAATCATTAAATGAAGATATTCTTAACAAAATAATAAAATAATTTAATGATTTTGAATAACTCTTGTGAGTGGCGTTTTCGTGAAGAAACGTTTTAAATATTTGGTAATGTACTTAATAAGAATCATCTTATATTATAATGTTATTATTGAATAACTTATATGTGCTTTGATAAAGAAAACATATGAAATGCTTTATGAAGTCACCTCATTTCCATAAATATTTCTGGTAATTGTCTTAATAAATCATCATTAAAACAAATGATCAAATAATTTGATGATTTTAAATAACTCTTGTGAGTGGCGTTTTGGGAAGTAGATCTATTTAAAACATTTAAATTAAATATTTAAACATTTAAATTAAATATTTAAACATTTAAATTTAAATTAAATATTTAAACATTTAAATTTAAATTAAATATTTAAACATTTAAATTTAAATTAAATATTTAAACATTTAAACATTTAAATTTAAATTAAATATTTAAACATTTAAATTTAAATTAAATATTTAAACATTTAAATTTAAATTAAATATTTAAACATTTAAATTTAAATTAAATATTTAAACATTTAAATTTAAATTAAATATTTAAACATTTAAATTTAAATTAAATAAAACATTTAAACATAAACATTTAAATTTCAGCGCAAAAGCATTTTGTTTACCTCCTTACTAATCGTATTTGAAAATCAGTAATCATATGTAGTCGAAATGTCGTACCGTAAGTAGGTCCCCTATAAGTTTCTTATTGGGAAGCATAGTAATTTAACGTTTGCCTTTCTCTATATACATAATATTTATTTTTCTTAGAAGTGATATTTTTATAGTACATTTCTTTAAAAAGACAATTTCGAAGTAAACTTGATGTTTTGAACGCGGAAAATAAATTTAAAGATAACGTTTCGGAAGATAATTGGAAAAAACTGTTCAACCAAACTGAAATTTAGTCAATAATATATTTCTTTCGAAAGTGAAGGATTCAATAAGGATCTTCTTGTGACTCCCAATTTCGAATGAAACTTGAAACTAAATGCTAAATTTAGTTATGTTTTCTCCATTTCAACACATCCTACAGATAAAACAATGAAAGACTAGTTTTACTTCAAATGAAATTGGACCCTAATAATATGCTTCAAAATAACATGAGTTCGAAGAAAAATGCGACTTCGTAGAATGTTTTTCAAATATTCTGGGAAATATGAATATGTCTGAGTTGTATTAGTGAAGAATTCGAATAAAATTTTGATGTAAACACTTTTTTTAAAAGAAAACTTCGTGAGATAAAAATAGATCTATTCACTCTTTATATTCGAATAAAATAAAAGAGAAAAATAATGAAATTGTTCATTTAATTGATTTCAAATTGTTTCAAAATAAATGCCATTAAAAGTATAGACATTTAGTTGAAACTAGATTTAGTTCTTTATATTTCAAAGACTTTTCTAATGCAAAGACGCAAAGACTTAGAACTGGCTTTTTTCAGATGATATACTTAAAGTTATCTAGCTCTATTTATTTTTTTACACTTGAAAGAACCAAAATAAAGTAATAATTGAATACATGGTTAAAACAATATTTTTATGTTACTTTTTTTAAAAATTAATAACGTAAGGCATGGAAGGCGTTAAAATCATGTCGTGATCCCGTTTTAATCACTAAACCGTTTCCTTAAAGCAATAAGTACATTTTCTAAATTTTCATTCTTTCTGCATAGAGAGAAACCTAGCTCTTTAATGAAAAGAATATATTATAGCCGATTGATAGTGTTTGATTGTTTAAAACACAAGATCTCTATTTTGTTACTACAACTGGATAATTTAATGTTATGTAAATGACTTATTTGCTTCTTTTAATATTAAGTATTTAACATATTAAAATATAACATAATATTTCACATTTCAAATTTAATTGTGAGTGAAGCTAGTATATTATAAATACATAGCAAGGAATTTTTTTTTATTTAGATAACATTATTCTAAAAGTGGAATTTGTTATCTAATTTTTATGAACGAAATTTGTGACGATCCTTTTAGTGAAATATTAATTAAATAAAATCCTCAACTGCACTAATCGAGTTAGTAACTAAATAAACCAACATTTAACATTTGTACATAGTACTTATAAATACAACTATTACTAAGTGTACAACAAGTACTGCGCTAAAATACAACTGTGGCTCACTTTTTAAAAGAGAATAAAAACAAAAAGGGCTACAAGTTAGTCATGAAAAACATTTTTATTTAGATTTGTTAAACCCGGAAGATTCAATTTTCTTTTAAACCATCTAAGCTTCTCATGTGTGTGGTCAAATGAAAAATTCCTCTTTTAAAAGTTACAAGTGTTAGTTTTGAGAGTGAGCCAAAAATCCTTAAGATATCTAGTATAGTAGCGTGACGACATGTAACTCTACTGGGGAACCACTCAAGCCAAAATTTTTAAATTGGTTGAATACCTTTATTTATTTTTCATATTCCATGATGGGCTATTCAAAGAATTTAATTTCCCTTTCAAATATTTATTCAGTTTATGGAGTAATGTGTTTGGGTCATTGCATTGCATATTTTGTGGGTTGAAATAGTTGAATACTTAGAATGATATTTTTAAACGTCTTGAAACTTTTAAAAATATGCATGAATACATAAAAGCGTTCATGAATAATTGTTAAATGTTTAAAAGAAAATCACACCAGGTAGAAGGAATATTTATTATTTTTATTTCAAAATCAAATTCATTATTATTCGTTATTAATTAATGATACATTAAAACAATTTATAAGGTTCTTTTTAGCAACCTACCCCAAATTCGTAAACGATATTGAATGTAAAATTAATTGTGTTACGATAGCACACTTAAGCTCGATTAAATTTTCAGAATCATCTTAAAATTTAAACGTTTTTGTAAATGAAAAAGTTTGAAGTGAAAATTATCCTTTTAGTACAAAAAAATAGCAATAAATGCATAAGAAATTTATCGTATATCAAAGTAAAAAAACCTGTTATCTTCTTAATGTAGTAGCTGATAAAAATTTAATAATCTTTTAATATTATTTCTTAGTATACATTTATATTATATTATAAAATGCTCATAGAACATGGTGCCCACTTAAACATTACTATACACATACTGTAAAATTAATTAGTATTATTGTATTTATAATAATAGCTTTGACTATTTAAAAAAAAGTGTGAAATCATTATATAAGGTAAAGCTTTAAATTTTCAAGTGAGGTATTTGTAATCTAAAAAAATGACTGAACTTTTTTATTGGAACTAATAATTGAATAATTAACAAACCATTGAAAAATATTTAACATCATATTTCAAAATTTCTCTTTCCTAAAATAAAATGAGTACAACTTTCAAATTTTTATCTAATAATTTAAACCAGCAATTTTTTTTACATCCTAAACTAATCATTGATGTTTAAACTCCAGCCAATTTTTACAATGAATAACTTATTATATTCGTGATTTTTTTAAAAATCTCCAAAAATACGAAAAAAATAAGAACCCCTTATCAAAGTGCAACCGTCCTTATAGAAATAAAATCGATGACACTGTGTCTTGGAAGGAGACTGCAAAGGTTCAGCACTGGAAGAGATTTATCGAGCCCCATTGAGCCTCTAGTGAAGGAGTCTGGATTCCATGGTAGTGGGCGGGATCGACAAATTTGAAATTCGACGAGTCTGCTATTCTGGACGTTTCTCTCTTCTTCCACTTCGTTAGGTGCCTGAATCTGAGACTGGGTTTTTGCAAAACCTTTTACGTTTTTCTGTTTTTGCATTTTTAGGGCTCGGATTAAGGATTTCCGAGTATATGTCTTTGTTTCGGTTGGATTTGTTGTGTCGAAATATGGGTGTAAGAATTCGGTGTAAGTAATTCCATAAAGTAGTGGAATTTTAAATGATATGGGGAGATTGATGTGGTGTTTGTAAATGTGTGTTGCATTTTTTGGGCTCGGATCGGGGATTTCTGAGTATTGTCTTCGTTTTTGTTGGGCTTGTTGTGGCTAAATATGGGTATTTTGGTGTAAGAGAAATTCGGTGTAAGTAATTCCATAGAGCGGTGGAAATTTAAATGATATGGAGAGATTGTTGTGGTATTTATGAATTTGTGATGCATTTTTTGGGCTCGGATTGGGGATGTCCGAGTACATGTCTTTGCTTTAGTTGGGCTTGTTGTGACGAAATATGGGTGTTTTCGGATAATAGGAATTTGGTGTAAGCAATTCCATAGAGCGGTGGAATTTTAAATGATATGGGGAGATTGATGTGGTATTTATGAATCTGTGTTGCATTTTTTGGGCTCGGATTGAGAAATTGAGTATTGTGTTTGTTTTAGTTGGGCTTGTTGTGGCGAAAAGTGGGTAGATGTTTTGGTGTAAGAGGAGTTAGGTGTAGGATGAAGTTTTGTGGAATTCCATAGAGCGGTGAAATTTTAAATGTTATGAGGAAATTGACGGATGTATTAATGATTTTGTATTCTTTGGCATTGGTGGTATATTCGGTTAGCTAAATCCGAGAGCCTGTTTTTTCCTTTTCGTTTTTTCCTTTTTGTTTTTTCCTTTTCGTTAGAGAACCTTTTTCGTTTTTTTTGCATTTTTAGTGCTTGAATTGAGGATTTCCGAGTATATGCCTTTGTTTCAGTTGGGCTTGTTGTGGCGAAAAATAGGTGTTTTGGTGTTAGAAGAATTCGGTGTAAGATGAACAGTTATGGGGAATTCCATAAAGCGGTGAAATTTTAAGTTATATGAGAAGATTGACATGATAATTATAGATTTGATTTGTTTGAATTTTTTGACGGCTTTGTTTAGGGCTCAGAAAGATTATTTACGAGAATGGTTTTTGTTCGGTTGGGCTTGTGTTGTGGCGAAATATGCTTGTTTTGGCGTAGAAAGACTGTATTGTTGTGGAATTACATAAAGCTGTGAAATTTTTACTGATGTTAGGAGTTTGATGTGCGTTCAATTTAAGTTGCTTGAAATTCTTAGGCAACCATTTCAAATAGGAATAGAAATCTAAAAAAAATGCAGACTTTTTTTAATTTAATGAATTTGGGGTTCTGTGTAAACGTTACTTTTGTAGTATTTAAAATTAGGGGTTCATGCGGCTACTTAAGAAAAAGGATATTACTGTTGAAATTTAGTAATTTTCTATTTAATTTTTCCGTTATAAATAATTTAAATTTTAAGAGTAATACCCACTGTATTAACTTTGTAGTAATTGTTTACTTCTTTAAAATAATAATACGATAATTAATTGCTTTGTTGCGGTGGGCGCCTACTCAGATGCCCGCTCGTCACTTGACTAGTTATAAATTACGATACCGCCAATAGTATTCGAATAGTTCTAGTACGACGATAATTCAACCTAACATTAATTGTCTTTTTATAATATAAATATGAAGATTCGAACTTTTTAATATGTTCGTAATAGGGTACTTGACTAAAAAAATTTTATTGGCTTAAAAGATTCTTATGCCAAAAATATTGGACCCGTAGTTTTTCTTTTTTTCAAATACCCCATAAAAAAGGGGAAAATGAATTTTAAAATTAGGACGAAAAATCACTCCCGAAAACGCTTTGTGGCTGTCACGCGGTATCTATGATGTCACTAGTAACTATAAACAAACTTTAAAACACCATTTTGGAATCTACTTTAAGCAAATTTGAACTATCCGCTTCTGTGAAACCTCCACCCATTATCTATATAATTCTTATTTTAATAGTAAGTTAGATTAAAACCAGTTTAATTACAAACAAAAAAATCACACCGGTTTGTTTATACATACTAGTGACGTCAGCCAAATCGACGTGTTTGTGATCACGTGATGTACCAATGAAAAAAAAAGCCATTTGAAAATGATTTGTATTAATTATTTAAAGATTTATTTTGCAAAAAAATATATACGTTTGTTATATTTGGGTTCAAACTATGAAGGTATTTTAGCGATACTGTCAAGTACCCTATTGTCTTTTTATAATATAAATATGGATACTCGAACTTTTTCATATGTTCGTAATTCACGTTCGGAATAATAGCCCAGTAACAGTGAAGCTGAGAAAACAAAGCTAGTGTTTTTATCTCGGTATTTGGAAATAAGGCAAAAATAATATGGTTCAGGAAATAATTGGTCAGATGATCTTATAAGCCTTGGGTAAACGATTGTTATATTTTCTTTTAGTTCTTTTCTGTGACTGGACCGTAGCACTCTATTTAAGGAAATGCTGCAATGGTATCTTCGTTTATTTTCTCAGAATATTTGAGAAGTTGTTTAACTATAAACACAATTCCCCCCAATAGATAAATAAAATTATTGCAATTTTTAACGAAAGTTTTTCACTCCTTCAATTAATTTTTATAATGTTTATTTTTTTATAAAGATAAAAAAAATTATAATAAAAAACCCTTTAAAAATATTCTTGTTTAGGACCATAACGAAAACTATAAAATAAAATAAACATAAAGTACAAATGCTGCATTTAAATCATATTTAGAGATTTAGCAATATAAATATATTTAAAATTCTTTGAATGATTCATTGAAAAAAAATCAAATTTATGAAATTCAATGCATGAAATATTTAAATACCTAATTTAGAAATAAATCGTCCTTTGGCTTCAATTATGTACCGGAATCTAAGACTATGTGACTATCTTTCTAATATTTGACCATCCAGTTGTAAGACTAATTTTCGAAATGGAATTTTCGCTTTCTTCAGTAATTAATAGAGATGTAACAATGGAAGCAAAGTTGCGTAAAAAATAAGGAAGTAATGAGCAGAACTATGTAGATGCAAAATAAAATGACTTAATTAGTTCAGAAAATATTCGAAAAGAATGTTTCCTCAGTCTATTGATGTTATAAGCATTTAAAATAACAGATTTTGTTTCGAACATGTAATTATGTATCTAAGAATAATCTTTATAATTTAAAGTAAGTTCAAAAATTGAGATTAAAAAAAATTATTTTTAAATGCCTCTCACAGATGATAGACTTGTATGCCAATTTGAGACTTATATATTATGACTTATAAATTGTACAAATAAGATAACGGCAAAAAGTTTTTAAGGAAACCTAATTACCGAGTAAATGAAATTCGTGATATAATTTGATAAACGATGTTCATTATTATTGTAGCTACACTAGAACCTTCCAACTGGTCTGCAAATGTTTTTGTTTACATGTCTAAAAATAATTGCTTTAAAGGGCTGAGTAACGCATCCAATTTAACAAGAAATTAAAACTTTGAAATTTTAAACACTCAATTCCCCGAAGTATGATGTTGCGCTTTTGCAATTTAATTAATTTTTTAAGTTAATGCGCTTATGTGTGTTCTGGTTTGTACGTTTGAGCATCGTTGTATTCCTCTGATTACATAATTTCCCCGTGTTTTATGAAAATGCTTAAGTAATATATCATCAATCCCCTAGCTTAATAAATTAAACTGATTTTTTGTGTTTCATTATTAAATAATTGCTTTTTGTAGAATTACTGTGACTATAAACGCTCTAACATTTTTCAAGCGTTTAATAAAAAATATATTTAATTAAAAAAAATGTCACCAAGTGTTATCTCTTTTCGTTATTTTTAAACCTAACCATTCTTTTTCGTGAGTTTTGTAGGCATACACTAACTTTTTTCCCAGTTTGCTTAAATATATTACATGCACGAAATTCATTTTAAGAAAAATTCAGGATATTAATTCGTAAGTTTTAATACACACTGAGAAAAAAATACTGTAAACATACAAAAAATGTTTTTGTAACGTTACAGAAATAACCAATTTTACAAAAAAAGTTTTTGTAATTCTGAACAGAAATCTTCATTTCTACAGTTACAGGAAATGTTCTAGTATTCGCAATTTTTTTCAACCAATCATCTTCGATTTGAAGTTGCGCGCGCATCGCTTCTAAAGTTTCGTTTGTGATTTGGATCAATTCATCGCCATTTAAAAATGATATAACGTTTTAAATTTGATACAGGTATAAAATATATGTGAGTAACTTTTATTTCTTTCTATTATACTATTTATAATTCTTATTTTTGTATTCGGAATTGTTCCGATTGTTTAATGTTTTATGTTCATGAACATTTCGTTAACATGTAATGAAGCCGACCCGGTGGCGCAACGGTTAGGGAGCTAGTCTTTGGAGCTTCTGGGTTCGGGTTCGAATCCCGGTAAGGCATGGATGTTTGTGTTTGTCAATAAATGTTGTTATTTGTCTGTGGTGTTTGTGTGTCTCTTGTGCCTGTGTCATTTCTGGGGTTGAGTACAATACACCTGAGGTCGCAGTGCTCGGCGAATTTGCCCCCGACCAAGAAAGTCATAAGTCATAAGTCATAACATATAATGAAAATTGTTTTGTTTTGCTAGAAAATAAGTAATAATAATAATATACATAAAAAAGTCTTGTAAAATTACAAAAACATTACATGTATAGCATACATAAAAAAGTCTTGTAAAATTACAAAAACATTACATGTATAGCATACATAAAAAAGTCTTGTAAATATACAAGATTTATATAGGTAATGTTAACACAAATATATTAAGTGTTTTTACAGTACTATTTTTAGTAGTTATTTACTAGAAATTTTCTAGGAAAAGTTTTTTACTAAATTTTTTTTTGTTATGGTTACAGATTTTTTTCACAGTGCAATATATTAACGCGATTCCTTAATTTTTAGTAAATTCACATTAGCAAAAACTCAATACGTGACAAAAAAATCTTGTGACATATTTGAAATCAGCGTCCATAGATAGACAATTGCACTTTAGTTCACAGATAAACTATTGAAATTCACGGCTACTGATATATGTTACTGTTTAAATTCTACGAGGTAGCTGTTTACGTTGTTAAAAATTCAATTGATTCTACTTAATGTCACTTTAAACATTTCCTAGAATTTACTTATAAAGCACTCAGTGACTATATCAGTAACTTATGGATAATTAGTGGTAGTGTCACATTATGTGAAATAATATTTTTATAAGAAATACTCGACAATATTTTGACACAAGAAATTCCATTTTAAGTATTTAAAATTGTATAGAGAGTTTCTAATAAAATATTAAATTATATTAATCATACAGGTCAATTTAAAAAAATTTAATCATAGAAATATTGAAACTTAAGGATTTATCGATTTCAATTTTGAAGAGCATCTCTCTGAAAAGTACAATCTCAACGATAAACATTTGCGTGCTCAAAGTCTTTTTATCGATTTTAAACTATCGCTTAATTGCTAAACTTTTCTAAACTCTATTTCTTTTTCAAGAAGGATAGGGCAACATAGAATCGAATGTCATAAAAAGAAACGCAAGTAAAAAGTTTTATAATTACTTTTATTGAAATATTTGGTTTTAATATTAAGAAAGAGACAGATTTAGTTGTCTAAAATAAATGTTCTTATTTTAAGCCTTTATGCGTTTAGAATTCAAATCATTTAATTCATTTGCACTTTGCTTTCATTTTTATATTTTTTTTATGAAATGCGTAAAGAAATCATCAAATTCAAGGCATCCTCTTTGACGCTATCAGTCATTCCGCTAAAAGACACATTTTATTACCGGTTATTTAAATTATTCTGTATCTAATATACAATTGCAAAAATCTATATTAACCCTTACCACAGCTTATATTAACCCTTGCTACAGCTTATATTAACCCTTGCCACAGCTTATATTAACCCTTACCACAGAAACACCGAACAAAAGATTGAAATTTGCAGCATTTATTTATGGAAAATAGGACGTTGTAACTTAAATAATGTGACCAAATAAATGAATCTATTGTCATGTAAATAAATCAATTGCAATTTATTCGTTCGCTCATCTCTCTCCTTTGAGCATTTAATGGAATATTCATCGCCTTTTATCAATGAGTAAGTTGAATTGAACCATTATTCATCGAGCATTCTTCCACAATTCAAAGTGTTCGACAAAATCAAGCATTTCAATAGTACATCTCATTAAAATTAGTCTTTAATTCCCACATTAATTGATCTGGGGTTGGGTAGATTGGTTTGATTTTGTTACCAAATTTGAAAAGAAAGTGTTTGGTAGAAATCATGATATAGTAGGTATCAATATAGGTCAGAATTTAGAAAATTATTCTTGTCGTAGCATTTGTATCCATCAACTTTTCATCCATTTTTAAACAAAGTTACAATTAGTAAAATACTATAATTTTCTAAGGCAGTTTCAATTTCGTATAATCTCGAAAGGCAGTGGGTAAAATATTGAAAACACTTACATAGGAATTTTATTTTTTTTAAATCCAAGGTTTCATACAAAAAAAATCGATGAATTTTTATTCATAATGTCGTATTCGAATTAAATATATCAAAAAACTCTTTCTATTTCATATTTTTTTAAGAATTTTTTCTGCAACTATATATTATTCCCATCAGAGCTAGAAATAATATTGATACACTGGAATTAATACTGGAGAGTATGCTGCTTATATTATAACAGTGATAACAGTTTGTGGTGGTAGGAGATTGGTTTCTCATTTGTTTCGAAGAAGTTATTGTGGCAAACAATTGTATAACTATTTGCAATAACACCATAAGCAAACTGATAAGTCACTATAGTAAAATATAATTACAAATCATTCTGATGGAAATTCAAACAAATGTAAATTTTCATACAAATATATAAGTGCGTTCTTTACTATATAATAAGGGTTTTATCAAATTTACTGTTAAAACCTCAAAATAAAATAAAAATAAGTTTTGAATATTTTCATATTCGTAATGATCATACATTTCTAAAATAAAGTGAAATTTTAATGCACTTTATTATTCTTTATTCAACTAAGTAATAAAAAAGCGCATTCAAATTCTACATTGTGGGAAGTTCAATATCAATACTTCCATAGTGGGGGTAGGTAGGTACATATATATTCCGGCTTGTGTGCTTGATCAGAGACCCGCTTATATATGCCTTCGTCAAGTAAGGCATACACAGAAAGAATTTTTACTGTTACAGAGAAAGGAAATTACACACAGGGAGAAGGCGGGAATCGAACCCGCACCGGTTACAGCGACTTCCATAGTAAATACATACCATGAAATATATATTTATTTTCAATAATTTTATTTTATCAGTATTTTGTGAGAGATTTATTTGTCGTGCTTTACATATTCCTTCTTTTTACGAAGCAATTAACCATTAAACTGTACAATTTATAGTTAAAATGAAAATTTTATGACTAAACAAAATTGTTAATTGTTAAATTGTTAATGGTATTTACAAATGGGTCGTTCATGGGTTAAATCCTTACAAAGAAGAAAAAGCATTTGACATTTTATTTTTTACCTCCAAATGACTTCTCATTGTAGACCTCTCTACTTTTCCGATTAAGAATTTAACTTTTCGTTTTTAAAATCCGCCTTTATTTCCTTTTAGGAAAATTCAGCTCTCACTTAGTCAGTCTTCCGCGTATCCTGAACTTTATTCCTTTATTTTGACTGTTGTTTGTGAGGAATTAAACTTGTCCAAACTTTAATTCGAAGGATTAAGTCGGGTAAAATTGATTGTGATGCTCCATCGATTAGCTTTTAAATTAATTCGTTTGAAAGTGAAAAGCTTTCTATAAAAAGCTGAAACACTTATTTCGACATCAACAAGTTGTTTCATAGATTAACCAGTCCAAAGTTTTTTTGTTGGTTTTTTGATTAAAGCTTTGTCATTAATCAATATCTTTGTATATTATTTGATAAAAAAATTTCGAAATATACATTACGTAGAAATATTTTTAATCATTTAAAATTTGCTAGTTCGACAATATAAATTAACCAAAACAGAATAATTGAATTGTTTTCTCTATAAACACAATATACTAAAAACTACACTGTAAACTTTCGTGTAATGGTAATTCAGCTTCATAGAATAACCAAATTTAACTTTTTTGCTAAATTTGTGGAGTAAAGTTATACAAATAGTAGTTTACTCCATAAAATCGGTGGCAGCAATTTTTGCCTCCGGTTTTACAGAGTAACTTTACTCTATTTTCATGGGGTAAATTTACTTCCAAAATCTGAGTTAACATCTTCTCTTGTGTAACGTTTCATCATATTTTTGGTGTAACGTTACTCCATGAAACTGGAGGGAGCTAGGCTTCCACCAGTTTATCGATTTAACTTACTCAGTACAGTTTTTCAGTGTATGTGACTTTTAGCATAGCAACAATAAATAACTCTTTTTTACTGTTTTTAAATATTAATTTGAAAACAAACATAATGACTAAAGAAAAAGTAAACAAGAGTCGAAAAGCACTTAACAAATAGCCAAATTGTCTTGTTAATTTGACAGAGAATAATACTCTTGCACTAAAAGAATACTATTTATCACAAAAAGCATTATTTGAATAGCAAAACAATAAAAAACGTACTTGAAATATAAAATTGCTAGATTTTACAATATAATGCCATAGTGACAACATATTATGAAACAAAACCCATTCTTATAAACTAGGTCAAATACTAAGTTTATACTTAAAAGGTTTACAAAAGTAGGGAGGGAGCTTCTTTTATTATAGCTATTATCGTTATTCGGTGCCCAATATATTCATCTGGGCATTCACTAACAAGCACTCTAATACTAAACGCCTTATTGACCACTTTATCATGTGATTTTTTTTGTCATTGACAAAAACATCGTTACTATATCTCCTTTATTGTTAAATCTATCTATCTTGTAACTATACGGCTTCCTCACTTTGTCATTCGTGGCAGCTCTATGGAGGATCAAGGGGCTAGTTGCGAATTCTTATGTATC
This sequence comes from Oedothorax gibbosus, assembly GCA_019343175.1. Classification (NCBI taxonomy): domain Eukaryota; kingdom Metazoa; phylum Arthropoda; class Arachnida; order Araneae; family Linyphiidae; genus Oedothorax; species Oedothorax gibbosus. Next base: position 2,235,386 of record JAFNEN010000023.1, on the reverse strand, counting down.
GTACCAATTCTCCCGAAAAAGGATTATTGCATCAAACAACTGAATAGGCGACAAACAAGAAAAGATTCTGTTTCATTGGGTTCGAGGATTAATCCCTCAACGATCGGATAATTTTCAAGAAAATTGTCATAAAAATGCCTATTTTTTTATCCCTGAAAATTGCAGACATGAGTATGACAAATAGAACTATTCATTAATTTTTCACTTGTTTTTAATTTAAAATTTAAAAAAGTACTGTTAAATTGTACTGTTTGAAATAGTAATAGTACTGTTTGAAATGACGTCAAATATATTTCACTACGAGATTCTTCGTATATTGATATGAAATATTTTCATTCTATTTAAAAGCTAGGAATATTACATAGTTATTCTTTAAAATATAGATTAATTTTTGCAAACGATAAGTAATAATTATTGAATTTTCGAATAAAATTTAAATGAAACTAGCCAAATTTAGCAAAAATATGTTTAATATAGAATTAATGCTGTGTTTGGCGCCTTTTTACCTGTTAAACAAAAAGTTGACTGAGTTGATTTTTTTTTTCAAATTATATTTTGGAAATAGATTATAGCAACTTGTGTGTGTAAGGCGGGTTAAGTGACAGATTATGTTACAAACCTTTTTTTTGTTATCTTTTATGTTAATGTTGGAAAGAGGCATGGTTCTTGGGTCTTTCCTTTGAAATAGATCTCAATCACACTAGTGCAATTGCTGTTCTCGTTTCATAAGAAAATAAAGCACAACGTTTTATTGAGAAGTACTAGATCAAAATTACAGTTCTAGATTTTAAAACTTAAAATAACTATCAAAATGTATTTCTCTTTTCTAAAAAAAGTTGCTATAATCTATTTCCAAAATAAAATTTGAAAAAAAAAATCAACTCAGTCAACTTTTTGTTTTGCGAATGATGCCGGCGATCTTCAAAACAATTCAAGTAGTAATCAAAAACCACAAACCCATTAAATGTACCATTACATTCAACACAGATCACGTATTCAGACTAATATCTTTGTCCTTTCCAAATGTATAACTTTTAAAATGACTTTAATCACTTGACCAATAAAAACAACAACAGAGCTTAAGAAAATAATTCCCATTATTATTCCTTCAGTTGAACTAACACCAGTAAATATTTGTTTCAAAACAAAAATCGGAAAATTAAAATGATCGCTTGGCTTGTAATAGATTACTTATTTCTTCATTCTTAAATCGATTCCCCCCTCGTCATTTAAATTAACTTCCAAATGTAAATACTGGTCAAGTTCCTTGGAAAATTTCCTACTACGGTTATTCCTTTCAACACTTTAGATAAAAAGAAGCGCGTACGGAAGTCTTTCTGAGGACTTGATTTATTTTTATACTAAAAGATTCAAATAGTATTTAGACTTTATCACTTGAGTTGTTTTCATCGGCAGCGAAGAATGGAAGTATCCATTTGCGTGGAATTCATTCCATCGTAAAATATTTATTGTTTATGAAGTAATATAATGGAGGAAGGTTTTATATTCCATTTCATAGATGAAGAAAGAAAATTTGAATGGAAGAATCTCACCAAATGTGCAATGCGTTCGATTTCTTTATTTTTTTAAAAATTGCTTTCTACTTAAAGGCGATAATAATAAATGTATTTTATTGATCATTAAAGGTTTTTAACATTTTCAATAATGGGTAATTATCTATTTTTTGCATATTCTTCAATTGTTGTAAGCATCGATTTAGAAGATTTTTTTTTATGCTTTAGGCTATTTTTATGGAACTTTGGTTTGACACAATTCTTATGTAGCCTAAGTAGTAATTTAATTTCTTTTATAATAAACTCAGTTTTCGTATAGTTATTACCTGAAAATCTATAGTGGGAATATTTAGTAAAAATTCAAACTGTTACAAACTGCAAATATTTATTAACAGAATTTTTGAAGGACAATACTTTGCTTAAATAGATATTATGCCTTGACTAAAATAGACTAAATATATGCAATAATTACTAATTGGAATGAATCTAGCTCGTACAAGTAACAATTTACATAATATAAATTAATATTTATAAAAAATATTGTTGCTTCAAATACAACATTTATAATAGATTTTTACAAGGGAAAGTTTTGTACCAATTTGAAAATAACTTTGCGAGTGTATTAAAATTAAAATAATACGTTCGTGTGAATTTAATACTGAAAATAATAAAGAACGAATTTAAATTGGAATGTAAAAAATAGTTTTTGGAAAATATTCAATGAAAAACTGAAATTTTACTTTGCAGTTATAAATATTATTTATCTCATTACAAAACAAAATAAAAAAAATAATCAATTCATACCAAACATTTGTAACACAGTAAAATAAATAAGTGCATTATCTATTTTCATTATCATACCTGTATTTTACCCGTTTTAAAGGTTAGAAACTATGTATATCCTTTTAAAGTATTATTTTATGTAGCAAAATCTGAAAAATCACTATGAAAAGTATTTTTTTAAATGTCAATTTTTTGCGTACTTGTAAAACACCAGCAATTTAAATGCATTATAAGCTACTAGCACCAGATTTTTATATATTTTTATGCTGCAAATCCTTTCATAGAAGATGGCGTCTGATATCAGGCTATTTATGAATCCTCTTTTGTTTTTACGACACTTGTAAATTCGCCCATAAACATGATAACGCGTTTTATATGAAAATAGCAACACGAACTTAATCGGTGATTCTTCTTGACCTGGATAGGATTTGTTAAAAATGAATTCTCAACCTTTAAAAACTAGTATTGATCCAGTGCTACTTGTGAAATATTTCCTGGAAGGAAATAAAAGATAACCATAAGGGATTTTTCTTTTCGGAAAAGAAAATGCGGCCATGTTACTTTAATAAATTATCAACCACTTCTTTTCGCGTCTCCCTATCAGGGGAGTATGGCAAACTTGTCCGAGGCTTAAATTGACATTCGATCAATTATTTAGTGAAGAGATGAATCGGATTGATAAATAATAAACTTGGTGTGCTGAAATTGGATATTTTAGCGTCATAGTCCTAAAGGTTTAAAAAAGTAAATTTTAGCGTGGATCTGTTTGCTTGATTGAATTTGCCTTTTGCAAAGATGACACAGATAGCTATTTAAAAACTGTTAAGAAAAACCAGAAAATATGAACCAAATTAATGAATTAGCAGAAAAACAGTATATTTGTTATAGTATCTCTATATTCGAAAATAATTTTGATATAATAAATTGTTTACCACTTTTGATAGTTATGATATCCTAAAGCATTTATTGATTAATTTGATAGGCAAAATATCTGCGAAAAATTGAGCTTAGTGGAAGAAAGTGCTAAGTAACAATTTTGAAAAAATTGAGATTTTTGTGTCAGTAAACATGTTATTCTCTTCTTTTAAGATAACAAGATTCCAATTTTTCATAAACTTTAAGTTAAGTATACTTTTTACCTTTTGTGAGTGCCTTTTTTTAACGTATCTAAGTGCAAAAGAAAAACTTTAAAGCTCATTTTCTCGTTTTTACCTTTTTGTCACTTAGCACGTTCTTCCACTAAGCTCTTCAATTATTTCCCGGACTAAACTAAAAAAAGTTAACACCTTGATCACAAAAATGAATAAAAATAATAGTTGGTTAGCTTATTATTACATGTGTTGTTATCTAACATGATTTTAGTTATTTGAAATAAGTCTTGATGCACTATTTGTTGTTTTAAACTTAAGTTACCATTCAACCCATTATAAAAATCTATTTATTTTATAAACACATATTTTAAAAAACCTCGAGTGATTACTCTGGAAACAAAAAACTAAAACAATATTTACGGAATACTTGTTTTTTTTGCCATTAATAAATATTTTTCATTTTTGACATAGTGTTACCTTAATTCATTAAATGAGCGTTTTATTATAAATTTTTAATTGTTGTATATTTTACTTGAAAATAATACCAATCCTTAAAACGTAAAAAAACGAATATATGTACAAAAAAACATTGCTTAACGTATATATATCTAAGCATTATTAATCGAATGAGGAGCAAACATATGACTATGACTTATCAGTTATTTAGATGATGATAGATGTTTTGATACTGGTTATGTCTGTACAAAATCTCCTAATAAACATAGATCTTTCCCAATGGAATGCTATGAAATGGCTGGGTTTAGATAACATTAAATGTCAGAGGTTATATATTTTTAGTTATATGAATAAAATATGCGATAAAAGACATTTTAATATGTACTTTTATACTTAAGCTTGTAGATTTGTGTTCTACTTAATCATGTAGATGGTGTCACTCCACCGTCAAAACTGAACTTTATTTTTCAAATATTCGAAACTAAAACCAAGATGGATAAAAAAAAAACACTGTTATATTATCTTAGTTTTACATGGAAGTTAAAAATTAAATTTTAATAAGTTAAGCTTTAAAGGTCATTGTTAAATAGTTCTCTACAAGAAATGTATTCTAACTATATTTAATAATTTAAAAATAACTTTTTTGTTATGCTTTGTAATTTCTTTAAAGATGTTGTTTTAATATAGAGCTACTAGAATGGAGTTAAAAACGACTGGTAACTTAAACGATGTTTTTTGTAAGACTCAATAATAAAATACAAAATTTTGATATGAAAAAATACTTTCTTCTCCCCAACCGAAGATAGAAGTTAAAATCTTGTCCTTTTGAAAATTGAAGTTCCATTCTCCAAATTCTTATTTTTACATCATGGAAAAGAAATTAAAGTAGACTGAAATTTGTGTGTGTGTTGGAAATTGGAATTTCTTAGCTTTATGATTAAAAAACTGGAGATTTTGTTACATTTTTTATATGTTGGTCATGATTATTCAGTTGTCTTTAATCTAAAATTTCAAATTGTAACTCCATTGTTGGACCGTAGTTTTACAGGAAAACTGCTTAGCTATTTTTAACTCTTCAATTGTTTGCTATACGAAGCTTAAGTGTAAGGATAACGCAACAACTTTGATAAAGTAATAAATAATAAACAAGATATAACAATATAAACGATATAAACATAACCTAATAATTATAAACAACATATTTACATGTTTTACATGTTTTGGCGATAGATACTGAAAAGCTTAAGTTACTTTTACAGCTTTTTCTTTTTGGATTAGACGAACCTTCACAGCTTCCAAAAAAAACCCTAACTCTGCTGTTTCAAATTTACAGTGTCAACGAACTTAAAAACCTACTTTGCAGAAAATGTTACTTCTTTTCAGCGTTAAATTTAAGCTTTCAAGATTCTTGAAAGATCGATGGCAAAGTTCCGTTTAAATGTGATTAAGGGATAAGCCGCACTCTTGTGAAATCACGTTTTAACGAAAGTCACGCTTCTTTTCTTTATTCACAGCTTTTCTTCGAAATTTTTACACTTTTTTTTGCTGTTAGTAATGGGTTTAACTTTATTTTGATCTTTAAAAATTTATAAGTAACTAAGTTTTTTTTATAGAATTTGTTTAAATAAAAATCGATCGAAAAACTACGCAATTTACTTATAAATGAAGGGAAGATTATGAAAAATTATGTTTTGTTAAGATATACGGTGATTTAAATAAAAATTGTTTATGTCATTATGTCATGATATTTTACATTTTGCAACGAAATATTAAATTATTTTTACGGATCTGAGTTCAAACCCAAAGGAACATCGAGCGACATTGTAGTTTAAAACGTACTCCACAGATTTAACGAGCACGTCTTTCCCTGTACTCGGGGTACTTCATTAAGTCGAGTTTTTTTTCCAACATATACCCGTTTATGAGGTGGATGGCGTGTTTACAACGTTTTTAATTCACATAGTGATACATTAGAAGTATATGAAAAATATGAAATTCATCCTAAATTGAAGAGCTTAGTGGACGAACGTGCTAAGTGATAAAAAAGTAAAAACTAGAAAATGAGCTTTAAGGTTTTTCGTTTGCCCTCAGATCTGTTGAAAGCGGTTTTTGTAAAGCTTAAAAAATATACTAAACTTAAAGTTTAGTAAAAAGGCGAAACTTGTTATCGTCTAAGAAGTTACTAATATGTACATTGACACAATAATCTCAATTTTTTTCAAAAATGTCACTTAGCACTTTCTTCCATTAAGCTCTTCAATTGTGGTGTCGGTTTCTCCAGACAAATAACTGGTCGTAATTGTATAGCTTTTACCACAGTAAAGAAGCATCGCACAGCCTAAGATTCGTCAGAGTAATCTGCTTGTACGGATATATGTCCATCCCTCCCGCTACTTCCTACATGTCGCATATTATATCCGGAACTAAAAAATGATAATTTGAATAGGAATTTTACAGTTAAATATACACAAAGTGTGAGAATAAATTTCTGAACTGATACTCGATGCTTTAAAATGCCTATACTATTCAATTTCGAAAATAGAATCATTTTGCAAGTTCAACAAGTTTGACAATTAAGGAAACCATATTTATTTTAAATACATCAAAAAAATCTCAAAAATCGACTGTCCAAATTGAACAGAAAATCCAATTGTCCAAAAACAATTTGATTTTATTATGAACTTCTAAACAACCCGAGGCATACTTTATGTTTCCAGACATTCTTAAACGAGACGTTTTCAATCATCCTTGACCTCTTTACAGCACCATGTACAGTAAATATCACTTTTACGGATTTTATTTACTCTAGGTTGGTCGAGTAAATGCCACGTCCTGGAGGTGCAATTTACTTTTGCTATCCTTTTCTTTGACGTTTTACGGGTTTCGAAAATGAGAGGTTAAAGATGAGAAAAGGTCTGAGTGTTTTTATGTAGTTGGGAAATATCCAGCTTAAAAATAGTTTTCTTTTATCGTTTTTTGATTTGGTTAAATCACGTGATTGTTTAGAAAAATACTTTCCTTGATGTGTGTAGCATTATGTACGAAGATTTTTGGTGATGGTTGAATCAATCTTTAGAAATTAATTTACATTAAAATGCGCATGCTGGTTTTTTAAACTAAAAAATTTATTGAATGATTCCCATGCAGTTTTGAGTGTTGAATTTGAGAAGAAATAGTGGAAAGGTTTTTCAGCACGGCTTCAAATAAAAAGTCTTACAAATGAACTGAATTTAAGCGTAACTTTGACTTTTCGCGATCTGTTCGGAATTTTTTGGTGTGTGCACTATGACGCATTTTTATTATTCCAATATTAACATTCACCTCCTTGGGTAATTAGAGTCCCCAAATTACAATTTTAAAAATCTTTTAATTCTCTAAACGACATATTGTGGACAGTTCAAACTTAATTTGATAATGGCTCAAAAACGGCAAATATTGGGTCCTTAAACGGTTAAAAAAACTAAATGGTAATAAACATATACCTGGCTGAGGAATATTTATTTTAAGAATTTATTTTATATTGGATGCACAATAGAAAATGAAGAAAATCGGAACCTATGAATGTAAAAAGTTTGTTTTTACTTTGCTTTATTAAAACACCTGAAAGAAAATACCCTTTTTAAGTAGAAATCTTAATAAGAATGACTCACTACTTTTCTTTGTAACTTATTTATATTTACAATGGCTTATTCATCATTTTAAAACTTTATTTATTTGAAAACTTTTTCCTGCTCCAATCCCCCTTGACCCCACTCCTACAGCGTGTATAAATACCATTTTGCCGCTTTTATTTACTGCGAAGGAAGTTCGCGGCTCCAGCAGATGCAATTTTCTTTTTCTCGCAACCCTTTCTCCCCTATTTTTACTAGTTCTTAAAATAAGACAAGAAAAGGGGAAAGAATGCATGACCAGGGTGTTTCTATGGACTGTCAAATACCTCCATTACAGATTAGCAGAAAAAAAACAACTTAAGATTCTTCCCATTCATGCTGTTGTATTTACTCTGCCATTCTTCAATACTTTTCGAGAGTTTGGTTTTGAAAAAAGTAAAGTGGTTAAATACCTATCTCTTTTATCTGAGTGAGATAGGTTTAAATCTCTTTTAAACCTGTAATAGTGTTTATATTTACCTATTTGTGGTTCTGTGTGTATTTAGAAGTGTATTTAGAAATAAAGTACCGTCAATTGGGGTAATTTTGGCAAAAAATATAACTTTATAGAAAAGAAAAAATAAACGACAAAAACAATTTAAAGTATGTATATCAGGAATATGTAAGCATATTTGTTAAATATTTTAAATTAAAAAAATGATGTTAGTTGAAATATTTAGAACAAGGTAATTTTTTTGTTGGAGCAACTTTGGCCCAAGTATAAAAATTCCTAAGAAAAATACATTTTACCATAATTGATTGTGTAACAAAATTAAATTGTAATAATTATAATATTAATTTGGGGGTAACCATTTAAAATGTTAGAGGAAAAGTGTTTTGCCGCCTATTGCGAATCCATTCCATGATTCGATTTTCAACTGTAAAGGCATTAAAGCCGTTTAAATTCGCCTTGAGGTCTCACGAGTTTACAAAGAAAACATCATATGCACAGGAATAAAGCGGAAATTTGTTAGAGCTTAAAAAAAAACGCGCGAATGTTAGTGAAGGCCAAAGCGGGCAACTAACAGTCATCATCGAAGATTTGTTGCAGAACATTTACAATTTAATCACTATTGAAAGAGTTTTTCCCTAGTTTAAAGAACTGTTCTTTATGAAATTGTGTCCAAAAACTTAAATTATTGAAAATTGTTTCCGACTTGTAGTCAGAAATATTAACAGAGATACATACTACAGTATTGTAATGATTGCCCAATCCGGAGGCAGCCTTCTATGATAAAGGTACACAAAATTGACGTACCGTATGCTAAGTTAATACATCAGGATCATTTTTGACGACAAATTTTAGACTAAATTTTTTTCCGATGTTTGAGTCAAAGGTTTTCTTAAGAGCTAAAGTTACCCCAAATTACGGTAGGCATAGTGTTTTATTTTTGTAACTGCAGCTATTGAATTCATGGAATTATCAGAAAACATGTCAAGTGTAAGTGCAATTTAACCAACTTCTGGTTTGTTTAAGAAATCCAGCTGTAAACACTTGAGTAATGTGTGAAGGTCGTGCCTTGTGAATATCACCCACTTGAAAAAGAAGTAGTATCTGTTTTGTGTTGGGGAATAACTTTGGAATAAAATGTGGGTTCTAAGTCCCATTGGATGATTTATATTTTACTCTTTTTTCTACTTTTAGTTTAGCTTAAATGAGCAAAATAATCATAAAGTAGAAAGACAAAACTGTGCAAAATTTTAATTCGAATTGAATTGATCTTAGAACTATAAACCGGGGTAGGTATTTACCGCAGGTAGGCTTGTATTTCTAGGGTTATTCTGGCTGTATCGAATATTATTTAAATCGATTTTTCCCAGACTAAACTTAAAAAGAACTGAATTTGATTATCATAATTTTCTTCCTCAAGAAAAACAAAAAACGTACTTGTATTTTTAGGGTTAAAATAGCACTTGAACTAAATTACTGCTCTTTTTGATCTCTGAATTTTGTGTGAAAAATTAGTTTAGTTTATTTAGCATAACCGAGGCGCTTTTATAATTAAAATACAGAATAATAAATTCTTTTTAAAAAAAGTATTCAGTAAATTACTTTTCAAGTTTGTCAGAGTTGTTTGTAAATCTAAAAATACATATCACTCCATTAAGAAACTATTTATATTTAGATGGCAGATTGACAGTCATTTAAAAACCTCGTATTTATCTATTATTTAAATATATAAAAAGTAAACTGATAAGACAGATGGAGTCATTTTTAACATTGCACAACTGTTATATTAAATATCAGGTATAAAAATATTCCTCGTAAAAATAAGTTTCAGATGCACTAAATAATGTCAAAACTTACCCCAGCTAACTTTTTTCTCTAGAGAGCCGGCAGTTCTTTACACTTACCTGACCATTCCTTGAAACCAAAAGTAAGTTCCCGGTATAACATATTAGTTAGTGCATATAGTGGATGTCTCTGCAAAAAAACTCGAGTTGATTGCTAGTTCGCTGGTTTATTTAATTTCAGTCTAGGAAGGGAATTCTTGTCCTATGCCGGGGGTATGAGTTAGATTGATTCAGCTTTAACATTGTTGAAAGTTGCCGACTTTCTCCTCGTGTTTCTCTGGAATCTGGTTGCCACTAGCAACGGTAAATTCCTTTTAGCACCAAAATGTTACTCCCTGCGATGGATGAATGTCGGAGTAATAAAATTGGGCTCCGGGAAAGAACATTCGCTGGATGAGGAACGGAAACAAATGTTCACACATTATGGGAATTGGGTGAAGGAGTAGAAATATTCAAATGCCGGAGGAAGAAAAATACTTTAGGAGTTCATGATTATACCTGAACCTATTTTTAGGTTTTAATTATTAAAATGAAAGTACCTTATTGTGTAAATGAAAGAGCTTTTATATATATAACAGTTTTTTTTTATGTTACAAGTTACATATTTGAAGAGCTTAGTGGGGGGGGGGGGAGAACGTGCTAAGTGACAAAAAGGTGAAAACGATCTGTTGGTCAGATCTGTTGAAAATGCTACAGCTGGGAAAAAAAAACAATTCACCCTTCGTTTTTTGGCTGCTATTGGTCAAGGAATTTTGTGGAAGGTGTCATTTTTCAGGAAATAGCGTAAGGAATTGAGCACTGGCAACCGAAATTGTATAGGGGGTCGTCTACATATTAAAATGAGTGCCAACTTTGAAAATTCCAACAGCAACACCCAATTTTTTTTAGATAAAAATGTTCAGCACCTTCAAAATACCCCTGGTATAAAAAAGAGTTATTTATTTCGCATTATTTGCTGAGATATTAAAGCATTAATTTTGAACTCGTTTAGGGGGAAATCTCCGAATTGAAAAAGGTAATATTTAGGGTGTCTTTTCGAAACGACAAGCTAACAAAAGGGTTAATCTCGCCAAAGGATGCTAGAATTAAACCTTCTTCACTAATATTGTGATTTTTATAATATATTTTTATTTTAAAATTCAGAAATAAAATAAAGGGTAGACGAGAAAAAGTTTTAATTTTATATTAAGTCACATATACGATTATTTTTAACGAACAGATTTGCAAATGCGATTAGTTACAATCAGATAGACAAACATGATTATTACATTTTAAATAATCAATGTGGTAAAAAAAATCATTTTAAATAATCAATGTGGTAAAAAAAATCATTTTAAATAATCAATGTGGTAAAAAAAATCATTTTAAATAATCAATGTGGTAACAATGAAATATACTAACCACCGAATTCCAATAATATTTTAGGGTATTTAATTTTTAATATAAAACACATTTTTTAAAATTGTATTGGAAATAACATACTACATTCAAAAACATAGTAATCAATATAATTCAATGATAATTATACAAAAAAATACATTGTATGCACTTGAAATAAGAAAAGATTTTTAGACATTTGACAGACATCAATATATTTGAATAAACATTTACCAAAAACGCATCGTTAAAAAGTAAGTAATATATTCATTGACACTCACAAACATATCAATATTTTCAAAAATATCACTTAGCACGTTCTTAAACTAAGTTCTTCATTTGTGACTTTTAATTATTAAAATGGAGAGATACGTTTGTGCATGGGGAAGCATAAACGGTATGCTTGGTTAAGAAAGAGTTTTATTAGGGGTACATTAGATATTAAGCAAGCTTTGTTACAAACATTTGATTTAATAAGAAACTTGCTTAGGTTTTTCTTATCTAATGCTGAAAAATTTTACACACTGAATTGTTATGACTCTTTTAATACATATAAGTATTATTAAAAATACATTTTTCATTAATCTTGAATTTTTAAAGATTTTGTGAGATAGAAATGGTAATATATTTTTTACGCGTTCTTGCATTTAATATAATTTACAAAGATTATGGTTTATATTAGCAAAATATTTATTATAATCAGTACTTTATAAAATATAATGGCATTATACTCGCATTATAAAATAAATTTCATATAAAATAAATAATGCTGCAATAGCAATTTTCCCTGAAAAACACCAATTTAATGCGTATTGAAAAACCAAATCTAGGTCAAAACCAATCAAAAACATACACTTATACTTAGTTACCAAATGTAACAAAACACTTAACCTTACTTGTTCTGACCTAATACAGCCGATTTTATACTTCTCTTTCAAAGAATAACTCTGTGATGTCACCAGATTTGTTATTTGTATGTCTTCCTTGCTCTCATACAAATTATCTTCATGACAATTTCCAATCAAGGATTGCACATTAAGAGTAATTTATCTGTGTTTGTCCGACTTTTTAAAGAAGAGTTTCCTAAGTCTCTCAACTGTTTCAAGAGAGTTCGAATACCCTGTTTAAGTATACTAAACGTACACAAAAACTAATGGGTGGTTTATTAGGTCACTACAGTTATATTTCTAAAGTTTGTATGGATTTCAGTTTCGTATAAGACAGTTATAAAGTGTTCAATTTGTCGATAGTTTGAGAAGAGAGAAAGAAATATCCGGGAACTCTTTTTTTTAAATTCAAGATCTTGATAGATGATGTAATTTATCAGTATTCTGTTGAAAATTAGAGGACTATAGAGGATTATTTTAAATCTTAAAACATTTTTTAAACAATGTATAATAAATATTTCTTCGTAAAAATCCCTTATAACCATATTATCTGCGACAAAAAAGAAAAACTATAGAAAACCCTACCTTGTTACCAACATGATGTTGACTTAAAATACTTAATTGGAATCCAGATAAAATTCCTTTAACACCTTAAACAAGCCCTCAAAATCTAACGCTTTGCAATTTACTTTTCATCCACAATTTGTAATGAAACGTATATTAAGAGCACAATAGTTAGGAGAATTTACGCTTTTAATTAGGCAGAACCTGCAACTTTATTATTGCATTTCGCCCAATTATTTACTCTGGACCAAAGCTTAGAAATCTGTGAGGGCAATGGGCAAATCATTTACTTTAAATAGAAGACACTTTTAAGCAGAGTAACTAGCATTACTTTTCATTATAATGACACCGCATTTCTTGGTAAATAAGTATCTTGTTTCAGTAGTTAAAACATGATTATTATAGTCGATGGCCCCAATTTTCTTTATGTAACGTTGAAACCTTATTCATGCACGAAAGGAGAAAGAGGAAATTCCCAAATGAGCTTCAATAGATGTTTCAATACAGATAGCCCTGGGCCATTGAATGTAATTTCTAGCAGGAATGACGAGAAAATGAGAAGTGCTGCTTTTTGGATCGATGAGACACTTTGGAGTAAATAAAAATGACAATTTCGCCTTTCATGAGAGGGTTTCAGATAATTCTCTCACGCTATAGTGCTGAAATATGAGTTCAGAGCCCTTTATTATTGTAGAGTCTGCTGAATGATTTTTTAGCAGACTTTTCTTTTTTTAATTCGAAAGAATTAAAAAAATGAAAAAGTAGGTATTAACATGCGGTCGATGTCCGTCTTTCTGTCTGTCTGTCCGTACCCCCTTCCAAAATCGGTTGTAACATTCGTATCTTAAAAATTCTTTTTTTTGTTAGAAAGCTATGACCTCAGAGACCCAACTTTCATACTTACTGTACGTCCGGACGGACATAAATCTACTATCTGTCGGCGAATTTCCCATTGAATTACCATTGAAATTCAATTTTGAGTCATTTAAAGCACTGTTGCCAAATAAACAATGGCATGAGAAACTTTATTTAAAAATATTTGAAGCAAAATAATTTTTTCATGAATCAATTTGGAATTATGTCATAAAATGTAACACAATGGGATTCTTTGATTGTTCATTAATTGTTTACCAAGAAAGCGGCAAGGCATATTTTTTGCGTACAATTCTGCTTAGTTTTAGTTTAAATTTATTTTTTTGATGCAGTTTGGAGTAGTTTCATTATTTTTGTTATTAATAAATATTTAATTATTCTTCGAACTACAATTAAATCGAGCAGACGATAAATAATATTAAGTTATTTGTGAAAGAATATTAAGGAAAATAGTTGATTTTGGCTTTTATAAGTTTGTTATAGCTGGATGCTGTGTTTAGCGATTTTTTTCTAACGTGTGTAAATCTAGTGTAGAAACGATTGTTGATGATATTTACTGTTATGACCCTAGTTGTTTCCCGATTAGAATTTCAGTAAGTATTTAAGTAACAGGAAAGTAGGCTATATTAGTTGTTTAAGAACTTCTTGTTAATGCTTACTAAGCCTAGTGATGCAAGACTTAATGTTTACTAAGCCTAGTGAACCTTGCGTACCTTAGATAAATTATTATTTATTTAGTAATGTACAATAAAGAAATAGAAAAACCAAGTTTTTATATCTGAATAATTGCCTATGGCATTTTCGCTCTTATTTAACAAAGAATATGTATAATTTTTGTTATTGTTATTTAGTTTTAAATATTTAAATCTTGCTTTCTTCTTACTTTATCATTCCAATGTAAAACTTATAACGTAAATTATTGTTACTGCTTAAGAACAAAACTAGAGTTAAATTATTTCTGAGATTTGAATTGTTCAAATAATTATCCCAATCATTCAAAAGTTATTTTATATACTTTTATAATCACAAAAAATAGTTGCAGGTTGAAGCTTTTTATTAAATCGGCTTTGTGTGTGAAAACTAAAAGCTTCTCCACGAAATTTCAATTTTCCCATCGCAATACCTTTGCTTCGGAAAGTTTTATATCTGCAACTTTAAAAAGAAAAGGGCAAATTTATTACGCCAAAGTAGTAGAAATAGTCCCTTTTTCTACTAAAATACACACGTGTCTTTCTTATTTTCTAAAACGACTCTCTAAAATCAATCCTGAATTCACGTCCATAACAAGGTGTAAGATGATTACCATTATCACTTTTTAAGAAGAAAACTACCATCGTTTTTTTACACCAACTTCAATTTCATACACAAAAATGACAACAAAATGAGTTAGAGTAAAGTAATTTGTTGGAATCGCGCCTGAATAATAATTGGTTTTCGAACTGTTTCACAGATTTTTCGAATCGGGTTACTCTTTATTAAAGAAACATGGGAAAATATAGTGAAAAACACGGTTTTTTTTAAACTTATTTTCCAGGGAGTGTTTTTATCGAAATGTACTTATGGAACAGAATAGTCATAGGTATTGTTTCTGATTCAATTAATTTTACTTAGTTTTAAAAGAGAAGAAATGATAACAAATTATTATCGATTTTCTTTCAATTAGATTGATTACAAACGAAAAAAGGACTATTAAAAATGGTTATTTAATAATTCTAGATATCGAAAGCTTAAAGTAATGCTTAATTTCAAATAAATTTCAAATAAACTATGCCAATTGCATTTAGCAGGTACAACTTATAAGCAACCTCATAAATGTAAAGGTTATGCTATTTTTTATGCAAAACAGAACACATTCTAAATTGTAACTGATAAAACATGGAACTAATCATGATTTTCCTCTGTTTTTATTAAAAAAACTATAATAGATTTTTAAGTGATCATTATTGAGTTAGCCAGGGTAAATTCTTAATGAATACTCTAACTCTTATTCTACTACAAGAGCACCTCATTCTTAATTTATTATAACATAACTGTATTTATGATATTTAGCCAATTTTCAGGTTAAATTATCAAAATAAAATTTAAAATCCCTTCTACAAATTTCAAAAATAAAATAAGCATTTTTTTTTTTAATTTTCACTCACCTTAAAGTTAGACTTTTTAATACCTTCTTTTTCGCTCATTTACTCATTTATTTCCGAAACCTCAAAAACTTTTTGGACAGATCTTTTCGTAATGATGCCATATACAAAGTCTAACAAAAGATTTGACAAGATAAATCGCTTATTCTTGACTACAAAAGAAGAGTTTGTACGACACAGATAAATGAAAAATGTGTTGCAGCATTAATATCTTCACTAATGCTTAAACTCAAGTTTTATCTACCACCTATAATACGATTTTAGACATCAAACAAATCGAAACTTTATATTTCATATACGAGATTTATAAGAAGGAAATCTTCGGGATTTTTAAAGGCATAAGATCATTATGGAAATTTGTGACACGGTTTGTTGGCAATATTCCCATTTAGGAAATTATTATAAATATGGATAAGATTGAAATTTTCGGCAACTCGTAATGTTAAAAAATAAACTATATTTATGGTTGGATGTTTAAAGAAGCTCTTAATTGCAGGTATTGAATCGAAATCTAATTTAAAATATAAAAAATATGTTTTTTGTATGATAGACATTTTTAATGTTTTATTTCAGAATAAATTTAATTGAATAATTTGGATGATTAAAGGAGCCCTTAATTGGAGGCATTGAATCGAAATTTTATTTAAAATATATATAAAAATGTGCTTTTGTATAATTAGAAATTTTTAATGTTTTATTTCAGCATGAATTTAATTGTTTAAATTAATTGCCACACTAGTGTAATGGTTATAGCTCAAGACTCTAGGTTGGGTAAATCGTAAATCTTAAGACTTGTAATTGCATGAAAATCTGTAAAGCTAGGTGCGTCATAATAAGTTATTTTTTTTAAATTTCTTGAAAATTAATTTATTTTCTTCTTCAGAATATCATGCAAACACGAATTCTAGTTTTTGTTCATTGACTAAAAACCATAATGAAATTGTTTGTAGACGCTTCAATTCCCACACAATAAATTTCTATATTATTAATTTGCTTATAAAATTCCTATCAATGCTTAAGAGTTTTGGCAGTTTTAACTTTTATGTTATTTGACTTATTTTTATAGAAATACACAGTACCTTTCATTTATTGCCAAAATAAAAAAAATAGAAGAGCATGTTTTCAAACTATTTTTTTACTACTATCTTTTCATAGAAAATGCCTTCTCTCAAAAAACAATAGCTTTACAAATATATCCGTGATAAAGATTTCAATACTATAGAAATCTCCCAATTTAATAAAACACCTTATTGACCTTATTGATTATTTCGATAAAATTGCCTTTGAAGATTCTGAAAACGTCAAAAAAATTTCAATGGAATTCACTATTAACAGAATTCGCCAATGAAGGGGCCGTACCCAATATCTTATACCTAAGAGAATGTGAGTTTTGCAACTGCACCTATTATGTAATATTATAAATATTTTCTATTTATTATAAATCTTTTCAAGCGGAGTCTACATTTCAATGCATTATAACATTTCTTAAATGGAAAAAAACGAAAGAATATATCAAATTTCACGCGTAGAAATCAACAAAACAGCTTTCCAAATTTTTATATAAAAATTTAATATGCACATTTCAGATTCAAAATTCTAAAAAAGATGACATGAATTTTAAATGATTTACTTTTAAATATCAAAGTCCTATAAAATGTAGTGTTACGACAAATATTTGAATAAAAGTCATTTCAATTTGACTTCGAGTAATAGATTAATGCATGGAAAATAATATTTAACTGAAGAAGGGATAAAGTCTTACGTAATAAGATTTGAAAATGTAATCGTATTATAGGCTTAATTTCCATAATAGGTTTCGCCCTCGTAAGAAGGTTGTACCTTCGTATAATTATATTTATACGAAGGTTCTTTCGTAAATAAATATATTTAATAAGGAATGTTAAATACATTTGTGCTTATGAATTGGCATATCTTTAACATTCCTTATTAAATATATTTTACATCAAGTTAATGTTGTAATAAACTTAATATAATATCTATATAAATTCAAATAAGAGTTGTATTTATGTAATACTCTTTGATTAATTTCTGTGCCTATTCGTGGTATTATATAAATATAATTGAAATGAAATAAACTGTGAGTAAATTAATCATTATTTAAATCAAATCATAATAAATGAACGGCAAAGCAGGGCAATAGAATTAGATATTGGACAAAATTAAGTCATATATATTTTAGCCTAATGTGTAGAATTTGATAATGAACATGAATCATGAACAAATAATTTTTTTAAAAAAATATTTTAGTCTAATATAGACCTTAAATATACATTGTAGCTTAAAATTACGTCGGTTAAAAGTTGGATTCAGGGATATTTATTATACAGGGTATCCGTAAAAGAATGTCCGAGTTTCAAATTGTGACTTGACATCACGCCTTGTGATTTCTTCCTTTGGGGCTTCGTAAAAGATCGGGTCTATTTTCCACCCCTAATCCACGATTTACCAACCTTGAAAGGTAGAATTGCACAGGCTGTCGCTTCCATTACTCCGGACTTGCTGCAGACAGTATCGGGAGAATCGTGCATTTTCGTTTGGATGTGTGCCGTATCACTAAAGGCGCACACATTGAGCACTTATAGGAGAAACTAGGTTAGTTTTCCTTCAATGTCATGTATGATTTGTTATATTTAGTATAAAATAAAATCCTGTAATATACCATTAAAACTCGGAAATTCTTTTACGGGCACCCTGTATATGTTTGAAAATGGCTTATTATTGATGCACTTAATTGGAGGCGGGATTCATTGAAAGTATTGATATTGAATGGCACTTACAAGAAGGAATTCAGGAATAATCAATTCAGGAATAATCAATTCAGGAATAATCAATTCAGGAATAATCAATTCAGGAATAATCAATTCAGGAATAATCAATTCAGGAATAATCAATTCAGGAATAATCAATTCAGGAATTTAATATTTCCAATTCAGTTAGTTTTCATTTTTTTTTATTTTTAATGTTATCAAACATATTTAATTAACATATTTGTAGTTAGGTGGTAAGGTTCATGTGTTTATTTGTCTTATTAACAAGAAATAATATTCAATACGATCGACTAAAAAAAACTTTTATTTGGTGGTGAGAGAAAAGAAAATGCCCTAGTAAAATTTCCCTTGCCCTTTACAGAAACAAACTTTCTGTCTTCAAACAAGGCAGTGAAAGGTAGTTCACCTTATTTGATCGCCCTTTAGCAGCGTTTTACTACCTTGTTTAAATCCGTGAAAGGCGTATTTCGGACAGTTAAGTGGTTTATTTTAAATGCGTGCCTTGGTTTATTTAGTTGTCAAAATATTTTCTTATATTTTGAATTGATTCAAATTATCAGTGTATCGTAGCCTCTCTCTTATAATTTATATTCAAATTCCAAACAAACTACTATTAAACGTTAATAAAAATGTACAACAATGAAAGTATGTTAAATCTTGTTATGTTTGCAAATATTCAATTTTATTGCCGACATTCACATTCATATTTATAACTCTTAAGCCCAAAGGTGTTTTTGCGAAAATTTAAGAATTTCAATTAAGGATATAGCGATTTTGATTTCGATTTATGAGTAAATATAGAGATAGGAAGTATTTGGCGTATTGGATAAAGGTTAAGGTAAATAAATTAAAACACTAATTTTATGCGCTATATATATCAAGTCCTTGGTATTTTACTTTTACAGTCAAAAGCAATCAAAATTATTTAACCATATTAAATCCTTTAAAACGCATAGTAAAAAAATTTCGTCAAAGCTATTTTAATCGTTTGCATAATAAAGTCCAAAAAATAATACGACTTTGACAGTAAAAATAAAGTAAATCTCCAAAACCAATTTTTTTTCTCAAAAATCTTGAACTATAAAGAACTTTCGAACAGCCCAAATAATATTACCGAAAACTCCCAAACCAGTATCTTACAAATTAAACCGTATACCATTTACAATGTTCAACACTATTTACCCGCACATTTTACTGCCCTAAACTTACCACGGTGTATTTCACCACGGTGTATTTATAGTCACCAAAATATTCTCTCGGGACAAAAAAAAATCCCTTTGGGTTTTGGCGCGCAAAAGGGTAGCTTGGGAGGCATCGATCGCCCCTCACCTTCAGACGACACCTCGAGAGCCCCCCCCCCCCCCACCCCGCCCCCATTTCACTGGAGAAGCCCTCTTTTAACAAACGATACTGTAGCATCCCCAGACCAAAAGTAAAGGGAATAAAGCGGGAATTAGCCCTCTTATTGAATGGAGGGCGGTGGTCGTTGAGGATTAAAAGGGCCTCGTTTTGGCCTGGGCCAGTAAGATGGTAAATGGGAATAGTAATGCAGCAAGATATTGGAGTGTATTTGTAAATGGGGATTGTGGGTATGTATTGGTATTTGGTTTGAAGGAGAATGTCATATAATGTTTGAGGTCGATTCCTTGGTTTGGGGGTTTGTGAATAATGCCTATTTCATGCTATTTTAAGTTTTTGAATAAGGGAATTGTTATTAAATATGCATTGAGAGGGTACATGATACTATTATTTCCTGCAGATTTAATCATCGACGTCAAATAGTTTTATAAATTCGTAAATTATTCGCCATTGAAAAGTTTTGTTTAACATAAGTCCACTAACTACATGTGTATTTCGTATATAAAGGATGAATTTAACAAACATACTGTTTTGTAATTAAAGCAATAACCTATGACTTTCATTTGATAAAGCTGGTTAAATTAAGTTTTTAGTAGTTATTACATTAAATAGTTTCAAATAGTTTAAAGAAAAATTATAAATAAAGTTTAAAAGTGACATTTTACAGTTTAAAGAGCCACAGAAGTCTTACAGTGTTTCATAATTGCAGAAACTCTAATTGAAAGCATTAACCAAGTAATAATATAAACAAGTAGGTTTGTAACAGAATCTGTCACTTAACCCGCTTCCACACAACAGTTGTGTTTAACAGGTAAAAAGGCGCCAAACACAGCATTAATTCTATATTAAACATTTACATGCTAAATTTAGTTAGTTTCATGTATTTTATTTCGAAAATTCAATAATTATTACTTATCGTTTGCAAAAATTCATTTATATTTCAAAGAATAAATATGTAATATTTCCTCGCTTTTAAATAGAATAAAAACATTTCATATCAACGTACAAAGAATCTCGTAGTGAAATATCTTTGACGTCATTTCAAACTGATCGATGTCGCAAAAATAAATTTATTTTAATTCATTGTCTAAAAGAATTAAAGTTTCTCGAGCGATTGTTGCGAATGGCAATGGTGGTTTAATTCTAATAAAAATGGCTTCCTATGCTTTTAAAAAGAGCATTAAATTTTGCAGTTTTTTAAATAATTAAAGTACTTAGAATTCGAATTCTTTTCTGGACTGAACGATTATAATACCTTCCACTTTTTACGTTATAAACGTAATGTGGAAGCTAAAAATACGTTCAATCATTCAAATCATTCAATGTTTGATTCTTATTTCGTTACTACTTCCCTCTTAACTTGCCACATTTGTAAATTATGAAGTAATGTTTATATTGACTTTTTATAATCTAAAGAACTGTTTGTAATTTGGTGGAAAACAATAAACTTTATTATATAAATACTTTAAATAATATTCAAATGTAGACACTGTACATTTGCACCAATTTTCATGCCTTAAAAATATTTTTAAAGAATTTATACTCACAAAGGTTTTCACTTAGAATTTATATGTAGTTGTTAAATAGATTCATCTATTCTATAGTACTAATTGTTAAGTGTTCGAAACTAAACTGAGAATTTGTACTGGTATTAAATGTCATAATTTAATGTTTGAACTAGTAATATATATAGAACATATTATTTAGAAATGGGGAAAAGTAAGATTCACTTTCGTCACCAAATGCTAGTCAGTTGTCCCGATGTGGATCAGAGGGCTTTATATTACAAATGAGATAGGAATGTATTAGATTGTAGCAATATATCAGCATTTGTAGTGGAATGTTTTATTAAATTTAGGAATGTTGAATATTCTGGGAGCTCAATCTCTCTCTCGGTAGTGATGCAGTTGATCCATAGAACCTTTTATTTTAATTCATGCAAAAATTGGTGTATTGTTGGTGTAAAACATGGTGTATTGTTGTTCCTATTTCGGTTACATTAAATTAATACTTTAAGCATATGAAGAATGAGAAAGGAAATAATTATTGAGTATTTAAATATTAAAATTAATAAAGAATATTGTATGTATTAATAATATAATTAAAAAATACAGTAAAATAGCGCGTTTTGAATAAAAATACTTAATAAAAATTAATGTTTCGTTAATTTAGATATGTTTTATTATTTCAACTGCTAATACTTAATTACGGGCCATTTATTATAAGTTTTTATTTAGAAAAATTGAGTACGATACAAAAAAAGTTTCGCTGGAAGGGGTCTCCTCTAGAAAGTGTGAGATAACGCACCGTTTTACTATCTCTATGGTTGACCCTCGTACAGCTTCATTTTTACAAAAATCAATGACTGATACGTAGTAGTTCCTACACTGTTAAACATTTTGTGTTTGGTTTCTCCATGATATTGGTTCCTAGTAACTGAAACGGCTGTGTGGCGAAATGTTTCACCTTTTTTTCGGTGTTTGGTTGAACCATTTTTCTAGATTTGGAAACAAAAACCTGAGAAGTGTATCAACCGAATACCAAAAATATGGTTTAACATTTCACCACACAGCCGTTGCAGCTACTAGGAACCATATTTTTGGTGAAACGAAGTGCCTAATTTTTAACAGTGTAGTAGTTCTACTATTCTCCGCTTAATAGGCATTATTTACTTACTGGTAACTAATTGACATTCCTACCCATCCTACATGGCTTCTGAGTCTTGCCTCTCAAAATTTTTAAATACATTATCCAAAATTAAACAAAAGAAAGTATAAAAAAGTACACAAGCAAGCATTATTATTTATATTTTTAATTTCTTTTTTTTCGACGGTTTCGTATAATTTTAAGTATCTACAAAGAAATTCCAATTCAGAGTATACTGCAACAAAATAAGAAGTATATTGAAACACAGAATTTGATTTAAAAATACTTACTTGTAGATAAAATTCCTTATTTATAGATATTTTTCAATTTTGAAGCGATTAAAAGTGTGTTCCATAACAGAGGATAAATTATAGGCTTCTCAGTCTTGCCTCTCAAAATTTTTAAATTCATTATCCGAAATTGAACAAAAAAAGTATAAAAAAGTACACAAGCAAGCATTATTTTTTTATATTTTTAATTTCTTTTGTTTCGACGGTTTCGTTTAATTTTAAGTATCTACAAAGAAATTCCAATTCAGAGTATACTGCAACAAAATAAAAAGTATATTGCAACAGAATTTCATTTAAAAATACTTACTTGTAGATAATATTCCTTATTTATAGATATTTTTCAGTTTTGAAGCGCTTAAAAGTGTGTTCCATAGCAGAGGAAAAATTATAGGCAGGGGGAAAATTCTCATCAAGTGAAAGTAAAACATGTTCTTGAAGCTCTTTCTTTGAGATAGCAAGTATTAAAATAGTGCTTAACGACTTCAAACCACTTTACAGTAATTGCTTTGAAGTGACGATAGGGATTTTTTTGTTGTTGTTTTCTGTTGGTAATTTGTTTTAGAAGGGTTGCCACATTCTTTTGCAATAGTCGTTATTTTTGCGCACTGATTAAAGTTTAGACTATCTTTTCTTTAAAAAGTCGAAAGCTTACTCTTTTAGAACTAGACACTAGAAAAAAATTATCAACTCTGAAGTAAGGTTTAAATTCATTTGTTAACCCATAACATCAACCCGTTACACAAAAAAAGTAGTTTTCGCTTAAGGGGACACAGCACCTCAAAAACGGCAAAAATTGCGAATTTTTTTATTCGCTAAAATTAAAGTTTGGAATCTTCTTAATAAGTCTTCCACGTTTCAAAAGTGTAGCTATATTTAAAAAATAATTAGTCCACTTATTATGCGGAAAGGTAGGATAAAAATGCAAACGAATCAAAATTTTAAACGTGTTTTTCTCGGTGTTCATTTTTCCTTGATGAAAAGGTTTTCAAAACGCTAAGGATTTTTTTAATTATTTTTAAAAGTCTAAGGAATTTTGTATGCAGTCTGTCAAATATGTTGACATTAAGAATTGGTATCAAAATTGATATAATTTTCTAGATAAATATTTTTTATGAAACAACTACTGAAGATAAATCAAATTTGGATACCAATTCTTATGTAAAACAGTTTAAAGTACATGAGGAAAAAAATGGGTTAAAATATATGTATTTAAAAAAGTCTTAGCATTTTAAAAAAGTTTTTTTAAATAACTTAAAAATTAAAATAGTTTTTTAAATTTTTTGTCATATATTGTTTTTAAATATAGGTTGAACTAATAAAACACCAATTTTAGAGTAAATATGTCAAAATTAAAAAAAATTGAAAGTGGTACCGTGTCCACTTAGTTTAGTTTAGTTTTGAATTATCGTCGCACTAGAGCTACACGAGGGCTAATGGCGACGGGCGTCATATTTTAGAACCACAGTCAAGTGACGAGCCGAAACCTGAGTAGGCACCCAACGCAACCGTTAAGGGCGACATCGAACGCAGCGTTAGGACTTTGAAGGATATTTAACGTGCACTCTCGCCACACGGGGTAGTATTCGTCGGACATTTTTGGCTGCACGGGCCGTTTTATAGGTCGGCAGTTATTTTGGCGATGCCCGGACCCGAACTTGGGACCTTTCGCATGCTAGGCGAATGCCTAACCGACTGGGCTCCTCAGCCCCGTGTCCCCTTAAGAATAATTTTAGAATTGGTACATCTTACATTACAAGTAGAATTTTATTTTCATTTTTTCGGGTTGCAACTTTGGTTTAAGTTAATTTCTAAAATAGAATATTAAAACAGATAAGAGTTTAGAAGATAGTCTGATCCTTAATAAAACTTTTGTTAGCACATTAAAATTACTTTTAAATAAAAATACATCGAGGACCCATACATTTACTATAAAGGATGAATCCTAAAACAATTATCATAATAATGAAAATATCATCAAATAAACCATCACCAAATTCGAATAAGAGTAAATAGAAACGCAAAACTATTATAACTCTGTAGAATATAGTTGTAGTACGGCATTTGGTTTTTTAATTAAAAAAACTGCTAAAATCAGGAAAAGATTGGTTGAAAAATGCATGATTTTTTTAAATGGTAGTAATAAAAGCAATCTTAAATAAGTTTGCTTGAAAAAATATTAATGTGTGAGAAATACAATTTCCTGAATAATATCCCAGGAAATGAACAGCAAAATGGTTTGCAAAGCATCTTCATATGAAAAGGAGAAAAATCAAGAAATACTCTTCTTATAGTTAAAAAAAACCATATATATTTACCAAATGCGTCTATATTACCGTATAAAAAGTACGTAACCTCTTTCAAGTTAATAAGAATATTATGGAATAAATAACGTACTTACTAGTTATATTTTTTATTGTTTCACTTTTTGTTTTTCAAAAATTACAACCCAATTGACATATACTATAAAGAGTTAATATTAAAAAATATATATTAAGAAATACTAAAAAAAATTCTTTGTCAAACCATACATTCCACGTATGTTAATGAGAAGTTGAATGATGTTGAGTGAGTTGAATGAGTTAAGTCCTTTAAACAAATATGTATTTTTATATTGCGAATTGAAAAAAGAACTCATTTGAAATTGGATTCGATATATTTATGTAACTAACCACAAAGAAGTTAAATCTTTAGAAGGTTCTTCACCAAAAACGACGCTTCTTCAGAGGGTGACTCTTCAAAGAAGTTAAAGTTCAACAAAAGTTCCCAATTAAAATCTTATTTAAAATATAATAAGTATTTACTCTTCAAGAAGTAATGGATCTTTAGATAGAAAGACGTTTTATAATTGTTTTAAGGAATGAGAGAGAGAGATGGTATGAGTTTTTTTCATTGTAGGAAAGTAAGATATTTGCTTATGGTAACATCTGGGCCAATCGTTTTAAGTATTGCACCAATTGATATGTAACGAATTCGTCACGTCAATTTTTTCACGTAACTTTTACATGCATATTTACTATTCATAAAATAAAACAAATAGCCGATTAAAGTATTTAAAACTTTAAAACTAAATTCACAAAAGTTTCTTCCTCTTTTCTTCCAAATTAAATACCAAAGTTTAATACAGAAATCAGTGTTCTCGAAAACAACTATCAATTTGCAATTTATAAATCCATACAACTAATTCAGATAACCTCTATTTGTATTATGCGTTTTTGCATTACAAAAATGATAATTCTAAACATTTACAAATGATATACACATAAATGATAATCTAAACAAATACAACAATAAAAGTTAAACCCTCAAAAGCTTTTATCAAACCTTCTAAGACCAAAGTACTGGTTCTACAGAAGCCAAAGGTTCGTATCTCCATCTGTCATAGAAAGGCTTATGAAAATACATTTAAATTCCATTCTCAACGTTTGAACTACAAAATGTCTATTTTCTTTTCCTCCTACAGAATAAAGAGAAATCTGCGTTTGGAGATCGCAAATCAAATGCAATTTTTGTTTCTTATTTTCGTCTTTCTCTCCTTTTGATCCGCTTATGTGCGGCCCACCGAAGAAGAACCAAAAGAAATCTCCAAACAGCTTTTTTTCAGCTTTTTAGAAGCCAGGGATGAAATGTATTACTCCGGATTTTCGAAGTTATGAAATTAAAAATTATGTTTCTAACGCAAATGGTTTTGTTACTTGTGTGTTATAATTTAACGACCATTTCGTTAATGCTTGTTTGCTTCATGGGATATTCGTTTTTAGCAGCTAAGAATAGCTCTTCTTGTGTTACCCTTGTTGTTATTTTTATTGTTAAAGGCAGTAACTTGTGGTAATAGTTATCATTTTCATGTGCTCAGGCTTTCCGGTAAAAAAATATAATTTTTGGTTTATGAATAAATAAAATATATATATTTTTTGGTATGTATCAAAACCCACGTTTGGTAATAAACGTTGGTTGGTTGGTTGGTTGGTAGACATATATATTCAAGTTTGTGTGCTTGGTCAGCGACCCGCTTACAAACCTTCGTCAAGTAAGACAGACACAACAGACAACACACACACACATAAGAGGATCCATCTAATTTTTAGAGACAGAGGCCAACTAGAGGATCCCCAGAATTGGCTTGTCACCCCCAGAGGTATTGATTTGGTATGGGAACTTAGAGGACTTTCGGACCCAACAGATTTAACGAGCACGTACTCCGCATATACTCGGTAGGTCTTCAGTGGTACCGGGACTCGATCGCAGGACCTTCCGATCCCGAGACCGAGACGCTGACCACTAGGCTCACTACGGCCCTGGTAATAAACGTAGAAAGGATCTATTGTTTAACAAATAACTTAAAATATATTGTAAAAAATTAATTAATATTTTAAAGCGTAATTATTTTTATTGGCTTTATTTTTTTAATCTTCGAGAATTTTAGTAACTACATGATCATATTTAGTATTTTTATAGTTTAGGCCATTGTAATTCCATTTGATTACTTTTTACAGTGCACTCCGAATTAAGTAAATAATTTTAAGATGATACAATATTAAAAAAGAAACATGTTTGTACTATTCAAACTTTTCAAAATATTTCATTCATTTTCAAAAGTACATATAAAATAGCAGAAAGCTTTAAAAAAATATTCATTTAAGAGCTTAAAAATTGAGTCTTATCAAAACTTACCAATGCTTAAATGTAAGATAAGTTACCATTTCTTTATAAAGACTTCACATTTGAATGCAATAAAAAAAAACTTTGATAACGTCGTTAATTACATTTTAATCTAATAAACTACTTTCCAGTCTCTTATTTTAAACCTTAAAAGTTCTTTATTAATCACATATATTTTTTATACTTAAGATTTACATTGAGTACATTACATTTTTACATTAAGTTCAAAGAAGTATTATTTATTTTATCTTTAAGTATGTATTTCATCTATTTTTTAAACCTGTGGTCTTCAGTGCTCTATTTTGTGCTATATGACACTTTGAAAGAGCTTAATGGTTGTTTTTGTAAGAATCATTTATTTAATTTGAAACTAAATCATCAAACTGAAAGAAAATTTTCTACTTTCTTAGTAATTAATTCTTTCATCTGACATCTCTTGTACACTAAAACATTTGAAAAATGCGTGTAGTAATGTGTGTGTTTTATAAGAAAATCTATTTACCAAATACTTTTGTTATAAAAATAAGTTGTTAGATAAATTTATTTAAATATTGTCTGAATTATATTATAGTTAATTCATTTCTTAGGTTATATAAAGTGATTGAACGTTATTTGAGATATTTATTATCTTAATTTATTAAAATTACATAGTCATAAGGAGAGTTTAATTAGCTGTCTTAAATTATCTAGCTGCATATTTAAAATATTATTTTATATGCCTGGTTGGCCAGAGCAAGCCGCACAAACTATCATTTTATAGTGTTCCATGTTCTATAATTTGTTACAACCACGAATATATCAACAAAGGTTATAAATTTTAATCGGAAACAACACTTAACCCAAGAATTCGTTAAATAATACCTATTGTATTAAACCATTTTATTCTACATAAAGCATAGAAATAAATATATCTGTATAAGGAGAAAAATTCAAGAAATATTTGAAATGCAAAAGATGTTACTAGTTATACAAAATACTATTAAGCCAAAATATTTAGTTACCAAAAAGGTTCAATCTGTTTTAAATCTTTTTAAAGACTATGTCTGTATACTATTTGTTTGTGGAGTTTAGTACCATAATAAAAGTCCTTAATAAAATAAGAATTGTGTGCAAAGGAATTTGGAACGCGTCCAAGTAAGTAGACATGCAACAATGTTTTGGCAATGGCTGCAGTTGTTAGATTATGATACTAAGATCAAAATAATACTGTTGAATGTTTATTCAATCAGTAGTTTCTTTATCTTATGAAGGAAAGCTGTTTTTCGTGTACAATAAAAAATAAAGGTTTTGTTTCTTTTAGAAATTGGTATTTCCTGTATAAACCCTACACTCTTAAACCAAAAGAGTGAAATCCACTCCTATAGAGAAAGTGCATTTTCGGCACCGGAAAGGAGTGGAAATTAACTGACACTGAGTTAAAACCGCTCGTTTTTAGAGTGTAGGACGTAGATTGTTTTCTTATATTTCTTTTACCCACACCGCAAAAAGAGTGAAATCCACTCCTATAGGGGAAGTGCATTTTCGGCACGGAAAGGAGTGGAAATTAACTCAGACTGAGTTAAAACCACTCGTTTGTTTTAAGAGTGTACTGACTAATTTGAAATAATATTCATTTATATATTAGAATTGCCTTGGATTTTACAATTTATAACTCCGATATGTCCAACTCAGAAATTAAATTCATTCATTTGCTTTAAATTTATCTTTTTTCGTTTAAAAATTATTTAATTTCGTTAAAAAATTATTTTTTCATTAAAAACTAGCACAAGTATGTTTCAATCATGAAGGTCTTACAAAAAATAATTCTATTTTAGTAAAAAAATAGAAATTAAAACAATTTGTGAGATTTTTCTAAACGATAAATAGTAAAATGTAACGTTTCTGAAACCTGGAAATATGTTAGCGCTAAAATGTGCCAGAAATAACCAAATGTTATGCAGTTAAGAATTTGATTAACCCTTTAAAATCAAAATAATTAAAATCTATAATACTCACACATTTTATATACTTCACAACAGTGTAGCATTATTACAAGATTGTGAAAACGTGATTAAAGATACAAAGGTAAAGTTATATTCATATAAAAAAACATCTCTATGCTTAAGTTCATTTAAATAAACAAAATATATAAGAAAAATGAAGTTCATAGTACTGAGCAATTTATGTAATATAAATTAAAATATACAAAAAACGAATTAAAAAACTTAAAGTTTACATTTTTATTGGACAAAGATGATTTTAATGTTTTCATAAATTGTTTGTTAATGTTTGCATAACCGAGATTTATAATTTGGTTCATAATGTGTACATAAAATTATTTACGCGTAAATAATTTTAAGACATAACCCTTAGCATATTATATTCTTCCATAAACTAAATTATTATTAAAAAATAATATTTGATTTTAATTATTTCGAATTAAAAAAAAAGTAGTCTAAAAATAAATTTGTTCCTGTTATAAAGTAAATAAACAATATAACAATAATGACGTTTTTTTTAAAATCCAAAATAATCAACAGTACTTTCAAATTTCTTTTTAAAACAACAACAGTAAATTAAACTAAACTGCCGTAAATAATTCCTTCAATTTGTCACACTAATAAATGCTTTCATATGCAAATCTCAAATTTAAAACACTTTTTATAATTTAATGGAAATTTAAAAACAAAACTTAAGTAGTGCGTGGATATTTTTATCATGCCTTTTACTAAAAGAATGTGTTCTTCACATTACCTTCGATAAAATCTCTCCAAACTAATTATTTTCTGTTTACTTTCAACACTTTTTAACGAAGACTATTTTACTCAATTTTTCGCTCCATTGTTTATAATACAATTTCGGTTAAAAGCATAATGGATTGAAGCGAACTCGACACCAATCAATTGCAGTTAAATTATTTTTTTGACTTTATTTTAACATATTTTTGCCAGAAGACATACTATCTGATTAAATTGATTTTTTACGTTTTATGTACTGATTAGTTTCCAAGCTGTTTAAATTATGTTAGTTAAATATTTGATAGCTTCCTGTTTCATTTGGCGTTATTCGTGCAGATTAAATATTTAGTTTCAAATAAAATAATAATAAACGATAGTTTAGCGTTTAAAACTACTATATACGATAATGTTTAGTCTATATTAATAAAAGTTTTTATCCGATAAATACAAAAATAATTGTTTAAATTTAAAAATAAAAGAAAAATAATTTATACTGTTTCAACGAATTAATAAAATGAATAAAATATAATTTCTCGAAGAAGTTAAAATTTAATATTAACAATTAATTAAAAAAAATAAATATATAATTGTTTGTGTAATACTTAAAAAAATAATAACTGCTTCAATCTCTATTGAGACAATCTCTATTTTCAAAACTTCAATGTTTAGTTCCCAATATATACTATCTAGAAGCTCAATAAGTTAATTTTACGTCAAATTCAAAATACTAAAGTGATTTATTTGATTTATAATGTACAATTAACGTTACCATAATAAGCATTTCTTCTTTACATAAATTAATCATAAAAATTTAAAAAAAAGAAAACATTTTTATATGTTAAATTTTAATCCTCAAAGAAATGGGAAAATATTCAATGACAAAATCAAATGATTAAAAATAAATACTATCTAATAAATCTTTATATAATCCAAATAAAACTGTTGGGTTTAGTGAAATATAAAAACAGCATGCTTCATGTAATTATTCTTGCTAATTTGACAATATTTTGTCTGATAGGATGCATTTTTGTGTTAACAGTTTTCAACGTTTATTTTTAAAACATCCAATGAAGATATATTGTAAATGGTATTATTCATCAAAATAGCATTTTTGATCGCCAATGCCAACAAGTCATTTATATTTTTAATGGCTTAGACAATTATCAATGTGATTTACTTTCTAAAAATTAAGGGATTAATTAATTTTCTTCTCATTAACGTTTCAAATTTTTCACTATGCATTTTTAAATATATTGATTAGCTATAATGGGTTGATTAATTTTTGCGACCTGACTTAATTGAAATTTATCCATGTATACTTCGTGGTAAATTAAGAAGATTTTATCAGTTTAAGGAAGATTTAATAAAAAATTGCGTAAAATGAAAATGTGTGAAATTAATATAATATTAACTATAATAATAATTTATAATATAAAACTGAAGAATATTTCTAATTTAGTTTTAGAATAAGTTATTAACAAACAATTTCATTTTGCTAATTAGAATCAATTTTGTTCTTCAATTTTTTGGTTTATATGTCATGAAATTTTGAAATATAAACGATTTGAGCATGTACATCCTTACGTAGATTTTTGTTTGAAGTGTTACTAGTCGTTTTACTATTCAGTGTTTGCTTCTAAAATAGCTCTTTTTTGAAAGTTTAATGAAACAATATCACTTTTTCAAAAAAAAATCAATATTAGCTCTTAGTGAAAACGTGTTTATTCATACGTTTGACCAAGAATGCTATTTTTCTATCTGTTTAAACCATATGGTAAGATTCAGAATTTATTTCAAAATATATAACACTGTAATTTTTTTTAAAAAACACCAATAAATTTTTTTACACGTTTGTAATCAATTCATTGTTGGGTTTTCTAAAAAGTTAGAACTATTAGAAATTAGAAAAGGTTAATATATTCTCTGGAAAATCTGAATTTCATAAGAGGCTTACACATGGGACATCTACACATGACCCAGTAACTCATATAAACTGACATTTTATCATTAGAAAAATTTTCACGTTTGCATAGTTTGGCATACATAAGTTCCATTTCCAAAAAATGGGACTGAATGCTTTGTTTGCCGATGGTTCACAGAGGGAATAATGGAATAAGAAAAACCAAATCGCATTTTCACATTTTATAACAGAAAACGGTTTTATGATTTTAAATGTTTACTGATATGAAAAATTTACATAGTTTGATCCATACTGGGTATGTTTATGACAATGCCAAAATAGTATTCGGTTATAAGGCTGATGTTTTTGACATATAGCTAAAAGCAAAATTTATCCAAATTCAACAACTTCATTACCGAATAAAACCGTTATAGTTAAAATTCGTTTTTCTTGTTACTTAATTCGTCCGAGATGAATTGTTAGGGACTATTTTCTTTATGTGCGTTATATTTTGTTTATTTAGATAAACTTAAACACAGAAATTATTTTCGCATGTCAAATTTTCTTGCCATCCATCGTTAATGGTTTATATTTCTTGGGGTGGGGTAGGTACATATATATTCCGGCTTGTTTGCTTGATAAGAGACCCGCTTATGAAGCCTTCGTCAAGTAATCAGACACAGAAATAATTTTTTACTGTCACAGAGAAAGGAATATACATCCAGGAATCGAACCTGCACCCGTTACAGCGCGCAGACTGCTAGCGTAATGGTCCAAATCACTCAACCATCCGGGACCCTATATTTCTTTACTCGTCCTCCTTTCGACACTCCACCAAATAATATATACAGTCTTAGAAGGTACGGCACGATTAACATTTATTCTTACTGTCTTTTTTTCCTGTTAAATATACATAAATGATAGAAATAAGTTGCACAGAAACTAATTAAACTATCTTTGTTCTGTTTGAGCGAACATCTACCACAACCGAAAACGTTGATTTGATGCGCAAAATCTCTTGCTTCTACCTGTTGAATAAAATGCTGTAAGCCTAAGTTTCTTTTTGAGTCACCGGATAGTAATTAACAATTGCCTTGGGCGTTAATTTCTTTGGCGGCAAAAGAAAGAGTTCGTCAACCTTCCAAACTAAGACTTGTGACTCTTTCTAACTTATTAGTATACGTTGTGAGATATGAAGATGATGTAATTGCAAAACTCACATTCTGCAAAGCATAACTAAGATATAGGGTCCTCCCTTTCATTGGCGACTTCGTCAAATTGAATTAACTATCGTCAAAAGTCGACAATGATTGAGCCGGACCCTATATCTTAGTTATATTCTGATGTCAGTGAGTTTTGCAACTACTCCCTTCATATGTAAAGTGACTCTTATTTCTTAGTTTTAAAAAGAGTTCACTGCCTCCATACTGAAACTTCAATCCAACCCGTACTGTTATGTTTTTGTGTCTGACTCCCACAACCATATGTGAGACCGGCCCATAAAAGCGGCATCCGTTCACTTCTCAAAAGACCACATGCGAACATAAACTTGTGGTCTGTTTCTAATTTCGGACCCAAATCCTTACCGAGCGCGCATAAAGCCACGCACGATCAGGAATCGTGAATCATTAATTGAAAGACAGCAAATCCGTCATTGGAATTGCTGGTTTATACAGATTCGTTTTTATCCAGTGCACTGTAAATTTCCCAATTGTTTATGGGATTTTGGGGTTGGGCGATAAATATCTTAAATAGAAATTGATTTTGTTTGTGTTTTGTTAATATTGTTTGTCTTAAACTTTTATGTTATATAAACTTGAGTTTAAAAAGAAGTTAAGGGCGAATGAGCCCGAATTACCGCGGGTCTCCAAACCAAAGTACCTCTGTATTAATACAATGAGAAAAAATATTTTCTAAGCCACAATTCTCCGGCAGTATGGGATATTTTTGTAAACTGTTTTTTTTCATAGGATAAATGTAGCTGATTTACAAGTCTCCATAATCCCACTTTTTGAAATTAGATCAAATGTTTCGTGTAAAATTGTTTATTGAAATTAAAAAATATATATATTTGAACCAATTTCAAAAAGTGGTATTATAGATACCTGTATATCAGTACATTTATCATATAAAAATACTGTTTGTAAAAATATTCAAAAGAGCCGGTGAAATGTAGCTTAGAAAATATTTTCCCCATTTGATTTACACAGATGCATTTTGGTTTGGATTCCTGTGGTCATTTGTGCTCATATATTTGCGCTTAACGAATTATTTTTAGTAGTAAAAACATATTTAAGAACAAATGAAGTTAAAAAAGATGTACATGAATTATTTTTCAGTAGTAAAAATTATTCATGTACATATGTGTTAAGAATAAATGTGAGTATTTTTATAATTTAAGGGGGAATGGGCGCGCTGGATCGCGGGTCTCCAAACTCAAGTGCCTCAGTGTTAATCCAATGGGAAAAACTATTTTCTATGCCACATTTCTCCGGCTGTATTGAATATTTTTACATACGGTTTTTTAAAATAATAAAGTAGATAACTTACAGGTCTCTATCTTCCAACTTTTTGAAATTGCTTCGAATATTTCGTGTAAAATTATTTATTGAAAATTAAAAAAAAATATTCGAACCAATTTCAAAAAGTGGGAAAGTCCGGACCTGTAAGTATGCTACATTTATCACAAAAAAAATCCGCTTGCAAAAATATTCAATACAGCCGGAAAAATGTGGAAGAGAAAATATTTTTTCTCCATAGGATTAACACTGATGCACTTTGCTTTAGAGACCCCCAGTCCAGCGCGCCCATTCCCCCTTAAGAAATTTAGGCAAAAGTGTTTTATTTAAAAGAATAGTAGTTTATGCTTTTATCGATACATAAAAAATTCTAATAAGAAATAAATTCTTATTAATATATATTATTATATACTTATTGAATGCTGCTTAGTATTAACTAAATAATAAACAGTTTATGTTAATATACTTAATCAATCCGTGGTTGTATACTGTAGGCAATTCTTTTATTTTTCTTCTAGTCATCGTCACGTAGATTGAAACGAATTTCACAAAAACTTCTCAACATTTTGCTTGTCTGGAGAAAATTCCCCGAAATAGATTGTCACGTGACTGGGGGAATTTCCTATTGTAAGGGTGGAATTTTGAGATTTTGTTCTAGACAAACTATATAGACTGATATTTCTTAGTATTTGGAATGCAATAACGATTTAAAATAAAATTGACGTTAGATTTAATTAAATATGTCTGTTGTAATGTTTAGAATTACTTACAAATATTTAAGATACGTAAATATAATAAATTCCTCGGCTTTGCTTACAAAATTATTTTTTAACAATTCATTTATTTAGTTCTTTTATATGTTACAGATTAATTTTTGATCGGAAAAATGGCTCTTCTATTAGACTAACTTAAAGGGAAAAGCATTAATTTTACACATACAGTACGACATCATATTCAATTTCATCAATATCGATCAATAAATTTTTGGTGTGGAAAATACCCGAAGAAGAATTTTTTATCATTATATTTAATTTCTTCACAAATAAACTAGTTATTGTACAATATGTTTCTAAAGTACTAGAAAATAATTTTAATAATTTTTGTAATTTTATTTCAAACAGCAATAAATCAATATTTTGACAGTATTGTTTTATTGACACTGGCTTTAGTATTGATACTTAGTTATGTAGATGATTTGAAGTTTTTAATATATTTTCTATTATAATCTAAATATGTGCTAGAAATTACTATGTATACTTTTGTAATAAGTACGAACCAAATGCTTTAACAAATATTAAGTGATTAATCAAGAAGCAGTACTTATAAAAACATGTAAAGATTTCATCCCTTAAACTTGTGAAATACATTTACTGTACCACTGTTCATTTATATATTTGTTTAAACTTTCAAATACTTCATTAATATATAATTTAAATGCAGTAAAAATTATAATTGCAACTGAACTAACAGATGGGTTACAATGATTACATCGGTTATTTGTCTTCAATAATATGTAATAGAAAAAGTATCAGGAAATATTTTAGTAAAATCATATTTTTTTTAATCTATTACTCATTGTCGTTTATGTTATGTTGGCAAAGACATCTAATATTAGTCAAATTTAATTTTTGATTTAGATTTTGTTCCAGACTTAGCTTTTCAATCACGACAATGCTGCTTAAAAGATTGATCATACGTCGTTATATCTAGACTTAAACAAGCTATTATGATCAAATAGATATAGGATTTTACTCTATTTAATATATAAATAAATTTTTAATAAATATTCCTCTGGTAATCACATTTTTTTAATCACTCTGTTTTTACCTAAATTTGTATAAATTTTGCAAAATTTACGTTAATTTGGCCCGCAGTGAAGAAAAAAAATTGTACGTTAATTAAAACCCTCTGAAGGATACAGACGTAAAAACTCGTCACCTGACGGTCATAATTTCCAGCAATACACATATTTTTTAAAAAATATGTACAAAATTTATATTTTTTTACAGCCGTTATTTATAAAATCGTCTGCTACATAAATAATTGTTTTAACAAATTAAATTTTTAGTTAAAATTTTAAGTTAAATCTAATACAGTGAAAACAAAAATACACTTTAACCAAATCGCGTATTCTTTAGAGGGTTAATAGCAAGTTCGTTACATTTTAATAGCATTTGTATTGAGAGTTTTAAAAACATTGAAAGCAATTCATAAGCCCTGCCAAAACTAAACTTGTAATAATAATAATAGTTAAACTTTTTAAAAAATCACTTTCCGAATACCATACCAATATGGATAGAATATTTTATCTATTTAAACTTTGAAAGCAGTTTTAAACTAATTTAGACTTTCAAATATAATGAAAGTATTTTTGTATGGACAATACAGAAAAAAATTTCTTGAAATAGAATATTAAAATAACTAGAAATGGTAAACTATACTTCAAAGAAAATGTAGTTACTGTCACTCTGAATTACTGAGAAGTCTAAAAAACATTTGTTAATATTGTTTTGTTTATTTCTCGAATCGAGAAAGGTTGTTTTGAATAGATTTCCCAAATATATAGTCTTTGAAAGATAATCTAATGAAAATCTTCGTACAAGGCTTCTAAAAACTTTTATTTTTGAAAGTAAAATTGTTTAGAGCAAAGCCGGTTGTTTTATATTTAGAAATATATGTTGGGAATACACATATACCCAGGTATCACACTAATGTGGGATCTTAATGTACCACTTAGTGTGAGCATAATCATATATGGCCTAGAAAGAAACAGCCCGCTTTATATTTGGTTAAACTACATGGGCCCATCTGGGCTAATCCAAGTAGGAGCATTTACAATTTTGTCCGTACATCTACCTAATGAAATTATTATTTAATTGTAAAATTATAATAAATTACATATTTTGCCACAAAAAGTTTAACCGTTTCCTTATTTTGAATATTTTTTTAGAAATTTAGATGTAAGAAAGACGTAATCGAAAATGGACTAAGGTGGGATATCCCAGGCGGGCACAAGTGATTTGACCAAAAATAAGGGTGCCGTTTCTTTTTGGGCTTCATATGAGTAGTGCGCACTTTACCCAAATTGGCCCATATGATACCACATTAGTGTGCTACCTGCACTGTTAAAAATTTTGTGCTTGGTTTCACCATGATATTGGTTCCTAGTAGCTGCAACGGTTGTGTGGTGAAATGTTTCACTTTTTTTCCGGTGTTTGGTTGAACCATTTTTCTGGATTTGAAAACAAAAACCTGAGAAATGGTTCAACCGAATACCGAAAATATGGTTTAACGTTTCACCACACAGCCGTTGCAGCTACTAGGAACCATATTTTTGGTGAAACAAAGTGCCTAATTTTTAACAGTGTGGGTACATCCGTTTTCATTGCGAAGAAAATCTTTCTTATTTACAAAATATTTACAAGAGGCAAATATATTGTGGTGTAAACCTAACCAGTTATAACCATATGTAAATTTAAATTAGATTGTTATATCCTTTGTTAAAGTAATGTTGTTGCAAACAGTCAAATATATTTAATTTCCAAATAAAAAATGGGTTCAGTTACTGATATAACCATCCTACGCGGTGGATCTTCCACCGAAATGAATTGTATCACGAACCCTTCAACTGTTATATTCTCATATTTTTATATTGTCTTGTGTTACCACACCAGTAAAAGATATTATATCAAGTGCTGCTGCTAGAAATAGAACAAAATAAAAGTTTTGCTCAGTATTTTATGATAGTAAGAAGGCGAAAAACACAAAAATGATGCTTCCTAGAAAAAAGTAATCTTTGAATATGGAACGTAGATATGAATACATTTATATATTTCACATTTGGGAGCAACTTTTATCTGAAGATTTTGGAAAGAAGTACCCCACCACTAAATTTTGAAATTTTAGTTTCTTTGAGAAGAATCGAACATTTCTTTTTGTAAACTTTTCTAACTGTTAACACATATTTTTAGTATGTTTGGTTTTTTTTAACCTTTACAGGAATACGAGATCACATTATTAAAAAAAATATATAATAGAAAATATGAAAAATATGTTTAAAAAGCGATGTTTGTCGTTCTTAGATATTTAAAATTAGTATAAGTGTACGATGATAAAAGCGCACAGTTTAACTTTTATAATAGCAAACAAGTTAATTCAAAACTGTGTTTTTCAGATAAAATTATTCAGAATTTTTTAAAATAATATTTTTTATCTTTATATAAGTTTTTAAAGACCGATACTTATTTTTGATAGTCCAAATATTCATAAAATAATCAGTAGGGAAAGAATGGAAAAAACGAATATTTCTTCTCATTAATAGGACATACAGTCCCTGGACAAATTATTAGACTCACTGCACGATTTCATGTATCAATCAATGATGAACAAAGTACCTTTAGAAGGTGTGTTCCTAAACTTAAGCTAGTGAATAGAAAATACTATCTGCTATACTTAATACATATATCGACATCCTTTTTAATGATATGGCATTCTTTGGTATGTTTTCATTGCTAAAAAATACAGTGCGTCTAATAATTTGTCCAGGGACTGTACTAGAAAATTAACAACTACATTTTAAAACCCGTGTTAATAATAACAAGGCTCACTTCAAGTGATTCCAACGCGGACTTTTTTGCGAGTAGAAGAAAGAAATGAGTGTTTTCTATCTCTTCTCTTGTAATTTTTTGGACTTCACTGCAATATTGGACTTCCTTCGGCAATATTGGTGCGAATCCAGAAAAGAATATACAACTGGATTGCGTACTATATGAGTTTTATTTGAGTTCAAAGTATTTCAATATATGTAAAAGTTGACACTTATTTGTGAAAATTGATCGGAAAGTTTTCTGGTTTTATTTGAATTTTTCTGTAAGTAAAGAAGCCACATATTTTTTCCAATTGAAGATAGCCCTTCAAAAAGCGAACTTGGATAAGAATCATATTTATTTGAACCATTGCATGGATATGATATATTTTCAATGTTTATACGTTTTGAATGTATAAAGGTTAAGATAAAAGATGTTACATGCATTGTAAATATCGGAATTTATGTATGATATTGTCATTGATCAAAGAATGAGACCTACCCTATATGGTTTAAATACAATTTGTACTTACCCAAAATCTATATAATGAAAGTAAAGAAAAATGGTATTTGTGATTTAAAAATATAAATGGGAAAGTAAATTTAATCCCTTTGCACCTACATAATTGGGGTCCATATATTTCTGCCAAGGGTGACATTCCCCACTTGACATCTTGACCCCTTACTTTGAGTGACAGG
Source organism: Oedothorax gibbosus (assembly GCA_019343175.1). Lineage (NCBI taxonomy): Eukaryota > Metazoa > Arthropoda > Arachnida > Araneae > Linyphiidae > Oedothorax > Oedothorax gibbosus. Next base: position 2,195,592 of record JAFNEN010000023.1, on the reverse strand, counting down.
TCAACATGCGTCACCATGTCTGGGAATTGTAAGTGGGAGGTCAGGGGTCAGAGTATCGCTACTGGCTATTCCCTTAATCTATGCGGAAAAGGGTAGCGTTCAGGACCGTCCCTCAACGAATGAGGGAACTCTGGATCCCTTGATTGGCAAGGGGGCAAGAGGAACTGTCTGAATGACTTTGGAGAGTGATCATTAATTGCTCTGCTTCGACGGCCTGCAAGTATCCGACACCCGCTTCTCCAACTCCCATCCCGAGCGTCCGAGTCCCACCGTGGGATCCGTCCCCCGTCCTCTTCCCGGACCGCGGGAAACTTTATCACCACCAGCGGGCTTCCGGTCTACAGCCTCCGTCCTCGGTGGAAGCCCTGCGTCAATACAGCGTTCCCCATGTCGGAGATGTCCGACCCACAACGCTTCTAACTAGGGTGCCAATCCAAGCCAGTTCCGAGTGTCCCACGCCAAAGATGTCCGCAGCTCCCGACCAGCATCCCGCAAACTCTGACTCTTGACCTCAAGTATCCTCTAATTTATCCCTGTCACTGCGTAGCGTCCGTTTACCTAGATGGGTCTCCCCTCGTAGATATGTAATTCATATGTTTTTAACTCATATAAATAAATCATTGATCTAGATTTACACACTGGAGCTTGTTTATTTCAAACACGGACCCAGTACTAATCCCTACAAATGATCTAACCTTTGACAATTAACCAAACTTTGGCAATTTCATAGCTTAGGTATTTGGTAGGGTACATATATATTCCGGCTTGTGTGCATGATCAGAGACCCGCCTATAAGCCTTCGTCAATTAAGACAGACACAGAAAGAATTTTTACTGTCACAGAGAAAGGAATTACACCCAGGGCGAAGGCGGGAATAGAACCCGCACCCGTTACAGCGCACAGACTGCTAGCTTAATGGTCCAAACAACTCGGCCATCCGGGCCCCAGCTTCGGTATAACCCACGAATCCAAGTGAAGATTTAAAATAAAAGTTTTCCAAGCATAGTAATGTATAAATAGTTCATATAGATAATTGTATCAAAATATTTATATCCCGTTTTTGAGTTACAGTTTAGTATCGTTGTACAGTGGTAATAACGTCAATTTTAAAGTAATTTTTAAACGTGAGAAACTCTTTTTTAATCTGACTGTATAACGATAACCTTTTATATCAGTTTAAAGTCTTTGCTGTTAGCTTCAAATTTAAAGGCAGAATTTACTTTCCAGATACTTGCCTATACTTTTTCACATTTGTTATATGCGTTATATTTAACAAGAAAATACCAGAACTTAGGAAGACTCTAATTTATTATAATATAGTCTGTAATTAAGTTGTACCTACTTTCAAGAATTGTAGCATTGAATTCATAAAAGTAGGATATAACTCCTGGTTTATCAACATAGACTATGTCATCAACTAGGATAAATATTAACACGCACACCAAACAATCTAATAAAACTAAACAATTATTTCTATAAAAACTGTAATGACGCATATTATTTTAAAGTTTCTTCAAAATCTGTCTTTTCTAAGTCTACCTTTTCTAAAATATCAATTTTTTTTTGTTTCAAATACAGTCTTTCTTGAGTTCATCGTCTGCTGAAACCAGGTTTATTTTTTTGAGATTCTCTTTTTTCGACAGTTTCCGGAGGATTTTATAGCTTTGGATTGTCGTCTTGGCGCGTGACGGCTGTCTAAAAGTACCTATGCGGTGTATTAATAAAATCGAAAACCCTTCGAACTTTTAGGTGAAAAGGTTGGTCTATTAGACATCTGACATTCGAGCACTGTTCATTTTTTCTTCTTCTTTCAGTTTTAAAGTGCTCAGAAGTGTGTTCATGTGTTATAAGTTTTATTGAGTTTGTGTTTAAGATTTATTCTGAGATAATTTTGGTTGCTCTCTCGTGGTTGAATCCTTTTATTCTACTTTTGAAAGCAATGTAGTGTGCTTTCTTCTATGTACGAAAGTTTTAATAAGATTGGTATTCAACCTAACGTATTTAACAGCAATAGGTTTTTGTCACACCTCCTTTAATAATTACGTGAGCTAATAAGAACGACGGCTTTCTTCATTTTGTAAACGGGGTATTGATTTTTAATTGAAAGTCTAAATAGTTTTCTATATTAGCTCGATTGCTATTTTGGACCTATGCTAACATCCAAACTGAAGAGTTTTAACTAAAAATGTTGGGTCTTTCTCTTTGGTCAACAGTTTTGGCCAATGGTAGTTCATATAATTTTCGATGTAATAAAAACTAAATAGCCCTTCATACCTTACCATAATTTTTGGGTGTAACGTTTCACCAAATTTCGGAATAAAGTTACTAAGCTCCAAATATGAGAGAAACGTGCCAAAAAACGCTGTGTATCCCGATGTAATTGTCCACAATATCCAAGCGAATGAGGAAATCATAAATGTTGTGAAACAAAAAGAATAATGAAAAAAATTAGGATTTTATCAAGCCGGCATTAAGATTCGGTAAAGCGACGTTCTTCCTGTTACAGATTTGTAAGGTCAAGGCCTGGTCTTAGGCCTGGTGAAGTCTGGTCTCAAAATTTCACTTTTATGCATAATTTTATTTTTATACTAGAAAATAAAAACAGTTAAATTAGACTATAAGTTCGGAAGCAGCTTTGGTGATACTTGTTTTTTAACCCGTTTTTGTGGAGTAACCCTATTCCGTCTTTGCGGTGAAACTTTATTTCGTTTCTGTAGTGAAAGGTTACTATATTTTCGTAGAAAAGGGTTACTGAGATATGGTGTGAGATATAGTTATATAACATAAAAACATTTCAAATGATATCAAACAGTCGAAGTTATATCAATGTTGATAATTTGGCAAATGGTTGATAATTTGGCAAATGGTTGATAATTTCTAAATTAAACAAACCACAGCCATAATTGCAAAAAAATATTTTCTGTAGTGATTAAAGGTCTACACTTTAAACATATTCCGTCAAATTAACGGTTTTAAATTCGCAGTTATGTTTCCATAAATAATACTGAAACAAACTGTTTCAATATCATTTTTTACTTAAACATAGTTATTAATATGGATTGGTTCAGTATAATTAATGGTTTTAAATTGACAACCCGACGGCTAATTTTAAACCGTCAATACAACGCGATACTTTTGCAAAGTATGCTTTAAGACACTTGAAACTCAACCCTTATTTTACTAATACATAAAAACCATAAAAAGTAAAAATTTTCATTTTCCATCGAAACTACGCCCAAAGATACTTCTCTGGAATTGTTGAATATTTTAGAATATTTCTCCATCCACTTAATCGATCTTGCGTTAAAATTCAAAGAACAGAGCAACTTGGGGGTGTAGTTGTAAAATTCGCATTCTCTAAAGTATAACTGAATGTAATTCACATGTTTCAGGGATGAAAGCTTAGAATGTTTTTATAAGTACTAAACTCCTAGGCGCAACAGCCCATTACTGGGCCAAGGCCTGCCGTGCCCATTTCAGCTTTCGTGACCTGGGGCTCTGGGGCGCTAGGCATATGTACCGGTAAGATGGCCAACCTCACGCAGAATCCCCAGTTTTTAATTCCCAAACATGCTTGGTACCCATTTTATCGACCCACTCAAAGGAAGAAAGGATGGGTCAACCTCGCCCAATCCGGGATTCGATCCCCGGACCTGTGGCGTGGCAATGCGAAGCACTACCAATGAGCCACTGGGCCTGTTTTTATAAGTATTTTTTCTTAATCTGTGACTTTACTTTTGTAAAAGTGTTCGGTTCGTTTTCATTACGACGCCATAGTCAATTCAACTACATTATTTGATGGTATTACATTAAAAACATCTAAGTATCAATACTGTATCTACTAAGTATCAATAATATCAAATTATATTGATACTTATTTAATTTATTGCAGATGAAAAAATTGCACAAAATTATTAAAATCATGTTCTAGTATTTAAAAATTTATGGCACAATCATTAATTATTATTTTTGAAAAAATTAAATCAATAATAATACAATTCTTTGGAGATTTTCCACCTAAAGAATTTTTTATTGATCAATATTGAAAGTGACGCTTCATTTAAGTGTCTAGTTTCAAAAGTCACATACTCCAAAGTATAACAAAGATATATGGTCTTGTGCATATAGTCTACTTTTAATAATAGTAAATTCAATTGTACAAAGTCGCCAATGAATGGGCCGCATTTTACACCTTGGAGAATGTGAGGTTTGCAACTCCGCACTTCAACTATTAAGATGACCCATATTTGCATCAATTTCAAAACTCAGTTATTTCATGTTTAGTTATTGGATAAAAAAAAATGAGTTTTTTAAGGTGTATGTATACACTTGAACTTTTTTTTCTAATATTTCACTTAAAAATCCATTTTTTTTATATTTGATATAATTTATAAGTGAATGAAGGTACGTGTAAAAATATTTAAAAAAAATTAAATTGTTAATTAATTAATTAGCATTTTATGCATTAATTAGCATGTTTTTTAAACACTCATAATTCAAGAACTAATTAACTTAGACCTATACAATTACCATGTAAATTAATTACCAATTCATTCTGAAGGGCGTGAAACTCAAACCAAGTTTGTGGCTCTTTTAGTTTTTTATTTATAATTTTGTATAATAAGCAACATTAAAAAAATCAATTTCAAGCCCTCCCCCAACTTATTCCACAAATAAATAAACATTTCGTTTGACAAAATGTTAATTTTAACTTTATTTATCATTGTTTAAGCAAAGTAACACATGAGAAAAATGAAGTTTTGAGAAAATAGAGTTTAAAGGTTATAAAAGCTAACTAACTTTCATGATTTGGAAGATTAGAAAAACCTCTGTAACTTTTTACTAGAGTGGAGTATCACTACAAAGTTTACATCATTTTAAAGAAGAAGAATTGGAAATTCTAATGAACTTAAAAACAAAAAAATGCCTAATTTGGTTATTTTTGGCCTTTTCTAGTGTGTATGTATACCTTAATATTTCCAAATGGCTCCTTTTGGTACAAAGAAAACTTGATGAAACAATATATACTGCGATGATTTTAAATGATAAATTAAACCAACTGAGATATAAAAAAAGGAAATGCGAAAAGGTGAATTTGATTTCACTACATAAGATTTTAGCATCTATTTGAAACACTTTAATATCAGACAAATATTTTTATTATTATATTTATGTATCATAAACGGTTTTAAAACTATTCATGGCTTAAATTTTATGAAACATATTTTTGCAAAGCCTTTAAATATGTTTTGTGAGCAAGTGACAAAACTATGTATAAATAGCTTTTTGTTAAAAGATTTCTACCTAAGTCAAAGTTGTGACTTACTCCATTTTAACAAGAAATGAAGTCTCTCTATCAACTTTTGTTTCAACGTTTATTTATAATACTGCGCTGCATAGTTATAAAAAACATAATTTCAAGAAAGTTTTTTTTTCATTTTAAGTAAAAAAGCATTCCTAGTTATTCAATTGAATTATTATTGTAATTTTAATGATTTAATATTGCGTAATACGACTTCATATTGGGAATAAAGTAAAAACTATTATAAAAAACATTACATTTTAAGTTAATTACAGAATAGATTTTCTCTCCTCTACGCTGGTAAATTAGCCGATTCTAATTTAAAGTATTTACATGAAATAAAACGATTCCCTCGGGCATCCAATCAAAATTAGCCACGTCTCTCGAACTTTTTTCTAAAGCAAACATTCTCAATGAAAAATCGCCATTAATGAATTAAACATAAATTCTTTGATCCCAATTATTCATCTGAAGCTGCTTCTCATGATCATTTTCGAAAGGTTTGTTAATTCAAACTCTAAAAATTGCTTAAACAAGACTTTTTTGTTAGTACTTTGTAATATCGAAAAGTTCTGAACGTCTTTGTATTGGTAATTTGTTCAATCTCTTTCGGCCGGTCTGTTTTCTCTTGGATTTCAAGATTAAAATTATTCGCAGTTTGAAAGATAAATACCTTTTTAAAAAGAAAATGCATAATGATTTTGGTTTATTAAAAAATGCAAACATGTAATATTTTTTAAATGCTGAACTATTTTATGATAATTATTCTTTGGAAAATACAACAATTTGAATAACAATATAGTACGTTTAGAAAAGTTTAAAAAATAAAAGAAATAATTTGTATTTAATTGGCGTAACGCGCGATTTTGACTCTTAAATTATTAATTAAAAGCTTGTAATTTTAACTCACAAAATAAAAAAAGCTTTCATTAAAAATATTTTTTATTAATAAGATACAAGATAATGCGATACAGTTTACAAAAAAAGCAACCAAAATTGTTTGGTATAATATTTTTAGGTAGTATAAAAATAAAAATCATTGATAACATGTAACTTAAAACAAGAATTATAATTAAAAAAAACTTGAAACAAAGCAACGGATTTTATTTTTTACAACAATTAAGTAATGTATTATAGTTAATCCTCTTTGCTGTTAAAAAATAATTTCTCGACTTATAAAAATATTTTTAGAGTTGAAATTCTAAGAATACTTTTATGCCACAATAAAGCATGTGTTAGATGTAACACTCTACTGGAATTGAAAGTCCGTGCTAATTCGTTGGCTTGCACTGCACTTTGTTTTTATATGTTATTTCTATTTTTTAAAGCTCGATTTTATCAATGATTTAGATATTCATTCTTCAAATACTAGAATGGTCGACTTTATACCACAATGGGAATGTTTCAGATGATGTAACGCTTTCATTTTTTCGTATCCCGCGAATTCATTGGTTGTTTCGGTTTCACTCTCAGAATAACAGTCATAGATGAAAAGAAACTTTTCTTTCCATGCAAGCGTTATTTAACAAATGATTTGAACAACCAGCAGCACAGCAGGAAGCTGGCATTTTAAAAATTAAGCAATTAAAATTATTCTAAGAAACCTCATTTTCGGATACCAAAACAAAAAATAACTCGAGACAAAAAATGAAAACAAGACCGATGGAGCTGTTGCCATTCTATAAGAGAATGTATTGAAATGTGATTTTTTTCCCATTGTTGTCGTGGGGGGTCAAGTGGGAGGTCATCGTGTGGGGGACGCGCAAGGTCAGCGACGCAAGGGGGCTACGCGCATTGCGCCACCTCCAACGATCAATAGGCACGCCCGCCAAATACGACTGCCGCCGAAACACGTGCTTTTAGGAGAGTTTGTATACATCTGGGTAATTTTATCAAAATTTTAAGAATATATAATATTTAAGATATATATATAAGCATGAAAATAATTCGTTTTATTCGTTTTTGCGTTTAATATTCTTCATAAATTCCATGTTTTTTTATTAAAATAAAAAAAAGGTTGTTATTTACCTCATGTAAAAAATTATTAATGTGAGGCAAATAAAATTATTATTTCAACATTTGAAAATAGTAGAACCTCGTTTATCCTTACCGTACCCTCTTTTATCCGGAACTCTCTGTTAACCGACCGTCTCGAAGTCAACATCAAAAAATTTCTCCAACAAAGACGGTGCGGAGGCCTCAAAAATCTACGGTGATTCAAAAATTGGAAATCTCCGGCGATTCTGAAATTGGGATTCTGCACCGTTTAGGAAATCTAGAAATTCATTTGTGTATGAAATCGGGAAAGTGCGGTGATTTTAAGATAGCAAAACTTCGGCAACTAAATAAGCAAAAGCAAATTTCTAGCAATCCTAAATTTTGAAAAAAAATTGGAATCTATAAAAACCATGGGACTCCAAGCAATATCTACTATAAAACCAAAAACACTATATTTAATGAAAATTCTCTATTATCCGGAATTTTTGATTATCCGACCTACCTCCGGTTAAAATTAGATCGAATAATCGAGGTTATACTGTACTTATCCCAATAAATACAATTGCAAAACACATTACATTGGGGGACTTAGAATACAAGTGAACCAAGTCCATAAAAAGCTTTCGTTGTGCTACAGAAGTTTAAAGTTAAAGCTTAATAACAAAAAACTCTTATTTTTTTAATTTAGCTGAAGAGCGGCTATTATCTGAACTAGGACATTTTTTATCGTTACACTGAAATTCTACACAGTTAGTGCATGCAATTTCGCTGCTAACACGAAAATGACAAAAAAGTGCACTGTTAAAAATTTTGTGTTTTTTGGTTTCACCATGATATTGGTTCCTAGTAACTGCAACGGCTGTGTGGTGAAATGTTTCACCTTTTTTTTTGGTTGAACCATTTTTCTGGATTTGAAAACAAAAACCTGAGAAATGGTTCAACCGAATACCAAGAATATGGTTTAACGTTTCACCACACAGCCGTTGCAGCTACTAGGAACCATATTTTTGGTGAAACAAAGTGCATAATTTTTAACAGTGTGGACTTGTTTTACTCGTATTCTGATCCCTCCAATTCTTCTTTTGAGTGAAGAAGAAACCACACACTTCAGCTTTAAAAATAACTATAATATACCATCAATTGGGACATACCCCGTGACAACCCTCGTGACAAGGTCCTCTCCGATTTTCAGATTTCTTTGTTTACTTAGGGAAATTAAGATACTTGATTCCACCATCACTTGGTACAGGGACTATAAGTATGGCTTCCTTTTCTCAATTTGTAAGAGCTCCCTTTTTCTCCCGTTCGAAGAATAAGTCTATAACTATTGAAAAATGACTCTCCAAAATAGTTTCCTTTTAATTTTTTTTAGTCATTTATAGATATGAGATGTTCGCTTGCATTTAAGTCGCACAAAATTTAATGGTATTAAAACTTGCAAAAAAGTTTAGAAGTATTGTAAACATGCGCAAAAAATGAGCAATTACTATTAATACTCATATCTCTTAAATAATTTTTTGCGCTAATTCGAATAATTATTACAGTTTGTTAAATAATGATGTGTCGGACGATATTGTCGGATAATCAAATAAAGCTGTCAAAACTAGTTTTTCAAATATATTTTTTATGAGCATGCCGATTAAAATTGGATGAAGAAAAAAATAAATCCTAAAGAGAATTTAGGTCTAAAATGTATAAATAACCAAATATATATAGAAAAAAAATACCCAAAAATTGTCAGCTGCGTTTCCTTTGCCAAAATTTTCTGAATGTCTTTTTATTTTTAGTTTTTACAGCTGAGTCATAAATAAGCTGGATAGTTAATTTATTGGTCAAACCCATGATTCAAGGTATTCATAACTTCTTAATGGGTGTGGACAGTTGATTTTATTTTTTAATAAAATTTGCTTTTTTTGTATAATAGAATAATATAGTTTTTGTGGCTACCCTGGACTTTTCTGACATGCATTCTTAAAAGAGTTTACAGTTGGACAAAGCGTTTTGGCTACTGTATGACATGAAACTCCCATATATTTAAAGTTTCTGCAGTTTTTTTTAAAACTTCTTATGGAAGAGCCAATCCGGTTTTTACAGCTTCATTCTTTTTTTAGAGCATCTATTATAGCATAAAAACAAAACAAAAAATTCAATGAAACCTGCTAAGGCATAGTCATCACAATTCTGGGTCAAGTGACCCAAGTTATTTGGGTATACTTGGTAAAAAATCTACTTTCTCTGGATTTAAATTCATTCTAACGATCGTGGGCTTTATACTTTTGCTTTACAACAATAAAAATTTATTGATAAATATTTCTATGCTCCCCATAAAAAAACGGTCGTTGTTTAATGATGTTGAAAAAGTCAATAGAACATAGAAATAAATAACATAATTAAAAAATCTTTTATTTGATCTCAATTGAACCATTCGACAAAAAATATTCTTATAAACAAATCTTTTAACCTAAGGATTTATATATGTATTTTTTTTTGTTTCTGCAATGCCGAACCCAAGTAAGGATCTAAAACTTGCTTTCATAAAATTCTGATTAGAAATAGTCTTATAGACAAAACGAGTTTTCACGTTTATCTCTTCAAATACTTAATGTTTGCCGAATTCTTGTTGAACGGTAATCACCCCTTTGCGTTAAGCATACCTTACACAACAACGTAAGTGTCCGATTACTGAAACAAATTTTTGAGTCAGTCTTGGTAAATATTTAAGTTTTAACTTGACGTTACTTGTTCTCGGCTAGTAACCAAGGATATTTATGATGTAAATCTTGTTCAAAATTAAATTCTTGTGTACCAGCATGTGGTTTATTTCACACTTGCGTAACATAAACCTCATTTAATAACAATAAAGACTTATTTATTTTACGCTTGTGTACTATAAATCTCCATCATATAGATACTGAATGCAATGCAATACTAATAAATTCTTTAGAACTTTCGCATCCTAAATACCAAGTAAGAATTGTTTTTAAAAACATCCTTCATTAAGCAGAATATAAAATAAACAATCGTTTCATTCTTTTTCCTTTAAAGATAGAAATGATGATTCTTTTTCTCTTTGAAACCTCATTTATTGTGGGTGGCAGCAGAACTATTAGAAGCAATTATTTGTTTTACGTTTTTGGTTTTAAAAATATGGTAAAGATTTGTAGTTTATAAAACATCATTTATTGAGTGTGGGCATCATATGTATAAAGCAATTGTTTAATATTTTTCTTTTTTTGTGTTAAAAATGGAAATAACGCTTTTTTGTTTATGAAATAAAAAAATTATTATTATTTAACATACATTAGAAGCAATTAATTTTGCTTATTTGGTTTTTAAGATCAAAAATGGTAACGCCTGTGTGGACAATAATGTAGTATATATCGCATTATACTCTTAAAAGTGACCAACTTTCAATTGAGTTAACGTAGCAAAAGATTCTAAATTTCAATGCGTGATAGGCTCGGATAGGTTTTTTCACTGAGACCAAATATAGACAGCCGAAAACGTTCAAACCAAAACAAACATAGCATAATGGTCACGTGTCATTTATATCGGGTAGAAAATATTAGCAATTTGCAATCATATGCTATATTTCACATAAATTTATTTAATTCATAAACACATGTTTGTACCCCTACATATTTTTAGAGATCAAAGCCGAAAACGGTTCAAACAAATGAAATAATTTTATGCTCGACACACAAAAAAACAATGAAACATGAAACTTGGCACAGATACGAAATTAATAAATTAAGATTTAGTGTAACACACTGTATTAAATATTTTTCATCCTAATTGAAAATAAAACATTATTCTTTTCCGTTTTTTTAGGAAGGTATAATAATTCTTGAAATATTTGATCACGTACATTAACGAAATTATTTTTTTAACAAACGTTTCAGACTTAAAATCAATTATCTCACTTTATTATTCCCATTAACAGTATAAGTCCCAGCTTCAGATTTTCGTTATTACTAATACCTTTCACTTTAATTGAAAAATGTTAAAATCTCAGTGGAATTAATTTTTCTCTTTAAACAAGTTATTAACGAAAGATTTATCCTCATTAATATTTATGGGAGCTGTGAGAAGTCCTCGAAAGAGAATATTATTCGTAAGTTTTGACTATCAATAATACGAAATATTAAGCGAGAACACAATTTTATTGCTTTTGAAATAATAGAGGGTACAAAATTGAAGCGAGACCTTGGAATGGAGGGGGGGGGGGGGGCTAAGCACGAAGAGGATAAGTTAGTAAGAAAACTTTGGTGTACAAATTTCAATTTTATCCTTTCATCCCTTAAGTGGGTCGATAAAATGAGGACCAAGCATGGTTGGGAACTAAGCACTGGGGTTCCTCTTGAGGTTCACCACTTAAGTGGGACATATGCTTAGCACCCCTGAACTCTTGGTCAAGTAGGCTGAAATGGTGCAAGGCCGGCTTTGACCCACAAACGGGCTGTTGCACAGAGGAGTTTATTTTTCTACAAGTTCTAATTAAGAAGCAAGAGACAAAAATGTCATTGCCACATTCGTATCCAAAATGTTCGTCAAAAACTCTAACAGAGATTATCTTATATTTCGTTGGGGAGACCGGGGCTAGTTTTTCAGTGGGGCAGGTTTCCAAATATCTTTATTTTGTAAATGGACCACTAAACGACGCCAGTGGTTAAACCGTCTAAAGTAACAACCCATCATACATTATCTTATGAAATAATAATAGAAGCTGCCATGTGTGTTGTCGAAAGATCAGATTTTTTGTACTTAGATTTCATCATTTGCTGTCAAAAATTACACTTACTTTTAAACAAAAATAATGTCATTCCGTATATAAAAGTATAATAAATACATTAATAATATTTTTTTCATAAATTAGATAAAATTAAAAATTATGTGAGCACAAAAGGGAAAAAAAACTTGGAAATCTAAGCCTTGTCTGCTCTACTTGCAAAAATTCATAAATTTTTAAGTAGTTTTACTAATTCAATTCAGTAGTCTATTATTAGCAATTATCAAACTTCCTGTGTTACTACAACAATTTAAAATTAACAAATAGAATAATTTTTACAGTAAAACTCCTCCAAAACCTTCTAACAATAACTGCTTAACATCCAATAATTATATATCACCCTAATGTTCAACAATATAATCTAAAAATGGTAATGTGCATTAAAACGTGCCATATTTTGATATTTAAATTCAGATGTTGCTGTTATAATTTTAAAAGTTGGTATTTTTTATATAAAGATAAATCAATTAATTTGTTTCAAATAAATTAAAAATGTTAATAAAAATAGGGGACTCTAAAAAATTATTCTGTCCCCATGAATACAGACCCCGAAAATCATATACCAATGTCTCACTGTTCGTGGAAAAAGTAAATAGTGTAATATTAACTCAAAGAAAGCTCCGTCGGTTTTTTGCTCAAAGTGCGTTATAAATCAATAAATCTATAGAAAAATCGTGGAACATTGAGCATATACATATATGCAATGTAATCTAAACAGACGTTGAGATTCTTTTACAAAGTTTTTCTACGAACAATATAGTAGTACATTGTATGAGATTGCATGTAAGAAAAACAATCTTTTAAGCTCCATCTTGTACGTGAATGAATATTTTGTAAAAAGCCTTACAGCAATAAAAATAATTGGAGAGCTTAGTGGAAGAACGTGCCATGTAAAATTTATGGGAAAACATTGAGATTTGTATGTCAATGTATTATTTCCACCTTTGATGATAAAAGTTTCTCTTCTTTTAAAAACTTTAACTAAAAATATATTTCACCGTTTGCAAGTACAGTTTTTAATGGATCTAAGTGCAAACTAAAAACTTTAAAGCTCATTTTCTCGTTTTAGCCTTTTTGCCACATTGCACCTTCTTCGACTAAGTTCTCCAATTGTAAACTGCCGTCCCCAAATATATCGCAAGCCCACGGGATTTCCTTCACCACTGGGAAAGGGAATTCTATTGATTTTAAAGAGAAGTTCAGCTCATTTCTGGTAAAAAGCGATAAATTATGTCGCGCCTTGGCTCTTCCAGCTCCCGAGATATTAAACTTGAAAAATGGTTTCAAGAAATAAAAAAACGGAACTTTTTTAAAGTGATGGGCAACTTAGTTTCGGTTTTCTTTTTTCTCGTACGAAGCGATATCCCTGAATATTTTTACCCATTTTTTTTAATTTATTTCCAGAACTTTTAACGGAAAATGTATTTTTATTATAACGATAAAATTTAACCGATACTGGACTGCATCAAGTTGTGTTTACGTACCGAAAACTTGGTTGGAAGGATCGAGGATATGTTTATAAGACAACATTTGGTAGGCAAAGTTTTAATTTTATTGAATATGTTAATTTGTTGTAGCATGCAGTTGCTCTGACATGAAAATCTTATAAACAGTTTTATATATAGTATATTTAAAATAGTATAGTATATTTTGTATTATTATTTTGTATATTTAAATTTTAAATTTAAAATTTAAAATAGTATAGAATATTTTGTAGTATAGTATATTTTAAAATATTTTATTAAAAATTATGTAGCAAATAATCAAATGAAACAATGTTACAATGATTGCAATGTCATTTCAAGGATATTTAAAATGTATAGCGATCCTAGCAAACAATACAAATATTGTTATATTCGTAATTCTTATTGTTTTATTTTGTGTGTGTGCCACCATGACACTGTCCAATCTTATTAGCACTAGTGCACGTAAAAGGAAACCAAAAAGTGTTCATATAAATTAAAACTTGATCCTTTAACAAATTAATTGTCAAGTTTACCCATGAGTTTTAAAAACAGTCCATATCAGTATTCTATTTTTTAAAAAAAGGATATCAGACCATACCTTTTATATACACTGCTCAAAACAATTAGAGGAGCACTTTACGTACTTTTGTTAACCCTCTCAGTTCCAACGTTTTATATTTTATTCTAAAAATATAAAATTTGTAGAATAGATTCATTATAAGTCCAGAATGCTATGGTAAAAAATAGGGGGGGGGAATCTTAAATTTTTTAACTAAAATTTAAGGAGGGGGGAATTGAATCATAACTTTTGAATAAATTGTAACAAAAATTTTTCAAAATTTTATTTGTTAAAAAAGTTAAAATCAATTTTCAAACATCTAAGAATGCAAGCGTGACAAATTTAGGGTCAATTTATTTCATAAAATGTTTTGGGAGTGGATTTTATTTTACCATGTTTTTCATATTTTCATTTAATTAAAACAAACATTATTTAATTCTTCAAAAGACATGATTCTTCCATCTAACGATAAACAAGTGCAAGCTCAACTTAATGGGAAAAAAATCGCAAACTGATGATTCCAAATGGAATCATTCGGGGTGAAAGGGTTTAAACCATGAATTCCCCTAATTCTTTTGAGCAGTGTACAAATCTTATTGACGAAAATCACAAAAAAGATCGTGTTCTTGCTGATAAAGTTTTGAATTTACCATTAATGTAACCCATTTCTATCAAATATCTTAATTCAAGGAGGCATAAAATAACTCTTTATTTTCCGAGTACTTATTTACTTTTCAAAAGGGTCTTGCGTCATTAGTGGAATTCCAGTACCTGTTCATTTTGTTTTTAATGATTTTTCTGCTTTGTTTCTTTTTTTTCTATTTTAATCGCTTGATTTCGTTTTCTTCTTTTATGTAAAAATGTAATCATGCATAGCTTGTTGATAAATAAAAATATTTTATTCCAAGTATAAAGTTTTTAGTTCGGTATACGTGATATAAAAGTATATCGATAGTTAATTAACTACAAGAGTTAATTATGTAATGATTTTTTTGGTCCTTTAAACTTTTGTATCTATTTTTAACTTTAATATCAGTAAAGGAAGATGATTAAATTTGTATCTTATTATTTCTTTTATATATACGTAGTAATTTAAAATCTATTAGTTATCAGAGGTTTTTTTGCGCTTTAAAACGAAAAGAAGTAATGTTTTTGAAAAAAATATTGGCATAGTATAGATACATTATAATTTGTTTCTGCATCAAAATAACAATAAATAGTTAAGAATACTTTTTTGATGTTTAATTAAATAAAAGAGTAGACAAAAAAAATTAATTTGACTTTACATAGTTGAATAACAAAGAATAATTTGACTTAACATTTTTGAAAAATCATTTTCATTTTTTAAATATTGTCTTTCATTCTGTAATACTTGATTCTTGAGCCAAACGCCTAATGATCATTCTAACAACAAAATATCAAAATTCATCGCGTTAAATCATTAGTATAAATTTTTTTAAAAACTCAGAATCTACGATTAATTTTTATTAGATTTGTACAGAAATATCGTCACTTAAGTTCCCACATGTGCTATCTCATTTTCTCAACTAGGCAAACATATAGACCTCAAAGTGAGATAGCACATGTGGGAACTTAAGTGACGATATATTGTTCACAGAAATATTATGTACATTTTACCAGATTTGTAGAACAGAAATATAAAACCATTAATTACAAAATAAAACCTTACACTAAAATCAATCTCAAAATTTTATAATTAAAACAATAGGCTTTATTTTGAATAGTTGTTAGTTTATGTCCATCATTTGTTGAAACAAAAATGTAGCATATTATTTAACATTAGTTTTACTTTATAGAATATTTCTCGATCATTAAAAAAACGTGTTTATTAGCCTTATACAACCATAGTTTAAATATTTATCAGGTAAATTAAAAGATGAGTCTGTTGTCTAAGAATGCATAACGATGACAATCATTTACTATTGATGAATTACCATGTACGCCACGGACACTACAATTTACTTACAAGTGCATTGATAGTGAAAAATACTATGTGTATTATACACTGCTCAAAAGAATTAGGGGAATGCATGGTTTAAACTCTTTCACTCCCAATGATTCCATTTTGAATCATAAGCTTGCGATTTTTTTCTCACTAAGTTGAGCTCACGTTTATTTATCGTTGGATGGTAGAATCATGACTTTTGAAGAATTAAATAATGATTGTTTTAATTAATTGAAAATATTAAAAACATGGTAAAATAAAATTCACCCCAAAAAAATTTTATGAAATGAATTGACCCTAAATTCTTCACGCTTACATTCTTTGATGCTTAAAAATTGATTTTAACTTTTTTTTAACAAAGTTTTGAAAAAATTATTGTCATAATTTATTCAAAAATTATTATTCCAATTTTCCCCCCTTAAATTTGAGTTAAAAAATTTAGTTTCCCCCCCCCCCCTGTTTTTTACCATTTTCTTCTGGATGCATAATGAATCCCTTTCACAAATTTTAAATTTTTAGAATAAAAAATAAAAAGTTAGAACTCAAAGGGTTAACAAAAGTACGCAAAGTGCTCCTCTAATTGTTTTGAGTAGTGTATAATCTTTCCCATCATTATAGCTAAGGTAGATCGGATATCACATCGTTGCGACGCTTGAAAACTTCCTGACAACAATAAAATAGATGCAAATTTATGGCTACATTACATCCTAAGAAAGTTTAGCATTGTTGAACAAGATGTTGCTTTTAGAATGAGTGGTTATAATGATGGCTAGAAAGAGTTTTAGAAGTTAGTGTTTAATTAATGCTTCAAAACAACGTGTAAAGATTCTGGTTAAAATTTTGCCATTTAGCGGAAGAGAAAATTTATAATTAGGATGGTTAAGGTGGAGTCTTTTAGTAATTGACTGGTTTTATTTTGCACTTGGTGTTTCTTTCGTTAATGACACTTTGTTATGTTTACTCTTAAAATTCTTTGAATATTTTTAACTGATGCATGTGCCGCTTTTTAAAATGTGAAATATTGTTTTTTTATTTTTAAGAAAAGATTTTTAGGGGATCAGCATTGATTTTTTTTATTAAATTGATATTTCCAATGTTTTCTATTAAACTTAAATAAAGTTAAATGAACTAAAAGATAATGCAAATTCCTCAGTCGCTTTTAAAAGTTACATAATAATTTTAATTAAAAAACCCTGTATCATATACCAAATTTGCCTAAATTAACCGTCAATATTCTTAATTAAAGCCAAGTTTTCTCAGACAATTTGTGGGGAAATATGAGACAGTTTCCGTAGGTAGCGGAAGACATAAACTAAGTGATATATTAAGAATTTTGTAAAATTCAGAGAAGAAATTAACGTAAGTGTCTTGATGAGAAATTTATATAAGTGCCCATTTATTAATTTCTAAATATAACCACAAAGTGATCTTTGAAACCAAAAATTCAGAATATACCGATACGAAAAAGCCCACAACTTTGATTTTAAAAACTTTCTGTTTATAAACGTTTCAAATTTTGTTTTAAATAACAACGAAAAAATTCGAAATACTTGGCATATATCCAACAGTCTTAAATATTAATATTCAAAGAAGGAGTTTGGGTTAATTAATTTTGGGGAGGCTTTCGTCAAGCTTCAGAACCGGCAACATTAATCTGGATTACATAAATGGTTGTTGAAAATTCGCACGGATACATCTAAATGTTCTAGTTAACCCCGCCTATTCTTCTATAATTTGAAATTTCACTGTAATTATTTTAGCTTAATTCCCTCCGAGTAAAAATATCATATTTTATCCGTTAATTTATTGAACTAAAACTGATTGCCATTGGTTACTTAGGATTGTTTGTTTATCACATGCTTTCTAAATTGATAATAAGGAAATATAATATATTAATTATTATTAGTATTGAGCGTTTAACTCATTTAAGAGTAGCTTAAAATGATATTTACTATCGATTGTTTTCACTTTAATAATCGTAGTTTTCTTTGACAACGCTTCGGAAATAAAATGTATTTTGTTTTAAAAAAAAGCGTGTTTGAGTATTGTATCGTACAGTTTTAAAGAATTGTAAATATATATTCTAATTTTATAATTGGAAAGTTTGTAATTGTACTTAAAAACTGAATAAAAACGAGGTAATGGTAAAGTGTTTTTGTTCCCGGCAGGGGAGGGGGGTACAGATAAGAGGACATAAAATCCTCAAAAGTTCTAAAAGTTTCAGTAAGTTAACACATGTTTTAAAGATTGAGTTAAAGAGGGTCCCCTATTAACCTTTTCCTTCAGTCTCATTCAATCTTTCAATCAAAAAACCTATCGAAACATTTTATTAGATTTATTACACTATAACTATGCATTTTTATAAATGGCTTCGGATATTCGCTTGTCTCGTCTATCGGGAACGTGTCTGTTATTCGACAATGTGAGAAGATATGTTAAAAAAGAGTTATTGTCTGGCGCTGAAACTTTTTTCTGGATAGTCTTAAAAGGTCTTAAGAGCCACAATCTGTGATGTTGTTTCTTTGCTTCACGTAAAATTATCTATTTATTCCATAACTCTCAGAAACGACGAAAATTTCAATGATGTCGTGAAAATGTACCTATTAAGCCTTTCGTTTCATCAACGAAATTTGTTTCTTCAGCTGTTTGTCGAAATTAGTTAAGTTACGCCACATTAAATAACGAAATGTTCATTACTTTTTGACGATATGAACTTCGTCGAAAAAGAAAAAAATTATGTATAATATCTTTTTGAAAATTATAGATAATATTTCGTTTCATTATTAATTTGTACCTATTAAAATTACGAAATTAATAATTCGTTATTTTAAAATGTACCTATTAAGCCTTTCGTTTCATTAACGAAACTTGTTTCTTCCTGTTTGTCGAAATTAGTTACGCCTTATTAAATAATGAAATGTTCATTACTTTTTGACGATATGAACTTCGTCGAAAAAGAAAAAAATTATGTATAATATCTTTTTGAAAATTATAGATAATATTTCGTTATTTTAATTTGTACCTATATTATGAAATAAATAATAACCTAAAATTAATTAACCTAATTAACCTAAAATTACGAAATTAATAATTTCGTTATTTTAAAATGTACCTATTAAGCCTTTCGTTTCATTAACGAAACTTGTTTCTTCAGCTGTTTGTCGCAATTAGTTACGCCACATTAAATAACGAAATGTTCATTACTTTTTGACGATATGAACTTCGTCGAAAAAGAAAAAAATTATGTATAATATCTTTTTGAAAATTATAGATAATATTTCGTTATTTTAATTTGTACCTATTATGATTACGAAATTAATAATTTCGTTATTTTAAAATGTACCTATTAAGCCTTTCGTTTCATTAACGAAACTTGTTTCTTCAGCTGTTTGTCGAAATTAGTTACGCTACATTAAATAACGAAATAATCATTACTTTTTGACGATATGAACTTCGTCGTAAAAGAAGAAAATTATGTATAATATCTTTTTGAAAATTATATATAATATTTCGTTACTTTAATTTAGATTGATATGGTAAAGTAACAACGTCGGGACTTTGGGCTCCTTAGATTCAACTAGCTCGTCAGTCCCAGAGGACTCTAGAATCACTGTGACTAAGTAAAATCTTTTTTAGCGTAAATTATCTTGGTGGAAGGCTGGGATTTGAATTAGGAAACTTCCTGATGAGAGGCGGGCGTTCTGATCATCGGCTATTGGGACTTAATTTCCTTACGTTAATGTTTTTTTTAAGTGTACTTCTCAGGCACTTTTGAAATTTATTGATAAATCTTTACAAAAATTTATCAAAATGTCGTTTTTTAAATTGATTATTTGTTTAAAGGGGAATGGGTGCGCTGGACCGGGGGTCTCCAAAGCAAAGTGCATCACTGTTAATCCTATGGAGAAAAATTTTTCTCTGACATATTTCTCCGGCTGTATTGAATATTTTTGCAAGCGGATTTTTTGTGTGATAATGGTAGCTGACTTACAGGTCCCGACTTTCACAGTTTTTGAAATGGGTTCGAATATTTTTTTAATTTTCAATAAATAATTTTACACGAAATATATTAAGCAATTTCAAAAAGTGGGAAGATAGAGAGCTGTAAGTTATCTACATTTATTATTTAAAAAAAACCGTTTGTAAAAATATTCAATACAGCCGGAGAAATGTGGCAGAGAAAATAGTTTTTCGCCATTGGATTTACACTGAGGCACTTGAGTTTGGAGACCCGCGGTCCAGCGCGCCATTCCCCCTTAAAATGCGTAATTTGTTATTTGCTTACTAATCTCTAGTTACATTTAAACTTGAGATATAAGCCAATAACAAATTGGCGAGTAAAAAATGAGAAAATAATTTCGTTAGAAATTTGATTGTTTGTCAAGTCACTTGACCTCTTGACTAAAGTATTGTCAAAAGTGGTGATATTCGCTTCGACAATTTAAGAATCCCCCTTTTTATTACTGAGAGTGATGCAAGTGAAAAACATTTTATTAAAATTAAACATTTCGTTGATGATATTTAAGATAAGCGAACAATTTAAAAATACGTTATTTTAATTTAATTTTAATATTCCAAAGATTTCTTTTCAAACCCCTAAAAAGAAACTCATATAAACGAATTTATTAGAACATATCTAACCATTACTGCAGAAACCATCCCATCCATTAAATATCATATTCCATTGAGCCAGACAATCTGCACAGGTAACCATTGATTGCTCCAGATAGTTCCTCCGTCACGTCCTATCGGAAAAGCGTCTATAATTTGACAATGTGAGAAGATGTGTTCAAAAAGTTATTGTTTAGCTCTTGAACCCTTTTCTGGATAGTCCCAAATAGTCTTAAGCGCCGCAATCCGTTATCTTGTTTCTTTGCCATCCATAATTGGGCCAATTGGGGACTCAATGGAGATCGGATACGTGAGGGCCCTATCGATGATTTGCTTTTTGGGGGCCAAATAAAATATTGACATGGAGGAGCCACCTTTTTATAAGTAAAATTTGGCTCTTTATCTGAGGGACATCAATTCTGGCATCGAGAGGGTTTTAGTAAATAAAATATTGACTTTTTGCAGCCCTTTTCTTTGTGAGAAATATAAAACTGCGATTTATCTTCAGTATTGACATGAATGATGTATTCATGGCATAAAATTACGCTTTGTCTCAAGGGTGGGAATTTTGACATCCATAAGACTTTAGAAAATATATTTAAGAATATAGTTATGTCTACAAAACACATTCCTAAAATGTAAAGAAATGGAGACAGGATATCTGTTTGCAAACAAGCCGTTGAAGTTTATAACAACTAAATCGACCTTTATTTTGGTTAAAAATAAATAATGATTTGCTTTTGTATAACAAGTATAGTATGAAAATTTAAATAAGTCATCGTTAATTAGACATCATAAAACTTTAACAAATTATTTATTCAAATCAAAAAGAAAGGTTGGAAGGCACTTACTAACATTTTAAAAGTATTGAGAAATTGAAAAAAATAATATTTATTTATATTCCCAGCCCACTTACCTAGACTATATGATTCAAGATTCTTTTTACACTCTCTAGAATTCTAAACCAAACAGCTATTCTTAAACTAGGTGCATTAATAACTTTTAATTATAAATATTAAACACGAGTTTTTTCTTATAAAATACATTTTCTTACACTTTATTTTAAATTTTCTTATTTGTACTATTCTTTAAGTCCATGCTCTTAATGTCGACTGATTAATTTATAACTAATAAATCATCTTTGCACAATTAAATTTGTTAAAACAATTATTGATTTCTAAAGTAGCATAAAGGCAGCTGGAATGCTATTTTTTCGTATTTTTGTTTTATAAAAGTTACACAAGTGACGAAAGCAAAATTTCCTTCTTAACCCGGGTACACGGGTTAGTTAGTTAGTTTGAATTATAGTCGCACTAGAGCTACACAAGGGCTATTGGCGACGCGGGCGTCATAATTTAGAACCACAGTCAAATGACGAGCCGACACCGGGTACACGGACTGGGCTATTGCTGACTTACAGGGTGGGGCAAATAAAAGTGGCCCCAGTCTACAGATAGGAATACGTTGAAATGCTTGGCGAGAAAAACTCTCGAAGCTGCTTGAAAGCTTTCATGTGGAAATAAAAGATTATTCAAGCGTGCAATGGTTTCACTTGACAAACCTGTTTTTCAATTGGTTGGATTGGATTAGCATCACATTAGCGATCAATAGCTTTAGTTAGCAAACCAGTTTTTATATTGGTTTTTGACTTGGCAACAATACTGTCGTATATTCTTATCTCCACGTTGGGACCACTTTTGTTTGCACCACCCTGTATTTTCATAATGATTATTTTCAGGAGTATTTATGCTGTAGATAAATCTAGTACATAAGTTGTGATAGAGTGACCATTCTAAGTAAACCTTAGGTTTGCACACTTTGAAAATATCAGGCACAAAGGTTATTAGTTCTAAAATAAAGAGGTTCCCAGAAATATAATTTTTTTTAGTGAAGTTGGTATGGCAAACTTTTCTTTTTTGTATTTCGTGCTTTCTTCTATCATCCATAAAATTACGAACCCGTCGCCAAAGCTCTAGTGCGACGCTAATTCAACCAAGCCAAATCTGCCATTTCTAAGCAATCCTAAAGTTAAAAGCCGTCAAAACAACAATAACAAGTGGACGAGTGGTTAGGGCATCAGCCTAGAGATTCAACCTTCTCAGGAGTGCGGGGGTTCGAATCCCATCTACTGCCAGTCATCCTATAAATCGGATCCGTGCTGGAAATAATAGAAAAAAAATCCTCATCACGGATGAGCCCGAGTACACAGGGACAGACGTGCTCGTAAAATCTGTGGAGTCCAAAGTCCCGACGGCGTTAGCGTACGATGTCGCTCGAAGTTCCGTTGGGTGCCCGCTCAGGTGTCGACCTCGTCACTTGACCAGGGTTCTAAAATACAAGGCGTTATTGGCTGTGTTAAAGCTCCTGAAGGAGGCTGGAAATAGGCAGCCGGAAACGATTACCTTACCTTAACTTACCTTACAATGACAAAGTATGAAATCGGTTATGCTATAGCTGTTATTGTTTTTTTAACTGAAACCTGGTTCAATTATATTAAAGTTTTCGATGTTTAACAAAGGTTTTGGAATTAATTTAGCTCACTGTTGAAAATTTCTTTGAAAAATTACGATAAAATAAACGGCAGCAGTCTGTAGATATACTTTACCCCCGAAATTGTTGCGGTTAAATAAAATTTCCCTAACATTTTTTACCCCTTTTACAGGAATAATTAAATAACCATAAATTCCAAGCTATATGATTCTAACCGTTAGACATAAGTATGGTTTTAAAAAATTCACCCAATGTTTTCATATTAGTTATATAGTGTTCGGAGTTTATTTTGTTTACAATAGAAAAAAATAAAACAGTCAAAACCTTT
Organism: Oedothorax gibbosus; assembly: GCA_019343175.1. Taxonomy (NCBI): domain Eukaryota; kingdom Metazoa; phylum Arthropoda; class Arachnida; order Araneae; family Linyphiidae; genus Oedothorax; species Oedothorax gibbosus. The sequence goes on along the minus strand of JAFNEN010000023.1, from coordinate 2,172,083 downwards.
TAAGAGTTTATCTAAGTTGATATAATTCGGTTTTTCAGAAAACAAATTAATGATATTACATAATTAGTATTGTTTTGAAGTAGTAATTATAAATATTTAACTGTCATGTTTCTTCTGAATTGAAAATATTCCATAAAAGTTTAAATATAGATAATACATAGTTTTTAGCTTTTAAAACTGTTTTTAACTTTTAGGTTTTAGTTCATAAACTAAGATTGCACCATGTACAGTATTTATAAACATTATCGGATAACTTTTTTTTACTTTAATGATGTATTGTTGAAATAAGTTTTACTCAAATATTTTGTAACGTTATTTTATGCTACTAAATTGAAATAAAATTTATTGAATCCTGACCCCCAGCTCTGACTCGTTAAGGGGGAATGGGCGCGCTGGACCGCAGGTCTCCAAACTCAAGTGCCTCAGTGTTAATCCAATGGGAAAAAAACTATTTTCTCTGCCACATTTCTCCGGCTGTATTGAATATTTTTACAAACGGTTTTTTAATAATAAATGTAGATACTTACAGGTCTCTAGCTTCCCACTTTTTGAAATTGCTTCGAATATTTTGTGTAAAATTACTTATTGGAAATTAAAAAAAAATATTCGAACCAATTTCAAAAAGTGGGAAGGTCGGGACCTGTAGTTAGCTACATTTATCACATAAAAAAATCCGCTTGTAAAAATATTCAATACAGCCGGAGAAATGTGGCAGAGAAAATATTTTTTTCTCCATAGGATTAACACTGATGCACTTTACTTTGGAGACCCCCGGTCCAGCGCGCCCATTCCCCCCCAAAAAGTATGTACTATTTTAGACACATAAATATCAGAATAAAATAATCACGGTAACTGAAGAAAAAAGAAAACAAATTTAGTCCCCGAAATTATAAATTTGCTTAGTAACCCTAGTTACCCCTTTTTCTGAATAATTATTGTTATAACAAAAAATAATGTTTAAAAAAATTTTGCAAAATGACATAATTTATTTTTAAACGCATCGATACAAACGTGTGTAACTAGAAAAAAATGTCAAACACACAGACACCAATCCATTAATAAAATAAAGTATTTGATTTGATTTCATTAGTAATTGAAACACGTACAATGTTAATTGCTTTCTTTTAGGAACTGTCATATTTAATCGAATTAAAAGCTGCGCTAAAATCGAAATCCAATTAAGTTATTCACATCATTTGTCTTTAAGAAAATGATATTGATGTGTAAAAAATATTGAAATGCAATATGATATTTTAATGTTGCTATCGAATTTCCATTAACTTTCTATTAATGACTTTCTCGTTCATATCATTAATCTGTTATCCTCTTCTCCTTCCTTTTTAAGCTTTAATTACACCAATTGGCAAGAATTTAAAAAAAAATACTATAGATACTTTATTTAGTTATATATATATTTTTAAACGCTAATGTAAAAATTAACTAAGTTATCGAAAAACGTTACATATTGTTTGAGATTTGATAGGAAAAGAGAATCATTAAAATGATTGTTTGGATACTTTTTTTACTGTGTAAATAGCATAACTGAAAATATGCGCCTTTCCATTAATGAAGACAAACCAAATTCGTGGAGGTTTTTAAACCCCACGGTAAACTCTAGTGCCCGTTTCAGGATAAATGTATATTCGGTGGTTCAAGTGGTTCAAAGTATGTAACGTAACTTGAACCAAAAGTGGTTCAAGTTACCTTTCAACCTAATCTTGCTCTGAACCACCTATAATATATTTGTCTGTAACCGTTTATAATACTTCTCCAACTAAAACTAGGCAACTGTAATATCCGTTTATGATACTGGTAAAAATTACTTTTACCTAGATAATATGGTATTATACCTAGTTAATATTAGTTTACCAACTGGACTTTGATAATACTAGTATTAACTGAAGAAATAGAGTTCTAACTGGTTTCGGGTAAAGCAGTACCATTTCTGTACTCTATTAAAAATTGTTGACGGTAAAAGGTTGATAACATAAAAAAAGCGACTATTTTTCTACTACTATACTTAAATACTTACAGTTTTTTTCGACCAGATTTATTTTTACACTCACCATGGGGAAATGAATAATAAATGTAACACTACAACAACATCTCAAAAACAGAATTATTTTGTGGTTGTTGTGTAAAAAGGGGAAATTTTTACTGTAAGACGTTTGTGATTTGTCTAAAGCAAAACGGTGTATTTTATTCAGAGGTCAAAATTAAATCAAATAATTAATGTTACTCATTACAATGTATAAAAGCAAACTATCCGTATTAATGTGTAAAATCGTTTGTTATAAAATCTCGCGTGTAAAATCGTTTGAAAGTTATGAGATGATGAAGCATTTTCTTGTTCATAATTTTGAAAAATCTTTGGAAATTTTAATATAAAAATAAATAACCAGTAAATTAGCTTACAATTTGTTCTATCTTTTGCTTTATTTTTTATCAACTCATTACTAAAACTGAATTTATATGTAAATTTATGTAATGGAGTAAAGTCATATTAAATATGTAATGATAGTGTGATGATTAAAAACAACTTACAAAATCTTTTTAAATAAAATATATTTATATAAGAATAAATCAAATAAAAAATATTTAATTTTTTAAACAAACAGTTTATGTAGTAATTTTACAATGAAACTAAACGTTAATGAATTACTTGTACCAAAATGACGGGTCACAAGGACTGGGTAGAATTTGACATTCGATTTGACTTTTATACTATCATAACTTTTGATTTTTATATGAAATATCATATCAGAACTTGTAATTGAGCCTTTGTACCACACTTACAAAATTTATTTTAAGCGTATAAACTTATAAAACTACTCAAGTTTAAAACATATAATACTATACACTACTATACACATATATATATTTAATTGAATTAAACTAAGGCTAAATGTTTAAATAATTTATCCTACTTAAAAAATTGTAGTTTGATATATCTAAATTGTTGTGCGACATTTTTATTAGCACAATACATGTATGATGACTTTTTAATCCCAAACGGAAACGGTGGATGAATTCTTTTCCTCTAGATGGAGCCACTAAAGTTAAATCAATTAAAGTTCTGTGAAAAATAGATGAAAAATAAAATTATTAAAATACAATAGTTACACTTTACCAGTTGTTTGCTAAATGACTTTGTTTGCTAATTAAGAAAATAAAATATTTTATTATTATTTTTTTTTATCTGTGCGCATTTACTGTGTTCGTACAATTAAAGTGGGGCTCTCGTATTCCGAAAACTCAAAAAAAAAACTTTTATTAATTTTTTTAACTTTTCAAACTACAAAAACAATTATTTAACTTTCAGTTTTCTGTAATAAATATTTATTTTAATTTATGTTTTCATATCTTTCATTTACAAGGTGTTTTATAACGACTTCCTAAAATTCGGATATTTATGAAATTACTTTAAAACGCAAAGAACAATTTAATTTCGTATTTTTAACCTTCAGTTCCAGTGATGCCATTTGGTATCATCATGTTTCTGATCATAATTTTAAAAAAAATAATATGGCTGACATCTATTGTAATTAATAAAAATATTTTCTAATAGAAAAAGTTTGAAGAATCGAAACATGACTGGATTTTACCTAAACAACGTTAGTTTAAAAAAATATTAAAAATACTTCCAGTACTCGAAACTTTTAATGTAATATATAGTTGAAAAGGTAAGATTTCATATTTTAAGAAACACTAAAAACATTGAAATGTCATTTTGAAAATGTTTGGGGGTTTGGACCCCCTTAAAATTTAATGAGTCCATGTTGAAAGGACACACGATGTAAACAATATCAGATGTACGACTATGCGCTTAATAAAAAAAATTGCTTAGCAATGTGAGTGAGCAACAAAGTTTGATATTCTTCATTTCACATTTTATGCACTCCAAATTTAGGCTTTTGTAATAACCATTTCGTAGAAGCATTTTCTTAATGCTAAACTTTTTTTTATAACTTTCACTACATAACTCAGTAATTTGACTCATTTTATTTAGTTATATAAACACGCTTCAAGATGCTTTAATTTTTTTTTAAAAAACTTTTATTAAAAGGGGGAAAATTCATAAATTATACACTGCTGCATTTGAAGTTATTCTTATTACTAGTAGTGGAGACCGTAATAAATACACTTTACACACGACATAAATTCGCACTCTTACGCAATTAAAAATTTTAAATTATTGATTTTATATTCTGAATTTTCGACTTCTAATTCTTTAAGTCACATAATGCATAACTTCACATTCTATGAACTATTATACATTGTAGTAATAAAAAAAACTTTATTTATTTAATATTTTTTTAAACAATCTTTTAGGAAGGGGGCACGTTTACAAAACATCAGGGAACCATTTATTTAAATCCATAAAATATAGCTATTGCTGCCAAGATATTACGTGAAACTTATATAAACGCCTTTTGAATAGTCTAAAAAATTAGAAAAAATGTACAAAACCATCATTCATTATGAACTTTAATGCAACAATCTAACTCTACATGCAGTAGATATTACAGTCCCTGGACAAATTATTAGACGCACTGTATTTTTTTTAGTAATTTTATGTTTCTTAAGAGTTTTTATGCAATAATGGTATATTTAAACTACAATATTATTGATTTTTATTTAAAAGAATTGTTGTAGACTCCATATTTGTATTTATTTTAAGGGATAATTATGATTAAGATTAATTTATATTAATTATTTATTATAAGAGTATTTATGTGTGGAATCATCACCTCAAATGCAGGAGACAGTACAGTCTTGCATTGATAGCATGCCGCGCAGAATTTAAGCTTTGATAGCGGCTAAAGGTGGCTCAACTAAATATTGACTTTTACTAACATTAATTTCACTTTTCTTTAAAACTTAATAACTTATGCTTTTCTAAATTAATGCTGTTTTATTTATGCCAAATAAATCGGTAATTGATTGGATAATATAAAAATAAAAAACAAATCAATTTAAAATAATAAAACGCTACAATATCACCCGGTAATTAAAATTTTACTTGAAATCTTGCAGTGCGTCTAATAATTTGTCCCGGAACTGTAGTTTAAGAGATTGTTAAACATATATCCTGGATCTTTTGCTACAATATTCGTTTCATTTCGGATGCTAATTGTTTCAATTTGAATTTTTTTCGATAAACTTTCCTGTATAATTCATTAAAAAATATTTTTAACCCTAACCAAAAATTAATTGCGCATCTATAACATTGATTTAAACATTCGAATAACTAGAATTGTACACTGAAGTAACATTATAATATTATTGCGATAAATATCCCTCTGCGAAATAGTTTACCTAATTTAACTGAGTTCAAATGAAGCAAATAAATTCTGATGCTTCTAAAATAAACGATATGCTTCATTTACATTGCTTTCGAAAGCAACGTTAGGCTGTTGGATGGTAGCAGAAGCACTTCATGTAATGACTTTTACTATGCATTCTATCGCATGATTGTTCCTATTGTTTTTGTTTCCAACTTTTATACAATGGACCGCCTGGTTAGTTTGTTGCGCTATTTTTCATTAGTTAAGTAAGAAGGAATTGGTTGGTCTTATATTGACTTTGTTAGATCTATGGTAGGACCGACCATGCGGATAGACCAAAAGTGCATTCGTACGTTGATTTACGTTGACTAAAAAAAAATTGCAAACCACTGAAATATTTTTAAGTAATTGACAAAAAAATCTTCAAACTGAGAAAGAAATTTTATGTGCCCACCTATCAGTTATTCCAATGAGAAAAGAAGTGGGAAAAGTAAGAAGACATGCATTTTAATGTCTACATCTAAGTAATGTCTACACCCAAGCAATGTCTATATCTATATAATGTCTAAATCTATGTAATGTCCAAAACTATAGTATGCTTACTTGGTATTCTACTAAACACAAGGAGGCCCTGCAAATATGTATATTTTAATTTGAAATTGAATATGTAAATAGATTTTTTTAATTTCACAAATTATCATACAAATATTTAACTTTTTAAATAGAAAATCAGTGCATTTATTATTTTTTATAGTTAAAAACATAGCAGAAAACTTTATCAAAGAACAATAATGTTTTTTACTAAATAATTGCATTTTAAAGTAAGTTTTAGTTGACAATCGATTAAAAATATTAAAAAAAACATCTAAATTCGCATAATTTCAGCTACACTAACAAAGTAAAGTAGACCAAGATCCGATTTAACTGAATTCTTTGATTGAGTCTGACTTTCGACTTTTAAAATAAACTAGTAATAGGTTTGTTGGGTGCCCACTCAGGTGTCAGTCTCGTCACTTGAACGATCTTCAAAAATACCATTTCATTCGATTGTAGTACATACAGCCCCTGGACAAATTATTAGACGCACTGCAAGATTTCATGTAAAATATTATTTACCGGGTGATATTGTACCGTTTTATCATTTTAAATTGATTTGTTTTTTATTTTTATATTATCCAATCAATTACCGATTTATTTGACATAAATAAAACAGCATTAATTTAGAAAAGCATAAGTTTTAAAGAAAAGTGAAATTAATGTTAGTAAAAGTCAATATTTAGTTGAGCCACCTTTAGCCGCTATCAAAGCTTTAATTCTGCGCGGCATGCTATCAATGCAAGACTGTACTGTCTCCTGCATTTGAGGATGATGATTCCACACATAAATAATCTTATAATAAATAATTAATATAAATTAATCTTAATCATAATTAATCATAATTATCTTAAAATAAGTACAAATATGTAGTCTACAACAATTCTTTTAAATAAAAATCAATTATATTGCAGTTTAAATGTACCATTATTGCATAAAAATCTCTTAAGAAACATAAAATTACTTAAAAAAATACAGTGTGTCTAATAATTTGTCCAGGAACTGTATGTAGAACTAGTGCAAAATGAGTCTAACCAGAAAATTCAATTATTCTCTCTTAAGCTTTGAAAGAAAAAAGCAGTTTAAGCCCATTTTTGTGTAAAAAGAAGTAACAGAACTTCAAAAAAAAATTTAATCGTTGTTTTCAATTTCCTTGTTTCTTGTCAGGCATACAAGACATGAGTGAACTTTTTAATCATCTTTTTGCTTATTCATTTTCTAATTACGCTTAAAAATAAATAAGGAAGAAAAGTGTTCAATAGTTATAAATGTAATTTGATTGAAGTTTTAAATTTTGAAGTAATATTTTTTTCTTTCTTTTGCAGAAGATGGAGACGAAGTGACATTAATGTACGCCAAACATGAGGTGAGTAATTGTTTATGTTCAAATTGTTATAAGTTTTAAAATATGGAAAAGCATATTTAGTTTCTAACTAACAAAACAGGGTGGCCCGATAGTGCTATGCAAAAATGCATACATTTAGGCTTCTATTCAGCATTTGATGTTAACATATTGTGCGTATTGGTTAATGTATTTCTATTCATAAATGCCAATAGTGTCATTTTTTTAAATAAAGACAACTTGCATCTATTTTATATTGTGGCAACTAAAAAGGATGTAATGTTGTTTGTGGTACAAAAGCATAAAAGTGTTTTTATTTACTATTTCAAGATGTTTTCTTTTTAAATAAAACTTTTAAAAAATAGGATAGTATTATTATAGACGTTTAGGTAATACTTTGAATTGCATGATTTGGGTAACCCTTTGCTGTTGTTAGTTTGGTTTGGTCCATTTTAGCTTTTTTTGTTATTTCCAAGCCATTAATTTGAAAACCTCTAGTAAATTTTTATTATTTGCATCACATTTCATGACTGATGTTTAATTTCTTTTTAAATACCTATTTTTTGTAACTAAAAGTAGATTAATAATAAAAGTTTAAAATAAATGCAAAGGGTATAATTAATTTTGAGGTTATAATACTATCAAAAATTGTTGTATTACAGTTCAAGAAGAGTTTCATAATTAATTTTAAAGATTAAGTAATTGTATGTAACGTATTTCTTTTGAAATATGTTTACAAACAATTATATTAATTTATGATTCAATGAAAAATAAAACTTTCCTAGATTTCCAAACTAAATTTAGCTTATAAATGACAATATATTTAAACCAACATATTATTTTCACTTCTTATTTAATATTTGAAATGATAATTCTTATTGAATTTTTGAATTGCATACTTTTCAAAGCACTTTGAACAAAATTTCATACTATTTGTAAAATTCATAATTAAATTTAATAGAATTTAAGTGTTGTTTTACATCGAATATATTTACAAATTTTAAAACTCTAAAAAAACTCTTATTTAAACATTTTAATCCAATTATGCATTGAGAGGAATTTGAAATAAAATTAGAAAGATTGAAAGTTTTAGTATTGATCTTATTCATCTCTAGAGATTATGAGTAACAAAACTTTTAAATATATTTTTTTCTTAGCAAAGTAATATCTTAATAATGTTTTTATATGATATATATTACTATAAAGCTCCTTTTTTCAATCAGTATCAAAAGCAGTTACGAAATCCCAATTTTTGTGCATGCAATCTATTTAAAAGTTTAAATAAAACAATAAAAATATATTGATTAACTTTGCCGCATTAAAAAATAATTTAAAAAATAGTTCCAAGTATCATTTTGATGAAGTTCAAATGTGTCAACAAATACGTATAAGTCTAAAAATGTATGACAAATATCTATCAAACGGTAGTTTGGGGTAATTAGTAGACAAAAATTGAAACTTTCCCGTATCTAATCAGAAAATGGTTGGATTTTATTGATTTTTTTCTAGCAACCTCACTATTGCTAGAATTAAGAAGCATGAATTTATTTCATTTTAAATAATTAAATGTCTCAAAAATGTGAAAAAATGTACCTCATATTGTTAATCATGCAAGATGGGTAATTATTAGATAGCTGTGAGAAATTAATACACACTTTTATAACTTTAGCTTAAATCAATTTTCAAATCCCTCCAGACCTTTCCACCGTTCTCATATTAACCATAATAGGCTTATCTTCTTAAACTTATCATCGTCAACCCATTTCATTTCGACATCAATTTGCAAAAAATAACAGCAACTTTTTCAATCGACAGTTTATGCTATTCATACGTAATTAAATATTTAAATTAATCGAATACCCTGTCATTTCAATCAGACACAGAAGTAATTGTTATAACTCTTTTAAAATACATTTCAAGTGATTTAAACAAAACAAAATCTTAAATCAAAGTTCTGAATACATTAATCAACCTGTTGCAAATAAGTTTTGAGGATGTATTTTTAAAATTATTACATTAATCGTAATTCTTAAATTTAATGAATTCTTAAATTTATTTCTAAATTAAACCGGGATTAGAGGATCCCTAATGAGAAACTTTTGCATATGTATCCTGATTTCTATTTCCTATATCTACACCCATTGATTTCCTAAAAGTCATTAACTCGATTTCAACAGCTTGAAACCTATAACATTAAAAAAAAAAAACATTACAAAAAAACCTAAAGCATCTTTTTCTTTAACAACATCTGAATTAAAAAAAATCCTAAAAGTAATTAACTCAATTTCAAGAATTTGAAACCTCTAACATAAAAGAAAATAATAAAAAAAACCTAAAGCATCTTTTTTTTACATGATCTAATTTTAAAGGAATTTCGTCTTTTCCAATTAAATCGTGTTAAAATTCTCATTTTCAAAGTTTTACCACGGATGTCACTACCATAGCCTATGCGGTGAAATTTTGTTTTCAATTTCATCTTTCTTTATTATTGCATTTGTGAATTACCCCCTATTTATTAATTTCTTATACTTTTGAAACATTACATCAGACAACTTTACATTATCTTTTCTCCCAAGACACTTTTGTTTCGTGGTAGTCAATTATCCTACTACGTGTCAACGTTACGCACCTTTAAGTGGGGGATGTGTCATTTATAGTAAGTACTTCGATCGAAAAGTTGGTCCCTATTTCAGTTATTTTCAAGGCAAGGGAATGAGTCTATATAAATCAATATTTTATAGAAATGATTGCTTCTCTGAGTTGCATACATAAAATTATTACCAAGAGCTGAAACATACCTTAGGTTGGAAAGAAAATTTCAAAACTAAGTCAAATTTGAATAACGACATAAATTGAATTTTCTTTGTCCATATATCTGAGAAGCCGATATTCACACATTGTTTTCTCCTAAAATATAAATAATAAATTATTAAGGTTTTTTAGGGTGGGAGGGGTTACATTAAATGGCATAAAAATATACAATCATTTTAACAAAGAGAAATTTTTAAATCTACAAATTATTTATAAAATCGAGTTTTCAACCAAAACATGTTTCCTCTGGATAAAGTTTTCACTCAAACATGGATTCCTCCCCAGCCAGACAATCAAAGCTGTTCTTTCTCCTCGCGTGATCCTGTTAAATAAAATGTTTTTAGTGTTTGAAAACCTTTTTTTATTTCAAACATATTTTATCAAAAATTGAAAAAAATTCAAATCATATTTCCTCGTTTTATTTTTTGGCCGAAACATGATTTCTCAAAATTTCGAATGCATTTATTTAAATTTCAAGTTAATTAGGTAGACTACATCTACGCATCTTACTAGTAACCATCGACACAACTACATATACAATATTTAAGATTCAAACTCATTTTTAAGTCTGCTAGTTTTTTTGCGATTGATAAAAATTTAATCAGTAGGACAAAACATTGTTTGAATGTTTGCTCCTCAATTGAACAGCTACAAAAGAACAAGTTATTTCTGTGCTCCTTATCCCTTCGGACTCCTTAAGATTCAGCCGAAAGTGCTCCTCAGAGAATCCGTGCCAAGCGAACAAGGTTACTGTAAAAGTCTGCTCTTTGACAAAGCTATTATTGAGAATTTTGCGAGGACACACTGGCCTAAAAGGTTATGCTTAAGATGTCTGCTTACTTTAACATGTATGGTAAGAGGACGGTGGCTAAAGAGAACTTGGCTTGGACTAAATTATGCATTAGAAAGCGAGAGAAAACATTGATAAGGGGATATACTATTAAAAGTCACAAATAAGTAACAATTATTAGGTAGATAATAATATTAGATAAGAATTTTAGTAGGGGGGGGGTAAAAATGTAGAAAAAGTTAATAAAAATTGCTTAGAAAATTTGACAATTATTTTCAATATAGGTACTGGCTATTTTCATTGAAATGCAGATGATGTTTGTCTTGTGAAATTTAAAAATCTTTGTCGTCTAGATTTTTGCTATTTAATGCGGTCCAAAATAATTTTGGATTTTAGGTATTAGTATAAGAATTATGTAAAGTAATTGAGAAAATGTTCGTTCAAAAAAATATTTTGCGCAGAAAGGTTCAATTAAGAAAGTTTTAGAAGTTCCTAAAATATGTGCGATGCATTCGTTTTTTTATAAATCAAACACATTTAAGGGGACACGGAACCCAAAACATTATTTCTAGAAATAATAACATAAACTTGTAAATTATAGTGTTTTATATAATATTCACTCTAAATAAACATTTTCTGGCAATAAAAAGAAATATTTACAAGTAGTTTTTCATTTATTTAAAAAAAGTCAAAATTTTGAACTTTTTTAAAACGCTACTCCTCTTTCAATTTTGAGAATAACTCCACCAAACTTTTATAGTTTGTTTTTAGTAATATTTGTTCAAGAACTGTTTATGGATTTTAAAATGTGCTACAGTTAAAAAATATCATGCATTTATACTGAAAATCACAAAAAAATTACAAATTATTGAATTCAACATATTTTTAAAAAACAACTATACATAGTAGACCTTATTCCATGCACAATTTTGTGCACCATTTATAAAAGAACACAGGTAAAAAATTTCAAAATTCTAACTTAATTAGCAAAAAGGCCTTAGGGATTTATTAAACACAAGAATTGAAAAACGCGAAACCGAGAAAAAAGGTTGGAAGCAGACGGAATACGTATTCAAACTTATAGGAATAACTCCAGAAAATATTTAATAACTTTTTTTACAAAAGATATCATTATGAAAATTTTAGTAAATGTTCAGAAAAATATTGTAAATAATAAGAAATAAAAACTGAAAAATCGATATTTTGACCAATTTTTGGGTACCGTATCCCCTTAAAGAACGAAAAAGAAGTATGGATAAAAATAGGTTTTTGTTTAAATATTTCTTGTGAGACACGAATTTATTGCATTCTACGTTTAAAATTAATGTAACTGACAAAATTGACTTTTTAAGTCAGAATCACTAAAATGTTCAAAAAAAGTATGAACATTTTAAGAAACCTCAGATTTTCAAAAGAGCTTAAAAATTTTTCCATTATAAAAATAATAGAAGTCTACAGTATAATATGAAACCATGCATTTAAAGTTACATCTAAAAATTTTGTCACTTAACGATCAGTTTTTCATTTATTTGTTAAGTTATACTAGTATTTTGACATTTATATCCAATTAAACTAAAACAATTATATCCGATTTCATGTTACAAATGGACCTTTCAAAAAGAAAGAGTTCTTTTATGAAATGTTTATTTAACATTAGTGACCTCCATTAATTTAGTACTGACTTTTATTTCATAAATAATTTTGGACCGTTCAGAACTTATAATCTACCTTAACAAACAAGAGGATACAAACTTAATGGATAAAATTAAGGGGATACGGTACCCAAAAATTGGTCAAAATATCGATTTTTCAATTTTTACTTCTTATTATTCACAATATCTTTCTAAACATTTACTGAAAGTTTCATAATGATATCTTCTATAGAAAAAAAGTTATTAAATATTTTCTGGAGTCATTCCTATAAGTTTGAATGCGTATTTCGTCTGCTTTCAATGTTTTTTCCCTGTTTCGCGTTTTTCAATTCTTGTGTTTAATAAATCTCTAAGGCCTTTTTGCTAATTAAGTTAGAATGAAATTTTTAACCTGTGTTCTTATATGGTGCACAAAATTGTGCATGGAATAAGGTCTACTATGTATAGTAGTTTTTTTTAAAAAAATGTTGAATTCAATAATTTGTAATTTTTTTGTGATTTTTGATATTTTCAGTATAAATGCATGTAACTTTTTAACTGTAGCTCACATTTTAAAATACATGCACAGTTCTTGAACAAATAGTTTTAAAAACAAACTATAAAAGTTTGGTGGAGTTATTCTCAAAATTGATAGAGGAGTAGCGTTTTAAAAAAGTTCAAAATGTTAACTTTAAAAAAAAAATGAAAAACTACTAGTAAATATTTGTTTTTATTGCTAGAAAATGTTTATTTAGAGTAAACATTCTATAAAACCACTATAGTTTACAAGTTTATGTTATTATTTCTAGAAATAATGTTTTGGGTACCGTATCCTTTTAAAGACTGATAAGCATAATTCTGAAATTCATAGCTTATCCTTTATACAAAATAGTTTTTCTTATTTATAGCATAACTATGCCCTATTATAATAACACATTTATTTTAATTATATGTAAGATCAGGGGAAAATTTTAAAACCCAATATTAATATAGGTTAGATATATATATTAAGTACTCCTTTATAAATGATTACATATAAAGGTCTAGTTGCAAAACTCGCATTCTCCAAAGTATAACTAAGATATAGGGCCCAGCGCGTTCATTAGCGACTTTTCATAATAGTAAATTCAATTGCACAAAGTCGCCAATTAAAGGACCGGACCTTATATCTCAGTTATACTTTGGAGAATGTAAGTTTTGAAACTATACCATTCATATTTATGAATGCTAATACAGTTTGATGATGTATTCCCACACCATTCCCTCTATACACCTCTCATATTTCAGATCTAATCGCACTTTATTGACAAGAGAAGGATTTTGAGTTATCTGCGAAATATCATTCCTACTTATGATTAGCATACTGGGATAGTAGATCACTGTAATTACAGTTTGAGTTTTGAGTTTCATTGAAAATATATTGCTGTACTCTCAGAAAAAACTTGTGTTGACTTTTAATGCAAAAAATGTGTTTTTTCAGTTATTACAAGTTGTGTGGAATTACAAAATTGCACTACGACCAAATAATAATCATCTTAAGGGTATACGGTACCCAAAACATTATTTCTAGAAATAATAACATAAACTTGTAAATTATAGTGGTTTTATATAACGTTCACTCTAAATAAACATTTTCTAGCAATAAAAAAAATATTTACAAGTAGTTTTTTATTTATTTAAAAAAAAGTCAAAATTTTGAACTTTTGTAAAACGCTACTCCTCTTTCAGTTTTGAGAATAACTCCACCAAACTTTTATAATTTATTTTTAGTACTATTTGTTCAAGAAATGTGCATGGATTTTAAAATGTGAGCTACAGTTAAAAAGTAACATGCATTTATACTGAAAATCACAAATAAATTACATGTTATTGAATTCAACATTTTTTTAAAAACAACTATACGTAGTAGACCTTATTCCATGCACAATTTTGTGCACCATTTATATAAGAACGCAGGTTAAAAATTTCAAAATTGTAACTTAATTAGCAAAAAAGCCTTAGGGATTTATTAAACACAAGAATTGCAAAAACGCGAAACAGAGAAAACAGGTTGAAAGCAGACGAAATACGTATTCAAACTTACAGGAATGACTCCAGAAAATATTTAATAACTTTTTTTCTACAAAAGATATCATTATGAAACTTTCAGTAAATGTTCAGAAAAATATTATAAATAATAAGAAGTAAAAACTGAAAAATCGATATTTTGACCAATTTTTGGGTACCGTATCCCCTTAAGCACAAAAGTTGTGTTGAAGGTTAGCACGCATGTATTCTTCCTAAACGTAGTTCAGAATCTGCTCTTTAAGTTTACGATAAATGCTGTACTAAAGATTAAAACATACATGTTACGGTATTTTAAAATGAATGAGAGATAATTTTGTTAGACATATTTTAGAAAGCAATATGCTAGTTAAGAGTTTTTTTTGTCGATCGCACATAGATATAATAATCGTTTCCTCTCGAGATCGTCGGGTTGTGTTGGAACAAAGCAAATTTGCGTTAGTATGTCATCGACACAATAAGGTAATGCTGCCATTTTTACACAATGCTTGTGTTTCACTTGTGCTGTTTGAACACAAGTTTTTCCTGAGTGTACTTAATTCATGGGGGTAAATAAAAAGTGAAATTTAAAAACTTAATAAGGTTTTAAGATATCTAATAATAACCTATTAATTTAAAAGAAAAGGCAAAAGCGGAATAAATCTGTAATTTTTGTCACTATTTGAATCACCCTTATCCATTGGAAACTAATGCGGTTTATATGGAACAAAAGCAAATTACTCAAAACTTTTTAAGAGGGGTAACTGTAAATTTTCTTTAAAAAGTTTACAATTGTCATTATGCTATAAGCATATTTTTTATTGAGAATTTCCTATCAATGAGTATTTTCTTTCACTAGTGTCACACTTAAAATAAAGGATACTAGAAATTAATAACCAACGAGTACAGTTGGGTAACTAAACTACTCGCAAAGCCATTTTCATTTAAAACTTCCGCGAAATGTCACGAAAGTAAATGCAGTTGTCTTATTCCGTTCCGATTATAATGGGGCATAGCGACGCGTCGAGGACGCTGTCACTGTCAAAATTGCTAAGTGTCAAGAAGTGTAAACAACTGCAAGACTGATTTTCAGCTTTCGGCCAAAACAACTTCGTTCTAGACACAATAACATTGGCAATACTTCTTGAAAATGGCACAAGTCGAAACTTAGTGCACGTGTCATGAAATAGTCTATCTTTGAAATGGTTGCGCAGTTAGGTTATCACGGGTTTTAAATTATCTTAATATAAAAGTGGTTTGGTTTTGTGGTAATAGGTTTGTATGCTTACTTGCATCTTGCACATTAATGCTAAAGTAGTGGGTTTAAAGATACACATTCTAAGCATATTTTATCTAAAAATGAATTACCAATTACATTATTCGACAATAATAAAATGTTATTGAAACTTAAAACATAAAATAATTCATTGACATAAATTTTAATACAAAATCCTCAATGGAAACAAAGGTGATAAACTAAAACCATCAGAGTACATTGTCAAAAATTAGTTTATAGTACCGTTTTATAGCTTATACAGGCAGAACAAAAACATCGATAGATTTGACTTAAAACATTAGTCCTACATTTCTAAAAAGGCGCAAATACCTGGAGATATTATAACAACCAAACTCAAGCGCATCAAACTCAGTCACCAGTGGTGCTAGACAGTTTAACTTCATAGCTATGTTTGGAACTCTTCATGGTTGACAGGCAAGTACCCGGCCAACTTAAAGCGTCATTGGCGACTGAGCTTGACAAGAGTTATTTTTTGTGATCACATTGCCAGACAATTACACCCTTTTGTAAATGGAAAACTCACAGATTGTATAAAGATAAAGATAAAAATGTACAACGAAGATACTTTCAGTTGTTTAAGTCACATTCTGACAAAATCAGACCCTTAGTTTCTTCTTTGGAACTTGTTCCTTAGGAATTTATTAAGTAATGCATAGCATCACAATTTTTATTATGCACACTACTAATTCAAAAAGTATCCGAGACATGTTTATTTTTTTTGTCTGTTACGATATTTTTTATGTGTTGCATAGCTAAATACGATAAATTCTTTAAAAAAAAACTTATTACTTTGTTTACCTTCAGAATAAAATCCATCTATTTTTAGTTACCAATTCGTATTAGCCCTCTAACATTCAAAATGTATATAATTCTTACCTTGAGCAGATAACACATTTTAGAAGAATAGAAATAAAAGTTACCATATTTCTATTTACGGCAATCAAAACTATATTGATTTTCGGAGGTTTATTCTCCAAATGTTCTTTTGATATCTCAGCTTTTTCCACTTATAGACTTTCAGAATCACCTATGCGATAAATTTGCTCTTCCTTCGCTTTTATTGAAGAGTGATAAATTTGGCCTTCTATGGAAGTGACTTATAACATTCTAAATTTTTTTAAAAAGAACTCCCAACTGAATCCCATTTGAAATAAAACTTTCAGATATGAAAATAAAGTGTGAGATACTTTTAGTGAGCAGTTCTTTGTTTCAATTCTTATTCCAATTAATAGTAATATTTGGCAAAAAGGCACAAAATCATTTGCGTTATAAATAATAATTTAAAAAAAAAGATAGAATTCAAACGTAAATAAATAAAAGATTAAAAGACCTATGTTTCTGTTAGATCTACCGTATCCTTAATAATAAAAATAACTTATTAAATGACATGGCAAGCTCTCCTTATTTTTCAAGTGTTTTGGACCACAATCATTTTATTTTCTTGGTTTTGATTGTAAATTCTTTCGTCGTTTTTAGTATTTCCTTTCTGGTAGCATTGGTTTCTAAATATTTATTTGTTTCATTAATGCGCGCAGGCAACATAAAAATTGTTTCTGGTTTTCGTTCATTAATCGGTTTTTATGCACTGAAGACACGGGTCTTCATTAAAGTCTCGAAACGACGGTATGCTTTTAAGATCTTTTAATCTTTTATTTGCGTTTGAATACGTTGCTTTTTTATTTTTTAAGCTATTACTATTATTTAATATTGATTTATTTTCCAAACTGTTTTCTGGCTGAAAAAAATTGTTTTTGTATAAAAAGCGAAGTAAATTGTGTAAAATTCAAAAGACTGTTTTAGTTTGCATTAAATTAAACATCTAATGTCATAAAATTTAAATGTACTGACCTTAAAATAAAATTAAAGGAAATTCGTAGCATCAATTTTACTAAAAGACCAAAAGGAAAATGAAAACTGATCTTATTGTTAAGAAAATAACAAAATGAAAACATAATATACATAATAAAGTAAATAAAATTTATGTACCAAAATGACATTTTATTAGCAAATAGGGTTGATACATTCTCTTAACATAAAATTTCCAAACAAAAAAATTGTGTGCTGAGGAACCAAAAAATGCAAAAGGAATCAATATTTAAAAGATAAATTGACATATATAAACCAGCGTTTGGTAAAATATGTTATTTAAAAAATTAGAAAAAGGACATTGTTATCAACTTAAAGGAACATATGAGGATGAACGTGTAGTTATTTCCTAAACATACTTGCTTACAAAAAAATATTAAAACATCTCTCTATACTCCCTAGGGCTTTATGGATTCTATCAAAAGTTATTTCTGTATACGATTGATGGTCCAAAATCGAAAACTATACCATTCATGGGTAGCACCATTACAGCAGATAAAGGTGGATTTCTTTTTTGAAACGATGGAGTTATATTTTTACAGAAAACTTAGTTAAAAAGACGTTTCGTTACAGTTGATATTCTCTACGATTATGTATGTTTAGTTTAGTTGATGTAGGATTTATATAGAATCAAATACTGAAATAGACTGCAAAATAAGTTTGTTTTTCTTAAATGTTTGCGGATTAGGTACACAAATTGCTAAATGGGCAACGTTTTCCATTAGAATTCTTATCTTACGTAACGAGGCCTAGGCTTATAAAATCGGGCGGGTCATAACTTGGAAAGAGCTGTGTAAAAACTGTTGGAGCGGTTCAGTACACTGGGACATACGTGCTGAATCAGGGCAAAAAAATATGAAAATTTTTACTTGCTTGGTAATGTAAGTTGTTAAAAAATGCTTGCTCTGCCAAAACATATGCTAGCTAAAATTATTTTATAAACAAATTACTTAAATCTATTTACAAAACGAATACGTTTATCCTAAATACGCAGATATTTGATTTGTCATATTTTAATTTTTATAAATGGTGCAATTTTCAATAGTGAAATATTTAACAAAAACAGCTAAGCCGGTTTTTTATACGTTACACCGCATTTCCGTTCATTCGGCATTGCTGCCGATACAAAGGTATTTCCAGTCTTCTAGAATAACTCGTTTACGATGATTTCCCATAGTTACAATTTTATTCGGTGCTTTCGTATCTTTTTCTTTCTGTTACGGCATTTTAGGCTATTTAAAATGAACAGAAGACGAAATGCAAGAATAAAAATTCGACACCGAGTTAGTTGCCAATGAAGTGCAAATAACGCTAGCCGATGGTTCTTAAAATTAATCACTGTATATGTTTAGATTTCGCCTTACAACTTAAGTTGTAATGTTTCTTTTGAGAAATTTTTCTTGTTGAATTGGGTGTTGAAAGCTTGTGAGGTTTTTTTGATGTTTTTATCGTGGCCTCAAACTTGTATCTGATGCAGCAAATCGTTTGACGGACGCCGCAGACATTATTTTTCCATATCCTACGCACTGTATCCGCATTTTCATACTTCCAGTAGGTCTTAAGAATACATCGTTGGTGCTCCTCCCTCAGATTTCAGCCATGGTTTACACTTAAGCAAAAGCACAAATTTTCCACGATCACAAATTCTTTTATAAGATAACAGGCAGATAGCGGGATTCGAAGTTTCGTTCTCTGGCGACATTATTTGCTTATTCCTCGAGCATCAAATCGAACTCCGAGCAATAAACCGAAGCTATCTCGTAACTAAAAAAAACAAAATCCACAAATCGCTACTCTTTGGAACCGATACGCTGTAGTACGGCTAAATTTTAGCCAACCAACAAAACTAAACACGACCATGTCAAGAGGGGGATAGGTACATATATATTCCGGCTTGTGTGCTTGATCACCCATGTCAAATAACCTCTTTTAAATAATCAAAAGTTCTTACTAATGGTACATTTAGGCCGGCATTAACTGTAAACCTACTTTTGGGCAACTCTGTATAGTTAACGTCTTTTTTCCAACCGATTGTTTCAGTAAAAAAATACTTTTACAAGTTCTGTAGAATAACTATGTCCTTTAAAAACTGTTAACACTTTTTTTAACTCCTTCCGTGTTTTCCTTATTGGCAAATTTGGCAGAGCAAACATTGTCCTAATCATAATTAAAAATTTGATTACTGACTAGTCGCCATTTTTCTTGTTCATAAAACTCTTTTTAGTTCTCAATCCTGGTAATGTATTTCAATTTTTCCCACTGAGATGTATTCTTCCACAAAATAAATCATTATATAATTCCTCAACTAACAGTAATGAGCAGCGAACTAAACGCAAATTCTCATGAATCCTGTTAAACAGGCAAGAAATCCCTCCTCGCAGTTGACATCGACCAGCTGTTCACTATGTAGTTAGCATTTGCATGTGAATAAGGCTTGGAGCATAAGGTGAACTAATTAAATCCGGCTCTTCATTATGAAGTTATATAAGAACGGAACGACTCTAACATTTTATGTGCGCTGGGGCGATATTTACATAGCGCGTATTTTAATGAATACCATTAGACGAGCCGTTGAATGCTGATGAAAAGACTACCACCTCAAGCGATATTGGAATTCTTATAGACACCCAATATCGTATATGCTTTTTGTTGGATAAATATTAGTTTGGGGATCATAGGATATCAAGTTGTAGGTTTATTTTATTTATGAAGGGGGTTAGTGATGGCTGCTTTAGTATTCTAAGAATGTATGGAAAAACTGGTTACTTGTTGAATACTGTAATTAATAAGTTATTAAATATTTCCAGTTGCGTGAGTTCATACAATAGTTTGATATTTTGCTTCTTTTGTCGTGGATCTTATACTGCCATGTTGTCATGCGTAATTATCTAAACGTGAAATTTCATGTAGAAAGAAGATGCTTCTGATTTTAGTGGTCTTCGTAGTCCGACTATGTTATTACAGTCATTGAGGTTTTTAATTTTCATCGCTTACATTCAGGTGGAATGTTTCTCAACTATATTAAATAACTTTAAAATTTAAATAATATGGAATAAAAATAGATAAATTGTTTCATCGAATTCGTTTGACATTGCATCGCACACACTATATATATATATATATTTCGCAGTTGCAACAACAATCTACAACTAAGCATTAGGAAAAATTTAGTTAAGGATAAATGTTAGACGTGAACTGTAGGGTGGAGTGAATAAGGGCGAAACGATATCATTTCTAAACTCTATCGTGCCTGGCAATAAAAAAATATATATCGATTGCAAATGCAAATTCTAGAAGAAGTACCTGTTTTTTATAAAAGTTGTTTGAAATAAAAGAATGTAGACACATAAATTTATTTTTAGAAACATGTAATTTATTATTCTGAAATGCAAAATTCAATATTCAAGCTGTTTGTACATATTCATTGCCTACGTAACTTACAAGGCTAGAGAAGTTCTCGAGAGAAAGCATTTGCGTGGACGGAAAGTTTTACGCCACTGTTCCCAGTAGCGAAGACGGAGAAATCTGTTCAGAATCATTCGGAACCCTCACTCGGAAAATAGAGTCAGCCGTTAACGAGTAGTTACGAACAGGTTTCGAGATCAGGTATCTTCATATTCGGAACAACGACACTTGGAACAATGACGTCAAACCCGTCCACACACATGTTTGAGAGAGCTCTTCGGGCCGTGTAAGTTGAGTAGGCCGTGACATATTATGAATGCGTATGTTAGATCTAACTAAACATGCAAGTACCTGTTATTAATCAAACACTTTCCATGTCTTAAAAGGAAATTACACTTCGCGTCTAAAATGACTGCGCTCTGAATTTGAAATCGTCTTAAACTGTCCATTTCTAGAATTTATAGTTACCAATCGTATCTTAAATGACGTCACAGCATTTTCGGACGTGTTTGATGTCTTAAATAAAGACGATGTTCGGAATTTAAGACGCTTAATGTGACTGAAATTATAGTTAAGACACTTTTTTGTCTTAATTTAAGACAGAACAATTTCCCATGTATAATAAACATTTCAAACAATTTTTTAGGTTTATTGTTTTGCAAAAAAAATATTGTTTTACATTTTTAAAATATAATTTCAAAAAATATTATTTTTATTATACTTAGTTTTTGTTGTGCCTATTAAAGCCTCTGTTGAGGGCTGAATAGGTTGCTTACATTTGAATTTTTACAAGTATGTTCTATTAACAAATGCGAATTTTTTTTATGGGTTGCAACAACAAAAAAATTCCAAATTTTATTTTTCACTCCACCCTAATGAATAGTGTATCATATATAACACGCCAAATCCTTATGATTAGAATTACACAATAATATAGTTTAGCAAAGATTTTGCAGTGTGTTGTTAAACCAAAAATATGAATTTATTTACATCTTTAAAAAACAAAGTCAAGAACTTGAAAAAATGCTCGATAACTAAAATTTAAACAAATCGGAAACAAGTTTACAATAGCAAATATAGCTTCCTCAGTGGGAACAAATGTACTTACAAATGTATCAAATGAGTCTGTGAGGTTTAATCTCGGTACAGCACAATTTAATTGAATACAAAGGTTGACAAATGCCCGTCTCCTTCCCGTTACAGAAGCAGGTCTCACTAAAAATGCAATTTTCTCATTGTCCGGAGCCGCCTCTTCGGAAGCAGTTCATTTCCGTTTGGCTAAAAGTGTTAGTTGGAGGCCACTTTGCTAATCTTTTCATTACTAGATCAGGTTCAATTAGTAGGGTGGTTGTCACTCCAGCTAAAAACTAGAAACAACTTTGGGGAATTTCAGGATGCATTTGAGTATTGTGTGAAGGGAAAATCAGTTTGAATTGTGTTTATTTTTAAAATTTCGTTTCTTCTTTTAAAAAAAAAGTAGTTTTCATTTTCGCACATGCAGTGATCGTAAAAATTAAGAGAACGGTCAATGGTGTTAGTTAAACATCACTTTTGATGATGACGTTTAGTTAAACATCACTTTTGATGATGGCGTTTAGTTAAACATCACTTTTGATGATGACGTTTAGTTAAACATCACTTTTGATGATGACGGTTAGTTAAACATCACTTTTGATGATGGCGTTTAGTTAAACATCACTTTTGATGATGGCGTTTAGTTAAACATCACTTTTGATGATGGCGTTTAGTTAAACATCACTTTTGATGATGACGTTTAGTTAAACATCACTTTTGATGATGACGTTTAGTTAAACATCACTTTTGATGATGACGTTTAGTTAAACATCACTTTTGATGATGACGTTTAGTTAAACATCACTTTTGATGATGACGTTTAGTTAAACATCACTTTTGATGATGACGTTTAGTTAAACATCACTTTTGATGATGACGTTTAGTTAAACATCACTTTTGATGATGACGTTTAGTTAAACATACTTTTTAAACACAACTACTGATTGAATCAATCCATTCATTTAGCTCATTTTCATTTTTAAACACACTGTATATAGTTAAAATCTACTTTTATATTTTTTCAGTTTTATAGAATAGGGTACTTGACTGTATCGCTAAAATACCTTCCAATATTAAATTAATTATAGTTTGAACCCAAAAATAACAAACGTATATATTTTTTTGCAAAATAAATCTTTAAATAATTAGTAAAAATCATTTTAAAATGGCTTATTTTTTTTTCCTCGGTACGTCACGTGATCACAAACACGTCGATTTGGCTGACGTCACTAGTATATATAAACAAACCGGTGCGTTTTTTTGCTTGCAATTAAACTGGATGTAATCTAATATACTATTAAAATAAGAATTATATAGGTAATGGAAGGAGGTTTTACAGAAGTGGATAGTTCAAATTTGCTTAAAGTAGATTCTAAAATGGTGTTTCAAAGTTTGTTTATAGTTACTAGTGACGTCATAGATACCACGTGACAGCCACAAAGCGTTTTCGGGCCTTATTTTTCGTCCTAATTTTAAAATTTATTTTTCTTTCTTTTTATTGGGTATTTGAAAAAAAGAAAAAACACGGGTCTAATATTTTTGGCATAAGAATATTTTAAGCCAGCAAAATTTTTTTTAGTCAAATACCCTATTCTTTTGGTGCTATCGGACACCATTTAAAGAGAACTTTAAAACAGTGTTAAACCAGTGAAACCCCAATTAAAGATGACTTATATTTAAAGAGTCATAAGTCGCTCTTCTATAAAAAAAACCTAACATTTAGTATGTGTATATGGTAAAGAATAGTTCCTAAGATTGGCGTAAGTTGTCAAAAAAATCAAATCAAAAGGAATAAATAACTAAAGAGTTTCTAAGAGAAATGCGATGTTCAATTTAAAGTCCATGATTTTACCTACCAATTTTTTACTGAAAAATAACATCAAAAAGACCAAATTATATAAAAAAAATTCCAATTTTCGACATGCATCGTATTTCTATAAATTATAAAAACATAAAAATTTCGTATTTCGGAGAATATCAAACGATTTAGATATTTGAATAAAATTAAAAATGTAATCGAGACAAGTATAATTTATATATTGCGATATAATTAGCTTAAAAACACTATAAGGACATTTTTATACATTATATTCTAACAAATAAATTCCATTTTAACACAAAAAATAGATTCGTTTATAACATAAAATTTTGACACTTAACTGCAAATATGATATTCCAACTAACGCGATACTAATCGTATTATACGAAGAAACGTCCTGTTTGAACCCCAAGACTATAAGGAAAACGCTATAAGGACATTTTTATACATTATATTCTAACAAATAAATTCCCTTTTAACACAAAAAATAGATTCGTTTATAACATAAAATTTTGACACTTAACTGCAAATATGATATTCCAACTAACGCGATACTAATCGTATTATACGAAGAAACGTCCTGTTTGAACCCCAAGGACTATAAGTGAAACAGCTATTAAGGCATTTTTTAATTAGTTTCTAAAGCATAATAATTTTTTAAAAAAATTAAGAAATTCGTTGAAATTATACTTTAAAATTTTGAATTAATGCAATAAAATTTTCCAAACTACGGATATAATCTTAATTTAACAAGAAAGTCCCGTTAAAGAACCTAAAAGCCACTTAGTTACTTAAATATTTAATAACCATTATTTACTGGCATTAAAATTTAAGTGTTGCAAACTAAGAGACATCAAATAAGGTGTTTCTTAGTATAAAAAAATTCAAGAACATTCTGTTAAAAGTTATCGACTCAATACGATTTTTTTGTGTGAATATGAATGCAGATAATATTTTTCTTTGCAAACTGGAATATGAATTCAATTTCAAATCTTAACAAGAAGTTCTTAAAGAACTAAAAAAGCCTACTTTCCTGTTACTTAAATATTTTTAATAACAAAAAAATGAAACTTTCCAAACTGCATTAATAAATTAAAAAATGTAAATTACAAACTAAGCAGAATTCTATGCAACAATTGCTTAGCTGCTTTCTTAGTAAACAATTAATGAACAATCAAAGAATCACATTGTGCTACATTTATGACGTCATTCCAAACTGATTCATAGACAAATTATTTTGCTTCAAATATTTTTAAATAAAGTTTCTTATGCCATTGTTGATTTGGCAACAGCTATTTAAATGACTCAAAATTGAATTTCAATGCTAATTCAATGGGAAATTCGTCGACAGATAGTAGATTTATGTCCGTCTGGACGTAGAGACAGACGGAAAAAAAGTATAAAAGTCGGATCTCTGAGGTCATATCTTTCTAACAAAAGAATTTTTAAGTTTGGATGAATAGAACCGATTTTGGAAGGGGGGTACGGACAGACGGGCAGACAGACGGACATAGACCGCATGTCAATACCTACTTTTTCATTTTTTTTTAATTCTTTCGAATTGAAAAAGAAAAGTAGGCTAAAAATGATGACGAATTACACTGTTAAATATTACGACAAATAGGGCAATATATTTAACTTACAATTATCAAATAAAAAAATATCAATCACAATGATTATAATGCTTTTTTGTTGTGAAACATTGTGAAGAAAAGAGGCTTTTTTGCGTCGCATTATCCTAATATGAAATACACTCCTACTATAATTTTTTAATAATTTTTTGAAATTCTAATTTCGTGTTTTTTTTGTTTTTTTTGGCAAAAAATACAGAAACCAAGTTAGACACTTGTTAATATCAATGAGTTCACTTGAACCATTAACATCATGTTGAAAATGCCTGATTAATTTTTGCACATTGTTTTTGAAAATTAATTAAATATATTTTATTCCTTAATTCTTGTGGTTGGTGCCCTAATTTATTTTTCTAAACTATATGAAATTTTAAAATTTAAATTTTTCCCATAAAAAGAAATAGCACTGATAACAATTTCACGTAAATTGAATTTCACTTCCAAGTAATTACTATAGGATTTGATAAAGACTAATAATTCTGAAAGTATGAATTGGAATTCTTCATAAAGTAACATTTTAGCTTTTATTTCACAAATGTGTAGAGAGACTGAAAAATCAAAAATAAGCATTAAAAGCAGTAGTGCTCGTTATCAAATAATTGGTATTAAGAGCAAATACCATTTCTGAGAATAAGCATTCTTAACTAGATTAATACTAACTAGTACCTTAAAACAAAATATATTTATAGATGAACAATTGTTTAGTGAGGAATGTTCCGATCAAATATACGCGGAAATATAATAAGTTTATTTGTGATAACTGATTATATGCTTTTATAAAACCATAATTAAGCTATTTTACGTAAACTTATTAAAATAGACTTAGAAAGTTCGCTAACAATCAGTTTTAATAAGAATTTATGCCTATAAAATATTTTAACTACCCCAACTGATTTAGAATTTCGGGATTTACATGCGATAGTCACCTTTCATATTTCCTAAACAGGATTATAATCCATACAAACAAGTCTATTTCATTAGTCGAAGCATCACAAGTCTCGTCTAGATAATGTAAAGGGTGAACGTTAACTCCACGAGTTAAGACGGGTTATGCCGTTTTCTCCAGGTTCGTCGCTTGAAAATAATTGGCATCAGGAAGAAAACTAACGAATGCCCGTTAGCTATGTTACTCCTTCAACTCAGCAAAAACTATTTAGCTTGTTAGGATGAAAAGTATTCGTCCATTGAACGGTAAATCCATTATTAATTCGCAGACGGTGGCTATTTTTAGTAGACTACTCGCTTGGTGGCGCAGTCGTCTCGAGTTCCTTGGAGTTGGGTTTTTAATAATAAAAACTGTTGTTTTTTGAAAGTTTTAATAAGACATAAACAATTAAAATGGGAGTTTTAGGATTTTAAACCCTTATTGTTGTACCGAAACTTGGAATTGGAAGGAAAACATGTATTGTTTTTAAACAAGTAAAAGAATTTGCCGAATTAACTTAGAATAGTTGTTGTTGTTGTTTCTAATGCCACTCGGTAAACGAGCCCGGAGTAGAGAACTACCCGATTTTAAGGCGAAGTGGGGCGGCTTCCGTTTTTATTGAGCGCCACAAGGGAGGAAGTCCGACTTTTGCTCGCAGCATGACACATCCGTTTTACAGGAAGGTCCCTTTCACACATCCATTCTCACTCACAAATCGGAATTTTTGAACCAGATCAAAGGCCGATAACCCCCTGATTTGGTACCCCCAGAGGTATTAATTTGGTATGGAAACATGGAGGACTTTGTGACCACGACATATTTCACGTGCCCCAGCCACCATTAGCAACACGGCGGTCTTTAGTCGAATA
This sequence comes from Oedothorax gibbosus, assembly GCA_019343175.1. Lineage (NCBI taxonomy): Eukaryota > Metazoa > Arthropoda > Arachnida > Araneae > Linyphiidae > Oedothorax > Oedothorax gibbosus. The sequence continues at coordinate 2,144,698 of JAFNEN010000023.1, read as the reverse complement.
CAAGCGCCGACCCAGCAACCATCAGAATTGCCAGCACCGCCGAGGACAGAACCCACAACCCTTCCGATGCGAGCACGACGCTTCACACGACTGAGCTACCGCGGCTCTCTTAGAATAGTAATTGGTGCTTGTTAAAAGAACATATAATAATTTTAAGCAAATAAATATGGTTAGAACTAAAAAACTGAACCTTTTTAATTCCAATTAAAAATAAGGTTATTATGAATTTACACAAAACATTCTTTTAGTTTTAAAACTGTAAGAGAAAAACTAAAAAATATTTACCAGTGTCAAATGGTGTAATTTTTACCTATAAATTAATTTTGATCCAAGGATAACACCATATTACTAATTTTCTATTTGATAATTGCGTACTTTCATGAAACGAGAGAGATTTACCACTAATTAATTAAGCCGTTAAAAATTAAATAAGAATAGGGAATGCAGAGTTATTATGCTAAAGTTTACAATTTGGTGGTGCATATATTATCTTTCGAACAGATTACTTATTTTTATAGTAGCGCAAACTGATCTAGTCAATTAATAAAATTAATCAAGACACATTTAGTTTAATTTTTTGGTGCATAGGAGCGAAACATTAGTCAAAAGAATTTCAACTCTAAAGCTATTTATATACAGTAAACAACGTAAGGGTAATAAAAAATAACACATCAATTCATTTTAAATAATGGAGAACAAACAGCCTTTGACACATTCTTAACCCAATCTCCTCTTATTTGCATTTTACTTGGTTTACCCACCGACTTCTATGAAATTAATTGCGTTTCAGCTTAACGAGACACCTTTGAATTGAATTCCATTGACTTTAATTGAATTGGTAAGTGCGAAAAAGAACATATTCTCACGTAATTCCTTCCAGAGCGCATGTTGCTTTCTCCTGGCACTGATTAAATTTCGGACTTATAAAGGAGATTTTCTAATCAGTAGTAACGATCAGCAGTTTGTGAAAATTATATCGCAATAAAATGCCATTGTTCATTTAAGTTATTTCAATCGGGACAGATAATGTTCAAGTTGGCATATTTTTAGGAAACTATTTTAAGTGACAAACAAGAAGATATTTTATGGATGTAATGTTATTAAATTTTCTGCTGAAAATTGATATGTTCTCTACACATATCAAAATTCATTTAAATTGGTTATTTGAAATGCCGTAAGTCACTAGTTTTTAATTTTTAATTGATTTTATATTTCATCTTATCTCTTACAAATTTCTAGTATTTAATAATTGTTTTTGAAGCCACAGACATATAATAATTCTTTTAAAGTAGAATATGGTTAGTTTGGTGCATTTTGATTCATATTATAATATTTATTTTACTTGTTTATGGCACCATACAGTCAATAAACTATTTTAAACTTCACTTTGCTTTACACTGTTAAAAATTATGCACTTTGTTTCAACAAAAATATGGTTCCTAATAGCTGCAACGGCTGTGTGGTGAAACGTTAAACCAAATTTTTGGTATTATGTTGAACCATTTCTCAGGTATTTGTTTCCAAATCCAGAAAAATGGTTCAACCAAACACCGAAAAAGAAGGTGAAACATTTCACCACACAGCCGTTGCAGCTACTAGGAACCAATATCATGGTGAAACAAAGCACAAAATTTTTAACAGTGTAGTTTGATTTGTTATAGATGTTATATAAAATGTGGTATAGCAATTAGGTAGGCTTACTTAAATGAATTTTAACTAATTGAATAGGCTAGATAAAAACTTAATTTAATAAAATCGTCACACACATGTATCAAAATTAAATAAATTTAATATTTCCCATAAAAAATGATTACAAAAGATATTTTTTAAAATGTTTGGTAATTTTTTTATAAGCTAATAATAGTTTGTTAAATAATTAAATATTAACAGTGTTAAATATTTGAGGGAATTTTAGATCAAGCTTAACCATGAATTGTTCAACAGATCCTAATGCAAAACTCAATTAAAATGCATAGTAACCACGTATTACTTCATGGTACCCTTGAAAATGATAGCTTAAAAGGAAATTAATGCAAATTTTACTTATGGGTCACATTAATTCCCGCTTAAATCCATTTTCAGATAATATTTTCCGTGACAACGTAGACCAGAATTTGTAATGAGGACACTCTCCACTATGCTATTGGACATGATGTGGCATTAACTCATTCTAAACGACGTTGATTCTGTTTATCCGAAAGCGGGCAAAGCTATTTCTCAATTTAGTTAGTTACGAATTGCGTATAGAAATGAAGGTTCCCTGTTTCCTTTGAGCCCAATGAATATCAAATAGTATAGTGGAATAATAACAAATCATAAATGTTTGTATGTATTAAGTACGTCCAAAAACTAAATACGTTATCCCCCCCCCATAAAAAACAATACTTATTTGAAAACAATAGATAAAATTAAGCAAATACCCCAATACAAAAATTCAATTTCTTAAAAATATAACTAAATAAAGGACTGATAAATCATTCAGTTTCATTATCTTATTGAATACGCATGGATCGTCTTAAGAGGATCCAAACACAAAAAATCTTCAAAACTTTAATGAAACATTATTATTGAAAAAATAATCCAATCATTTTTAAAGTTTATTTTATTTAAAAGTTATATTGTCATCTACAAATAGAACTTAATGAATATAAAATCAAAATTTTAATTTATATTATATTTTACTAACATCAAAATTTATAAACATTAAAAATACACCAAGCGAAATACACAAATGCTCCGTGTCGAAATTTGACCAGTAATACTTAAAATGGACAATTAAAACAATTAGGGATAGAAAACTTGCTACAAATAAACTTTGTTCCGAATAAGTCACGATAAATAAATCATTCTTAGTTCACTAACTCTTCCATCATAAAATCAATACCAACAACAACAATTAAATATCAATAATAATAAAATACAAGCAAATATAATTTTTAATGACGCTATACAAATAATATGCAAATATGTCATAGCCTTTAAAAAATAACGTTAATAATATGGTTTGTAGTTTTAAGTAAAGTTCAAACCTGCATTAGAAAAAATTATAAAACTGGATTAATATTTTAAATAGATACGCATAGTAGTAAAGTAAAGGAATTAGAATAAAGTAATGCTTATACAGTCCCTGGACAAATTATTTAACGCACTGCAGGATTTCAAGTATAAATCAATGATGAACAAAATACCTTTAGAAGGACTTTTGTGTTCCTAAACTTAAGCTATTGAATAGAAAATACTATCTGCTATACTTAATACATATATCGACATCTTTTTTAATGATATGGCATTCTTTGGTATGTTTTCATCATTACTTTAAAAAATACAGTGCGTCTAATAATTTGCCCAGGGACTGTACATAATAATCAAAGGCACTTAATGTTTTGGATCAAAGCGTTTCTCTATTTCCCTTTAGACACACCTGTAAATAAAACCAAATAACCTTCGCCCTTTTTCACATTTTTTTTCCTCATTTACATTTAAACTACGAAACTCGCCGCAGAGACTACAACTTTTTTGTATCTTATATGCATTTCTTGAGCTATTTTAATTACCTAGACATTTTCAACGAAGACGGCTGAAGCCTTTTGTTGAAAAGAGGTAATTAATTAGGGGCGAAATTACACAAAGTTAAAAAGATACTTTAGCAAAACAAACACGTAAAATATTGATGGATGACTATCACAGAGCGCAGAAGAACATGTTAAATTAATGTATCTTATGCAATCGAAATAAGATAATATAACTCATTAGCTTATTGTGATGATAATGATAACAGTAATTGTGTCCCTTTTCAATATTTCCATTAAAAACAGTAGTAAAGATACTTCTGAAAAAAAATAACGATACTTAATTTAAATAAATAAATTAACAATAACTTGAAAAGTTAAGAGACAAAAGGGTTTTATATGTTGTATTTTTTGAAAATATTTCAAGAAAAATTGAGTCTTTTGTATACTGATTGCATAGTGTTTTCATAAACCGGAAAAATAACTTTTGAATGTTAAAAAAAAAACTTTTTTCATAACACATATTTTAAAACTTAGCTCGATTCAAAAATATTTTTCAACGAGTATTCAACAAGTGAAATACATAAGGCATAAAGATACTCTTAAAAAAACTCCAAAGAGTTAGTGCTATTAAATTAATTTTTTTGAAGTGCTCAAAAAATTTCCTACGATCAAACAATTCGTAGTATTTGTGAAAATATTAGGTTCCTTATGAGGCGATAAATGTTTCGTAAGGTACGATCACAGTCTGTTAAATTGTATTAAACTAGTCATTACTATTTAAAAAATGTACATGCACAGGAAAATATCAGAATACGAATATGCGACTTTTGTAAAGAATATTTTAGCATGTACCATTCACTTAATGAATTCTTATGTATCATTATCTTTTTCAGTTGATTAGTGTGATTTTATTTTAAAGCCCAAATAAGTTGTCAATATTGCTATTGAAATTATCCACTGGTTAGTAAAGATTTTTCTAAAACTAAATCCTAAATATTGTTAAAAAAAAACGAACTGCTGAAATCTATCAAATTTAAGAGTAATATTTTCAATTATGATAGTTTGTACATTAGTTGTCATCCTACCTTTCATCATATCTCAATAAAGTGTCCGATAACCGAAAATTGAAAGATATATTTTTGCCTTAAATCAACTATCCCACTGCTCCTTTCCAGTGAGACGTTAATCCGACCGACATGCGACAACCAACCACCTTCCCCAATCACATGAAAAGTATTGATTGTTTAAATAAATAATTGGTGGAGGTGTCTCTGTCAAAGTACCTGTGGCAGTGGAAAAAGAAACGTCCCCTATGAGCGAGCATCTTCGGGGTGGAATTCTATTGGCTGGATGCTCGCAAGTAGGAGAAGGGGAGGAGCTATTGATCTTGGGCCTCTCGGATCCCACTCACTTCGGCTCCCGTACTTGCTTAGTGCACGTGCATCTTTAGCATGCCGAACATCCTCTTAGGATTGCATCTTGCTGCTCTTTTTCATTCTTAAATTCCCGGTGTTTGATGTTGAATGTTAATTGTGTTGATGTTTTAGAAGTTGTTAACTGTTGAAAAATCGGACTTTTTGATGCTGAACAAGTGAATTTATTGTGTTAGTCTCCGAATCATCAGTTTACCTGCGCTGCTTCAAATGAGTATCGCTGTGATTAAGATATCAAAATTTATATCCCGTTGCAAGAATGTATTTTTATCTTCAAAATTTATGGGAACAACTGTTATTGTGAACTCGGAGAAAATTTTATATATCTAAAACTAAAAACTATTGAAAACAATTTTGAACTTGATCAAATTTGGACTAAATTGATTAAACTGCTATATGAGCTCTTCCAAAAATTATTCTAATATCTATATTTGATTAACAACGCAATCGAACTTATTGATACAATCTTATATTTACACTTAAACAGTCTCACTCACTTGAAAACTTTTTTTGATATATATGCTCGAGTAGCTTTGTAATTGTAAACTTGTATTGGATATAAACTTCTACTACATATATATTATTAATAAACTTCTAGTGATATCTAAACATGATATACTTATACTGATACATATACTTAAAAAACTTCGACATAAACTGCAATTGAAGACTTTTCTCAATCAACCTTAGTTGATTAATTTCTTGACATTACAATTAAGCTATAACTTGATCAACTTCTACTGACTTATAAACTGGAGACATCAACTAGCTACATCACATCGCTTAAGTCTTTGCATGATAAACCTCTATGAGAATTTTTACCTGCTCAGCATATCAATTTACGTTTTTTGGCTAACTAACTTCATTCATACTCATTTCAATTTAGCTAAATGCCGGAATGGAGCTAGTTCCACTCTCAGGTTCTGCTCTCAGGTGCAGTTCGGTTACAGTGCCGGGTTGCAACCAGGATTCTAATCCTCAACTCGGTTGTAGCAAGGACTCAAACCCTCAACCCGGTTGTAGCAAGGACTTTGAACCCCAACCGGGCTGTAGCAAAGACCTCGATCCCCAACCGGGTTGTAGCAAAGACGTAGAGATCCACCTGAGCTCGAGTCGCGAACTAGTGCTACGCTCGAGTTGTCACCGATTCGTACTACGCCCGGCCTTTCGGAAAGACAACGCCGAAGACAGCAGCGACGACGAAGATTCTGTCTTGTCGCTAGCCAAACGCGCAGTCATTGAGCTAAACGAGGTTTATTTTGATGCACCGCCGTCACCGCCGCCTCCGGTGATTCCGGTGCGATGCCGCCGGAAAAGCTTGATGCCCGGTTACCCGACTGACGATGCCCTTCTGTCTTGCCTCTTGCAGCGACTGCCCATGAAAGACTTTGCTGCGGAGGTCCGTGCCTCGATGGATGTCGACCAGTTCCTCAACCAGGCGGTGCTTCTTCTGGATGTACAGGACACTTCGGTCGAGGGGATCATCGACAAGATGCTTCACAAGGTAAGAATTCACCTTCATACCAGTTGGATTGTCAGAAACCTTAGTGAACCACCTTTTACAGTTAGTAGATAAAACGAAGGCTCAGTGTAGTTTCAGTGCTGGTTCCAAATGTTGTCCCACTGCCTAAGATTGCCCTGACAACTTAGTTCACACTTGAATAGCCAGGCCATGATTTGAAGACTTCATTTTATATAAATGAAACTCAAAAACCATAAATGTATGTCAATTTACTAAGGTTTATAACGATCCACTTAGAATAATATCACTTGTACTAATATTTACTGTCAATACTTGTTAATATCACTTGTACTAATACTTACGGACAGGTCGTTGTTTTAACGAGTTGGTGAACGCTCTCTTTCAAATTGGTGCATTCTTAGCCAATGAAAATCTGCCACCAGATTAAGCTGGTGAACGCAGGTTACTATTTCATTAAAATTGCCATGACTCTTTCTATGTTAGTAGAGATTATATCTAGTGAATTCAGTGCTAATGCATGAACCCTGAATGCCAAATGAATGTTTTGAGATAGGTAAATCTACGCCTAGATAGAATTGCCCATTTTGCATCTTACGAAAAACCGTATCTTATCTCCAAATGAGTCAAAATTTGCGGCTCACCCCTTTTCCACTCACCTTAATACGAACATCGATCAACCATTATGCACGTTTCCCTCCACATTCTTCAAGCACATAAACCATTAAATAATGTATTTTACACACACAAGCTTTATATCTTCACTCTTCTGAATAATAAATTGTTTAAAATTACTTGAAATTTTCAAATTAAACTGAATTTCTGAATATGGTTTTACTTATTTTATTCACGACATTAAATTTTATTAAAACTAGTTTTATAAAAAATATTAATAAGACTTGCATTTGTTTTTACATAATGCTACCTAGTTTGTATAAGTTTTAATACTATTGCATTTTACGTAGTTTTTGTTAAACAAATTTAGGAAATTCTCCAACAAACTCTCCTTACAATCGACATATTTCGCCATTTACGCGCAACTAGTTTTGCTGTGCTCGACAAGATTAAATGATGACGATAAAAGATTTTGCTCTAGATAGACAAGTTTATCAGTTTATTGATCGTTTATTCTATTATGACCAAGCAAGTAACTTGGTTAGATGACATTTCAAAAAAATTTCATCGCTTTCATATAGAATAACGCAGAAAATTTACCATTGGGTAGAGATAGTGACGCACTAAGAAAATTTATTTCACTATTTCCACCTGAAATACCATGAAATTAGTTTTAAGCAGCACTGTGAAAAAATCACAGAAAATGTCTGGCAGAATAGATACCAGAAAATAGCCGTAATTATACGGAAAAATATGTTTAAATATTTTCCCTGCAATAAAGGAATACATAAAATACTAGTGCATAAGATATATTATTCTGTACTGATGGGTACGTTAAATAAAAATAAAAATAACTGAACCAATGACCCGTTTACGAACCCTCATAGTAGGCTTAGCAGCAAAACTACACTGTGAAAAAAATCTGTAACCATAACAAAAAAAAATTTGTAAAAAACTTTTCTTAGAAAATTTCTAGTAAATAACTACTAAAAATAGTACTGTAAAAGCACTTAATATCTTTGTGTGAACAATACATATATATATCGTATATTTACAAGACTTTTTTATGTATCCTATACAAGGAATGTTTTGGTAATTTTACAAGACTCTTTTATGAATCCTAACCAAGTAATGTTTTTGTAATTTTACAAGACTTTTTTATGTATCATATACAAGCAAAGTTTTTGTAACTTTTCTTTTGTAGGATGCATAAAATGGTCTTGTAGTGTTTTTGTAACTCTACAAGACGAAATTATGCAGCCTACACAACCCAGGTACTGGTAGCAATATTAGCCAATATTTTTAATGTCTTTGAAAAAAATTAAACTACAATATTCATCAATATTTGCATATATAGTTATTTCATATGTAAAGCTCATTTTTAAAAATGTCATTTAAGATAAATGGAATATTTTATAAATTGATTATGACCGATTGCACATTTAAACAGTGTAAAAAATGACAGGCCAGTTTCTAGAATTAACTCGCTTTGGAGTTGATGTCTAGTATATAGTATTCAATATAAATAGATGTACTTAATATTATTGTTAACTGTTGTTTGCTGTAACATAGATTCTGGAAATTAGATGAACTTATTATTCAGTAAACACAATACTAATGAAGTTTCTTTGCAATTACTTCATTGCATTCTTTGCAATTACTGTACCTGCTTCATCCCCAGAACCTCTGCCACTTTGATGGATAGATAGATAATTAATAGAGGTGCCTACTTGTAAAGACCAATAGAATGTCTCCCTAAATTATAGCACACAAGTAGACATTCATGGTGGCTCTACCTCCCGCTGTACTACTTTAGTTTGTTATAGTTTGCTTTTGCTATATGCTAAATAATTCAGCATGTAATGTTAAAAAAATTATTGTTATTCACAAACATGTTTACTACCACAAAATTATTGTGATCATAAAAATATTTTAGAATTATAATTTAGAATGATTTTTTTTGGACCTAAATAGATTCAATAACAAAAAAAAATGGTTTAATCCTATATTTTTGTTTTCAGTAAATTTCAACCCGCCAAATACAGAATTTTATTTGTGTGTATGAAAATTGTTTTTACAAATGTTTACAAGAGGAACTGTATGTTTATATTCTGCATTTACATAGGTAATAGAGGCACTTAGAAGAAACATTTTTCAAAAATCTATTTTTTCTTCAGATTGTAAGTTATGAAGAAAACAAATTAAAACTACAAAAGTACTACATCTACAAAAATTAGTACTATTTATTATTACTACACACATAATTATACAGAGACAGTTACATAATTATACAGAGACAATCCACCTTTTTAATACCTAAAAAAGAAATATAAATGTATATAAAATTTAATTGTTTTCATAACCATACATAATGATCGCTATACAAGAGATTTTCCTGTCTTTAAACATTAACAGTCTTGTGGCAGTCACGAACACACGAAAATATGCAAAACTCAACTAAAATTCCTAACTATACTGATTACTGACACTAGTTAAATTTCAGGAAGGAATTTTTAAAGAAAATATAGGGATTTATAGGATTATTTCAAGTAAATAAGGAAATTTATCAAATAAATATGGAAATATTTTTATAAAAGTAACAATATTTATCCATATGTTTTTAACGAAGAAAAAATAATGGAAAACATATGGTCCCTGATTTAGTTTTCAAACACATGATCGTATAAAAAGTTATAAAAATAATATAAAAGTGCCTTTCATGATGCCAGAGGTTATTTCATCCCAACAGATTTCTTCTCAATTTTCAAAAATACCTTTATAAAACCAAAACTGGAAACCTGTACGAGTTTATAAAAAAAAATCAGGGTCGGATAAATCAAAACAATTTTAAAAAAAAAAATAATAAACATGACTAATCGGTCTTTTAAATAAAAATATACCAATTCTTTTTTTTTAATTTAATTTGCAAGCTTTATAAAAGATCAGGAAAAAAATTAAAATATAATTTTTTATTAAAATTTCCCGCAAGTTAACAAAAACACTAACTTTGTTATCTAAAATTACATACGATACGTTAATGATATCAAAATAATAAAAAAAACACTTACCTTTATTATTATATGACCAAGAGATTTTAGTGAAAATGGAATCATAGTGCTAAAATTATTATTAGACCATTTAGTTTGGATTTTGATTTTGTAGCTGTTTACTGCCTCGCAGATAAACTCATAACCCTTATTTTTACACGACAACCTGTAAGTTACACTGTTAAATACAAGCAAGCAGAGTAAGCAAGGTGTTTTACGAGAAAATCGCAGAATGGCCTTGAAAACAAATCGAAAACCAAACAATCGGATCGCAAAAAAAATAAAAACATACATGATGTCGGGAATGGCGGCAAAAAGCGGACGGGAGGGGGGGGGGAAGAGGGAAAATAAAAATATACGATGATATCGAAATCGAATAAAGTCGATTTAGAATAAAATATGCCAAAAAAAATAGAAGTAAAAGAGCACTACGAGGCCTGTTTAAATTCAGAAATCTATAATAAAAAGTTACACAAAAAAAAGTGTTAGATTTAGAAATAAATCACAAGTTACATATTCTAAAACCTTTATCACTTTTGAACCACACCAACTTCACAAACAGATTAAGTTACCTAAAAAAAAAATTCGGAAATTTATTTGTGTCACTAAGATTCGTTACAAATTAAAAATAATATAACTTAAAAAGCTATTTTTTAAATTATAAAGAAACAAAACTAGTCCAAATTTAGTTTAAAACGAAAAAATTCGTACCAAAGAATATATTCGATCAAAAAATGTATATCATTACCTCTTTTAGTTTTAAAAACTAACAAATATATTCATCAATATGTTTAACATTAACGGTAAACAAGTCGAAAAATCCCAGCCATCCAGGTTTATATTTTAAATTATTAAAAACAAAAGTAAACTAGTATGTTATTTTTCTTTCTCATATTAAATTAATCTTATTTATTTTCCTTTCGAAGAATTTTTTTTTTCAATAAAAATACATGAACTTCAAGCAACTTCAGTGCAACTTCAAGTCGAAGATGATTGTTTGAAAGAAATTGCGAATACTAGAACATTTCCTGTAACTGTAGAAATGAAGATTTCTGTTCAGAATTACAAATACTTTTTTTGTAAAATTGGTTATTTCTGTAACGTTACAAAAACATTTTTTGTATGTTTACAGTATTTTTTCTCAGTGTACTGCATTATCACGGTCGTGGATGTAGTTTGTATAAATCTGTATCAGTGGTTACAAATTTTATCTGTTAAAGGGGAAAATGTGTCTTTTGAAAAATTGAGATGCAATTTTACAATAAATTTACGAAGTACGAAGTTTTTGAAAACCTAAATTTTCTGTGGGAAAACAACAAAAATTTCTAATAGAATTTTCTTACAGTGAGGAAATTTTCTTACAGTTGTCCTCTCCCCTTATGAAAACGTTTTGCATGATGGTTGTAGTATTGTAAACACTATGCGTACACATTTATTATCGCTAACATTTCGACCAAAGCCAACTTTTTATAAAGTGACAGTTTAATTTCTCTAGTTCAAAGGAATAATAATAAAATCATTAATTCATCTGAATTCGTTGAACTAAAGTAATTTCATTCGTTATGTCTTAGTAAAAATTTGAAACATAAAAATTAAACAATTTACTAAAATTTCCACAACATTTAACATAACAGTTATTTAAATTCGGGACCTCGAAAATTCGGGGTCCTAGGTCCGAGACTAACGATTTTTATTGGAGATCGTGCCTTGGATTACATTGATCTTTCTGCCACTAAATTTCTTTTCCCATTCCACAAATTGCGTGAAATGCACTGATAAAAGAAGAAAAGAAGAAGAAGCTTCCATTAATTGTTTTCTACTTGTTTAGTGCCACGCGCAAAAATATTTATCTTCAAGATGTTTTATAATATACAAAGTTCTTTTGGCATGCAATACCTCCAAACCCTTTCAGACAATCTCTCCAAATCAATATGGTAATGTATATCTGGGGGCTGATGCACGTTACCAGCGTTGGGTACTAGCTCAGGTGACGGTCCGTCACTTGACTGCTGTTCAAAATTATAAAGCCCGTCGCCAATGGCCCTCCCCTCATGTATAGCTCTAGTGAGACGGTATTTCGGAAAAAAAATCGGTTTTATTTTGAATGGTGCATTATATATTTAAAATACACTGCTCAAAACAATTAGGGGAACGCTTGGTTTAAACCCTTTCACCCCCAAGGATTCTATTTGGAGTCATCAGCTTGCGATTTTTTTCTCACTAAGTTGAGCTCGAACTTATTTATCGTTAGATGGAATAATCATCTCTTTTGAAGAATTAAACAATGTTTGTTTTAATTAAATGAAAGTATTGAAAAACATGGTAAAATAAAAACCACTCCCAAAAAATGTTATGAAATAAATTTACCATAAATTCTTCACGCTTGCATTCTTAGATGTTTCAAAATTGATTTTAACTTTTTTTAACAAATAAAGTTTTGAAAAAATTATTGTTATAATTTATTCAAAAGTTATGATTCCAATTTTCCTCCCTTAAATTTTAGTTAAAAAATTAAGATTTTTTCCCCTGTTTTTTACCATTTCATTCTCGATGCATAATAAATCTATTTCACAAATTTTAGATTTTTAGAATAAAAATAAAAAGTTGTAACTGAAAAAGTTAACAAAAGTACGCAAAGTGCTCCCCTAATTGTTTTGGGCAGTGTATATTATGTTCTATTTCTACAATAATTGTGTTAGGTGTTATCGAACAAACGATTGATTAAATTAAATTAAATAATAATGTAAGTCTACGACATAAAACTCTTTTGTCACTTATCTTGCAAGTAGTCTTAATATGATTTCGTCCAAACAATGTCAAAATATATTATTAATACGACAGGAATTCGTGACTCGCAGAACAAAGACGATTATCATCAGCTCAAAGCGGATCGTGCTTGCAAAACTTAATCATGTTCCTTGAAACAAAGATGATAACATAGAAGAGTAGTTGTCATATGTTAGAGTAGAACAGAATGAAGCGGGTTAAGATATCATGTAAAATATTTAGCATTATTGTGCTTATTTACATTAAATTGAAAATTTCAATTTGAGAGTAAATCGTTTTTAGAATTATTTAAATTATTTTATCTATATTGGTTTTTAAAATATTAACCATTAAATTTGTTTGACTATAATATATAGAAGTCCCTTAAACATTGACTTTCAGTAAAGAATATGTGTTTGCAATAAACTTAGGAAATGTTTACATATGCTTTTCAATTTCTATATAGTTCTTTTGAATATGAAATATTGTTTCGATTTGACATTTGTTTCTGCCATTAACTAACTCCCTAATAAATGGGATTTCTTATTGTTTTATGTAGTTTGTTAGATAATAAATAAAAATTAATACTCAATGTCATAATGTGGTTAATATATTCCAACTGTTAATAATCATTAATATGTCTTTATCTTTAACCACGTACACTTAAAAATATGTCATACTAAAATTGTACCTTTAATTTAATGTATTTTGAATGTCATTCTAAAGCATAAAAGCCCTTCAAATATGCTTTCTTTAAAGAAAAAAAATTTCGCGTTTAAAAAATTTATATTTAATTACAATAAAAAAAGCTAAAATCTTATATTAGCACTTAGATTTGTGTACTTTACTCTTAAAGTATTAAATTTTTATTCTAAAAGTATTTATACAGTTTTTTAATTCCCTTTTCCAAGAAGCCTTACATTTCTATGATAAAATATTCCTAATTTAACCTCGATGTAAGTGATAATAAGCTTCGGTTATGCCTTTCAATTAAATATAAGTTGACAGTTTCGAGACATTTTCCATAAAAAAAACTACTACAATAACATAACAGCGAATAAAAGTAAAGAGCGAAGAAAAATATGTAAAAAACCTATTGACTGCGGTTTAAGAAAAAGTGTTTTGTATTGAAAAAATACATCACATCTTTACACTTTGCGCTAATAAGAAAGAAAATGTTTTGTAGGTGGTATAAGCAACGTTCATTATTCTTACTGGGTAAATAGATTTTATAAGCTATATTGCAATCTGGTGAGCTTAAACTTTTAACGCGAATTTATAATTAAATCTTGAAAAAGACTTTTTTTATATTCTAAATTTTGTAAAAGGTAAAGTGTTTGTGCTTTAGGGGGTCGTCAACTTTTATAAAGGGATTTTTTTTCTTTCGTTATTTAACTTCTTAAACTGAGGCCTATACTGTAAATTAAAAAAAAAACTGAAGATGATATTTTTTTAGCTTAACAGCTATATTTTCTACAGAAAGTTGAAAAAGAATGTACATAAATCATAAAAAAACAATACCTACAGTCCCTGGACAAATTATTAGACGCACTGTATTTTTTAGTAATGATGAAAACATACCAAAGAATGCCATATCATTAAAAAAGATGTCGATATATGTATTAGGTATAGAAGATAGTATTTTCTATTCAATAGCTTAAGTTTAGGAACACAAATGTCCTTCTAAAGGTATTTTATTCATCATTGATTGATACATGAAATCTTGCTGTGCGTCTAATAATTTGTCCAGGGACTGTATATCTTCATGATACAAATTAATTATTTTTTTATTATATAACATATGTTTACATATAAGCTTGTTGTAGTTTTAATGCCTCAACAGATTTGAATAAAACTTGGAGAATAGGTATATTTTTTCCTGAAACATTCATTATTTACTAATATTTGTAATCAAATTGATTTATTTAATATTTCAAAAGAAAAATAGTTTCATTCATTAGCGTAAATACTGCCATTTAGGCACTCAGGACCGTATAAACTACCAAAATTGTTATGGCTTATAGAAATATTCTTGTAATTCCAAAATAATATTAACATATAGCATCGCACTATGCTGCATAATATTTTAATTAGGATAAAAAAAATGATTATTTTGGCTAAAGAGGTGACCTACAATCTTTAATTTCAAATTTTATAGGCTATGTAAATAAGTCTTTTTTTACTCTTCTAAATTTGGAAAGAAAACAAAGATCGCTTTGGATCTAAAATAGTATAGTAAATGTTAAACAAAACGATGTCATGACTGTTTTCTTTTATTAACGTCGGTAACACATTGACAATATAGTTAAAGGTCTTATGATTTAATTATGCTATACGGAAGATTATCGGCAGTTATTCCCATCTAGTAGTCTATCTGTACAAACAATGATCAGGTCCAATTCGTATTGCATTCACTTTGGAACATCTTAAGGTTGTATCTGGTAGAGAGAAATGCAACTAGCTACAAATTTGTGAGACGTCCCTTTATTGTGACTGTGCATTTTTCCCCAAGCATGCAAAATTCTTCTCCAAGTCATCCTACAAAAAGTGTTTTTATTTATATTTTTCTACCTTTTCTACCTACTTCCCTATACGGTACCCAAAAATTGGTCAAAATATGGATTTTTCAGTTTTTACTTTTTATTATTTACAATATCTTTCTGAACATTTACTGAAAGTTTCATAATGATATCTTTTGTAGAAAAAAGTTATTAAATATTTTCTTGAGTCATTCTTATAAGTTTGAATACGTATTTCGGCTGCTTTCAACCTGTTTTCTCTGTTTCGCGTTTTTCAATTCTTGTGTTTATTAAATCCCTAAGGCTTTTTGGTAATTAAGTTAAAATTTTGTATATTCATATATAAATGGAGCAAAAAATTCTGCATGGAATAAAGTCTACTATGTATTGATGTTTTTTTTTAAATGTTGAATTCAATAATTTGAATTTTTTGTGATTTTCAGTATAAATGCATGTTACTTTTTAACTGTAGCTCACATTTTAAAATCCATGCACAGTTCTTGAACAAATAGTTTTAAAAACAAACTATAAAAGTTTGGTGGAGTTATTCTCAAAATTGAAAGAGGAGTAGCGTTTTTAAAAAGTTCAAAATTTTGACTTTTAAAAAAAAAAGAAAAACTTGTTAGTATTTGTTTTTATTGCTAGAAAATGTTTATTTAGAGTGAAAATTATATAAAACCACTATAATTTACAAGTTTATGTTATTATTTCTAGAAATAATGTTTTGGGTACCGTATCCCCTTAAGACTGTTGGGTCGAGATTTTGTTAAATCCAGAAGCAGAAGTCTAAAGGAAGTTAAGTATACATATGTTTAACCGTACTACAGCACACGGAAGACTTTACAAATATTTAAGATCTAAATGAAGTCGAAGACCTAAAAACGTTTTGAAATATCTAAATACAGAAGAGCGTATAAATAATATCAATAACACTAATCACACATGCAAATATCCTTTACCACATCATTCACGAGTGGATACCTCCTGATATTTTAATAACTAATTATCTAATTAGAACAAATAATTGATTAGATGTCCTACACATCTAAACATAACGTAGTAAACTAACGTTATTATTATTTTAAATGCTAAAGCGAACGTTATGAATGATTTATCATTGAGTGTTTCCATTTTTTTTTCTGAAGCATGCACAAAACTTTTTGATTTATTCTACCATGAATTGAAACATCCTAAATGTTCTTCTTCGTCCCACGTATCTCCTGAGCGAATTGATCGATAACCATCCTTTCGTTTTCACTATTTTACAGCTAGATACTCTGGGATCTGTGTAAAACGAACTATATGGTAGAATTTAACCTAATTTGGTAGAGGGGCCATTAACTACATTAAAAGTAGAATCGTGAAAAAATATTAGTTAAAAAAAAGTTTTCAGTAGGGGAAATTTGGCGTCGTTTCCAAGCTTAAAATCGTCTTAAGAGAAGTTTATAAAAAATTTTATTCTTTTTAATTTTTAGCAATTTTATTGATTTTAGTTTCAAGATATAAAATAAAAAATGTAAATTTAAACTTTTCCTTAAAAAAAGATGTGCAGTTAATGAAGTTTTGGATTCGTTTTTTTTTATATTATAACTTGAAATGACACTAGTTGCGACGCACATTTCAAAACTTAACATTTAGTAAATAAAATAATTTTTAAGAGGTTTTTTCTCCAATGTCTTCTTAGCCTCCCTACTAATTCCGTCCATCAGTTCGCTCTACAGAGAGCCCTGAGTGTTCTCAGTTTTATTAAAGACACCCTGCACTGTTAAAACTGAACGTGGCACTTGGCACCCCCAGGTGAATGGCGGTATGCCGTCAGCTGGACCCCTAGGGTGCTGGAATGGCACTCCTAGGTGATTTACAAGCCCAAGATTCATCGACCCAAGGCAATTCAAAGTTTTGAGGTGCCAAATAGGACCGCCATTTCTCCGCGGGTTGAAAAATGGCCCCCATTTGTCACTTTCAGTTTTAACAGTGTGTATTTACTATAGATCTTTCATTATTTTTATAATCATTTGCTATCTATCCTTTATTCTTTATAACACCAATTTTAACTTTGACAAAATAGTTTAAATTTTTTCAGCAATCAGCAAAAAGTATTTGCATTTTTTCTGAAGCACACAAATTTTTGTCTAAGTCATCCTGCATGAATTGAAACATCCTGTAAAAGGTTTTGAGCAGATTCATTCTGTTAGCTATTTAATAATTAAAAATCTTATTATAATACAAAAACATCAACTCGATGTCCTTTCACATCAAAACCTAAAATCTACCAGATTAATATTATTATAACTATCACAAACGAGCGTTGCGAACGATTCTAAAAAGTGTTTTTCTATCTCCTAAAGTAAGAATTTTTCTCCTTGAATTGAAACATCCTGAATGTTCTCTGGTACCCGGTTAAAAGCTCTTGAGCGAATTGATCGATACGCCATCCTTTCGGAAGAACTACACCTGAGAATCGGCCGGAACTTCTTCAACCCATTTCGGGTACCTCGCTCTGTCAATACATTGCTATTTAGGGAAAGACACTTTGGGACCCAACATTCTGCAATCGAAATTCTATTCCGAGAATAAATGGCTGCTCTAATTGTATAAACCAAGTCAAGTTTTGTGAAGAAATAATTAAGAAAATGTGCTGTGTGCGTGTTTTTTTAAAATTAATTTTGGAGTATCTATTTTTATAATTGTGGTTAAAATGTTAAAGTTCAAAATTTCTGGCCATTCGAATGTGTGTTACTAAAACGTTACGATTGAAAATAACATGTGTGTAGGGATTGATTATAAATTTTCAAATGGTCCGAGCTGTCTGCAAAATCTTATGTGGATGCTAAAGTTGCTTGTTTAAAATATACAGTAGATCTTTTTGTATGTCTGAACAATGATAATAATATTTCTAAAAAATTTATAACAAAACCAAGTGATATCAACCTAATACCAACATTATTCACTGCGTCAGGAATTTTATAACCACAAATTCGTAGTTAAACTAGCCCTATGTATGTGTAGGATGGCTGATAGAACCTGTGAAGGTAAAGTGTGGAGGAAGTTAAAAAGGAAGGTTATTTTTATTAAAGAAATCAGTCAGAAATCAAAGATCTATCTATATTGCATTTGGAATTGTTTATTTATTTGAATCCGTGATATCGACTAAAACAAAAGTATACCGTTAATGTAGCAACTATAAAATTTCTATACAAATGGACATGATATCTTAACCATTATATACAAAATTGAAAGTTATTTTATATAGGTAACAAATGCATGTTCACAAACATTTCATGGATCTTTTATCTTCATGCAGAACAGGCGAGGTAAAACTTGTACATTTACTTCCGGAGATTTTTTTTTCGACATGTAAAATGAACTTTTTGTCGACAAAATGGAAGATTAACCTGATAAAGTTTTGTTGGAGAGTTACTAGAAAGAAGAGAGAAACAGAGAATAAAAAGAATGAAAAGTAGCAATTAGAATGTTCTGAAAATAAATTAGTCTAAATTTAGACTATTTCGTTTTAAATTACATTTCATTCATGCGTAGCAGTCATAAGGAGGCTTAATATAATTGTATTTCTTTATATGACAAAATTCATCAAAAGGAGGAAATGTAAACATTAAAGAAGACTTGCAATAATTGAAGTTCTAAATAAAGTAAAAGATAAAGATTTTTAGAAAATCTAAGTAAATAAGAAGATACAATGTATTTCTCAAAGGCGTTTTAAAAATATTTTTAATTTCAAAAATATCCTCGTGTGAAACTATTTTTCATATTTGATTTTTGTTTCGTAAGCAATCAGTTAAAGTATGTTATTTGAACCATGTTTTTTTAAAAATAATGAAACAATCTTTAAAATATTTTTCGAAATTTTTTCCCTAAATTTTGATGTTAAATTTCTTGAAATGTATTGAACCAAAATGGTCTAAATAATTTTGACTGCACAGTTACTTGAATTTGTACAAGTGTGGTACAATAAACAATGATTAATGTATAACGAACAAAATTACTTTCTAACAGGTATATGTACTAAAAAATAAAAAAATAAAGAAATTTAGTTTATTTTAGATATGTGTGTCATTTTTATATTATTGTAAAACTGCAAACTCTAAATAACTGATACTCATACTTTTTCTATACTTTTCCGAATTTTTTTAGTACTTTTTCTCTTCTGAAGCACAAACGAAATAACGTACCACTCCAAATAAATGTCTAAGAGCAAAACTCTATAATGCTTCCGAGAGACATTTCTACAAAAGTCTAAAAATGAGAGAATATAACTCGATTATTCAATTTATTCGAGTGAAACCTCTTCTCGAATTCCGATATCAAGCTCGCTGAATTCACTTCAATTCAAAGTACCATAGACAAACTTTAAAGTTTGACAGTTGGGCTTCAGAATGAAGCTGTCAAGAGGAAATGGAAATGTGATTTGGAAAGACCGCCTGAAAAGTGTAATAATGTTTCGATAAAAGCAATAATAGTCCATTATATGAATTGTTGAACTTGCAGTTGAAGAAACATAAGCACAAGTATTAAATAGTTATATTAAAAACAGTTTTTAAAAATATGTGATGGGATAACCAAGTTTGAAAAAGTAAAATGACAAAAAAAAATTAAAGTGGTGAAAAATCCGTTCAATAATATTCGCTAGATAGTAAATAGGTATTTTTAAACGTCTAAAACAATGTATGGATGACTCAAACTTTTTTTTAATTATTTTCGAAATCAAATATTATTTCTAAGTTAAACTCATAAAAATTAAGTTATCTTAAATTTGAGGAATTATCCTTTATTCGTCACTCTTTTTACGTTCAGAGCAACAATAAATAATTTACAAAAATTAAAAGTTAATGTATCGCGTTCATACTTCTCTTAAGACAACAAAATAAGTCATTCGTGAAAGCAAGAAGTTATTACATTTCTTAAGATTCATATTTCTTTTGTAATACAAAAGCTATTAAAACCTTCCATAAAATTTCTAACACACATCAAATAAAAAATTAAAACCCTAGGAGAAGTACCTATGTCCCTCAATGATTTTGTTAAGAATCGATAGACATTTGTGGAAAAGTCCCCCTTAAAAAAACATTTAAAAAATTGTAAAAACTTAATATTTCGGTAAAATAATTCTATATTGATTATTAAACGAAACAGTATCAGTATTAACGATCAAAACATTCGAAATGGTGTTTTATAGCAACTTAATCTAGGGTGGCCACAATTAGGAGCACTGGCAACATTGATGCATTTCCTTTAATATGTACCATTTAAAAAAAATAACAAACAAAAACTACATATCTTAGTTTTATGAGTTTAACTGCAGGCGATTCTCCATTTTACATCATCCATATTTCTGAAAAATATTACTTTCAGAATACAACACCTAAAAACATAAAAAGCAATTTTAGCCACTGGAAGTGATAAATTGTAACGAAGAAAGCTTGTTTAAAAGCACCAAAGGAATCACAATTGAGATTTATCAAATTTGTTTGCAAACTTGTAATTTTTTTTCTCGCTACTTCATAAGATTCCCAAATAGGTGCCAAGGGATTTAAGTAAAGAATTGTGTGGCTCGGAGAATTACTTTCGATTCTATTACGTTATTTCACACAAAAGAAACACTTATCCTCGATATTGTAAAAAAGTTTTGTAACCGTTTTATTTCATGTTTTGGAGAACAATTTCTGCTTTTAGTTTGTGATGTTTTTTTTGTTTAAATGTATTTTATTATTCAGTTAAAAGAACAACTTTAACTATTCAGAACACTAATGCTAACGAGTTTGAAAAAAATTCGCAGACATGCACGTAATGCACATTTAGGTATTTTTTGTCTTATATCCGGTAGCAAACTCAACACAATTTCAGCTATGTTTACGAAAAGTTTTAATTTATTACAAAGTAACCATTTTTAATGTGGCTGTTTTTATTTTCTTAATGATTATTACTACCTTTTTTGTCGTACATTTTTCGTGTTCGTTAAAAAATAAAAGATTCTTAATATTTCAAATTGAATGAGTTCCCATTCCGTCATACATAACAAAGTAATATAAAGAAGTTTTATTAAGAATTTACCGAATTCAATTTATACTTATGTACTTCTATACGTTTTTTTAGTAAATTCTGGTAGATGAGTCTTCTAAACATACTATTTCTATTACAATACTCGATTTAAACGTTTATTAACTTAAACTCTAATTCTCACTATAAATCCATTCGTTTATGCTTTCTATCTATATGCCGTCTAACAGTTTAAACAATTTGGTGCTTCCTCGTATCCAAGATAAATTTGATAAATATTTTTATATTTGCATTAGTTTATTTCTCAGAACAACTGCTATAAAAAAACGTTTTAAAATCTCCAAAATCCTTAAATCAATGGATCGGTTTCAAACAATAAAACTCAGATATATATTCTTTTTTTAAATCAAATAACTTATTTTTTGAAATGATCTTTCCTGACTAAGCTAAACGACCTCTGATTCTAAGTTACTCCGAGATTATTAAAGTTGAAGAGGAAATTGAATCTAGTAATCGAATGCTTTATCCAATTATCCAGATCATTTCAGTATTTTAACAAATGGGAAGATTGTCCCGGTACCGGTACTTTGGATCCAAGACGATAGGCAACTTGATTCCTTGGTAGGGATTTTTCTTCAGTTTTTCAAAAAATAATTTAAAATATCAATCGAATATTTTGCAATTGTTTTTTTCAATTACTGAATAACTTCGGCGTGTTAGGTTTTTTAGTTTTACATGTATTGTCTTTTTTACTGTTTTGTTTAAGTGTTTTTGTTATTGTGTTATTTAAAAATTTGAATCCAAACATTATTTAAATAATTTTTTACTTTTAAAGCATTAAAGAAAATACCTATTTTTCGTTTTATTTTCAAAGAGTGACTTAAATGTATGCAAAGCCCATATTTTTTTAATACACGTTTGCATTCAAAAATAATTTTTAATGAAATTTATATATTGTGTTAAAAGTGTAAGTACTTAAAATTAAATTTTGTTTTTAAATATTATAAAATAGTAATAGCACATTTCAAGATTTTTTTAATATGTATTGCCTACAATACTCGAAAATGCTGTATACATTATAAAATTTATTTCTTAATTCTTTTCGCCATTCATTAAAAGTCTTACTAAAAAATAGTTTTAGAGAAAATACAAAATAATGAACTGTTATTCAAAAACGGATGTAGTTTTCAAAATAACTGTTCTTTTTAAAGAATAAAATTACCGTTATCCCTGTTATTTTCCTTCCCTAGACCTGATTGATTTGTGAGTTATTCAGATTTAATCAATTCTCTTTTTCCTATAAAAAATTATACGCATTCGAGGAACAACATGAATTTCCTTTAAGTTGTATTTTTATTTTCCACAATAGGGAAATGAAAGGAGCATGAATTATAAATAAAAAGGCTTTGACTCGCTTTGATTTTAAGTGAGGGCATTTAGGAGTATTATGCAAACTCTCGTTGATGTAATTAAGCATAAGACTTTGCTTAGTTAACTCTTTTCCTTCTCAACTTGTTTGGCAATTAATTTTGTTGTTTACTCAAGTAAGCGTATCTCTTTCTCCTGAAACAAGTTGAGAAAATTGCCGTCCGCATTAGATTTCAAAAGTATTTTCTAACTAATTATTTAATTAACATATATTATCTTAATTGTCACAGACCTTTTGACATCACTACAGTAAAATTAATTTTTAATGTGCTTATTGACGGTTTTAATATATATATTACTTTAGACTGATCATGTTTTAATTTAAAGATAAACACATTCCAAGGACTTTAAAAAAAGTGTCCAAATTAATTTTATAAATAATTTACAGATCTTATGATGTGAAGGTGTAAACACTTTCTATAAATATATCTAAAACTATATTTTAAAATTAAGTAACAATTTAAACTTTAATTTGGATAATAGATTTATTTTTATATTTTTATCTAACTATCAATAACTAACATTTAACTGCGGAAGCGTACTAATTGTGTATAATTTCTAAACTAGTGAAACGCATTTTACGCAAGTTACTTTCAGAAATTTATAGATACTTTAACCCAGGAATATAGTTAATTTACAAATACAAATAATTTATATGCAACTATAATACCGTAATAGACTAAATATAAATAAAATATAATTTACTAAAACAACATTACTACGATTGAAACTAAATTTATTGCCTGTATTTTACATCAAATATTACTCATTAAAAACCGTCCAACCGTCGCGTCGTCTAATATATAGTGGGAACTAGGGACATTTGACCCATAAGGATACATGACCTAATCTATTTTTCTCAGCAATGGAAAAGTTTTATGAGTTGAAAGTGGCATCACTTTTTTTCCTTTCAGCCAGCTGATCACATGGTGAAAAAACGAGCTGAATCATTGCGTATGTCGTATGTGTTTAGTTATGCGAAGAAATACGTTTTCATGCACTGAAAGTAAATTTTTGAGGCCGTAAGGTTTTTCGGTCTATATTTTTTGGTTTAAAGGAAGATTTTTTCAATTAGTTACTTGTTTAATTCATGATATTAACTAGTTACGTGCATAATAGTGCTAATGTAATTATTCGCAAATGACTTTGTTTTGGGGTTAAACAAAAAAAGTGCAACTAAGGATAATTGACCTGAGCCAATTGGGAATATGTGACCCAAGTAAACAACACAAAAGTAGACAGAAGACCAAGTAAATTTTTTTAAAAATCACGAAACCCCAAAAGTAAATGACTGGGTTCTTAACGGAATATAAGGTTTGTTGGCAAGGTACAGGGGAATTGTTTTAGCGAGCTTATAATTCAATATGCAGAAAGAATCGATGGAAAATGTTTTAAATGGCCTGTAATGGATAATACATCCTAAGTTGATATTGATCAAATAGTAGCAATTCTTCAACCACCTGCGTTTTCTCTGCAAAATAAAAGAAGCCTCAGTTTTGTATTTCGACCAGAATTTACTTTTAAATTTGATTATTTTGTTAGTAAAAGCATAATTAATGTAATAAAAATAAAAAGTAATAATTTTGTCTGAAAATACTATAAAATCTATATAAACTTTATAATATGATATTAGTTTTGTTATTAGGTAAAATTTTTTTGATAATTTTAAGTCTTACTACTAACAAATTTTTGGGTTGGGTCACGTATCCCTAATGGGTGGGTCATGTATCTCTATGCATTGGAATACATGACCCAAAACTAAAGTTTTAAATAATTTATATTTTACTACTATTGCAGTTAATACTACAGAAAAATACTAATATATATTGTGTACTACTTTATGAAGTATAAATTATCTGCATTTACACATTCATATATAGTGTTTTTTAAAAGTTACAAGCAAAAAACTTCGAGTTGAGTAATATGTCCCTGGTTCCCCCTGCTATTTGCTTTCATCTGAAA
This sequence comes from Oedothorax gibbosus, assembly GCA_019343175.1. Taxonomy (NCBI): domain Eukaryota; kingdom Metazoa; phylum Arthropoda; class Arachnida; order Araneae; family Linyphiidae; genus Oedothorax; species Oedothorax gibbosus. The sequence continues at coordinate 2,119,921 of JAFNEN010000023.1, read as the reverse complement.
GAAGATACAAGACGCTGTTTGTTGTACCGTTTTTACGAAGAAAAATCAAGCTCTAAAATATGTTTAGTATTTTTTTGTAAGTGATAAAGGGACGAAAGAAATTGAAATTCATTGTTAGATTACAAAATATTGTGAAGAAAATGCCTCCTTTAGTGATTACTTTATAAAGTTGCTGAAAACGTATGGTTACAAAACATTTGTGTATGTTTTTCTTTTTATATATCATACTATCAAATTAATAATCGAGTAGCAAATTATCAAATGGATCCAAGAATGCGTACCATTTAATCTGCTAAAGGGTCAAAATCTTAATTATGTGGTGAAAAAACCCAACCGAGAAAATTGAGATCGCTTTAAGTTCAAATTTCCAATATGAGTTGAGAAACGCAATTTTCTTACTTTATGGATTTATGAGGGAAATTATAATGACACTAAGCTCATAGTGAGGGCTATTTTTATTCCAATAGAGAATGTGCATTATGCCGCGTATTTCATATTGTGGAATTATAAGTTAATATAATTAACGCTATATATAATACTTTATTATAGACGGGTACAATAACAAAATATTAGTACCCTATAGCGAGTAGTACAATAAAATTGCTTCGTATGGTAAAAGCTGTTATCCTTTTATTTTTTATTTAGCAAAAAAAAGGCAAATTTATTCCTTTGTTATTTATCCAAACTCCAAAATCTAAACTATTTTTTCATGATTTTTAAGATTTTGTATATTTCAAGCAAGCTATCAGCAATATACCTTACGTAATGCTATTGTTGAATCCAATTATAATGAACGTCAATCTTTCGTTTACTATTGCAATTCAAGACTCAAAGAATTTTTTTAAGTTAGGAGATTTTAACTATGAAAATCCTTTCATGTATTTGCATTTCCTTTGAAATAGTTTAGTTATTTCCAAATAATGGGTTTTACATCGGCTTCAGTTTCAGACAGAAATTAAGCTCTGTGAGAGAAAAAAAAATATTTTTTCCATATAAAAATCATATGACAAATTTTTCGCTTCAGTGCTATAGGCTGTAAAAATAGTTGAAAAGAGCTTTCGTGACTTTAAATATGCGTTGGTCTGGTAAACATACAATTTCAATACATTCAATTTCGAATGACAAGAGTAAAAGTGTTTGAATTTCCTTTAAACTTATCTGGAACTCTTTTTTTTAAGTGTTTACAATTCATTTTTGCGAATTTATCTTTACATATTTTGTTTTATTTCAACTTTTGGCCGATTTCTCGTAACTCTTCATGTGACGATATTTTAGTTTTGCATGAGAGAACTGTTATTGTTCATCCGATCTGTTTAAAAGTTTAAAAAAATCCCTTTTCTTAGTTAGAAATCATTCAAGATATTAATTTTTAACCAGGAACTTATTTTATGGCGTTTCATCGTGTTATTAGTATTCTATGCATGACTGAATGTCAAAACATGTAGTTGTTATCTAAAAAGCTTAACAAACTTTAAATATCTAAAAAACGAAAAAAAAAACTGAACAACTTAAAGTCTTTTAGTGAAAAGTTTTAAAACTATCTATTTTTTGCTATTACAATAAACCATTGTGATGAATTTATATAGCATTATACGGGGAGTTGTGCACTGCAATAATTGGCGGAAATTTTACACCACAAAAACGGAGGGAGCTTTGTTCCACAAATTTAATACAGTGTGGTGCACAGCCAAAAAACACGATTCTTCAGGATAATTATCTGAAGTTTTGAGTTTCTATCGCATTTATCCACAAGAAAGTGACTAATCAGCTTGAAGTAGACCAATTATCGAAATAATTAAGAATTGCATTGAACTTGGCAGATTTGTAATTTCGCATAATTTAGTCATTTGAGTGGGATAACTCCTATTTTTCAGTTAGTTTACTTTTCGCACGTAGTGATACATAATATACGTTTAAGCATATTTTTTAACTATTGAATTGCAGATCATTTTATTCTATATAAATGAGAAAAAATCCATTATAATTCTAATTTTTAAAGATTATTTTATTTTAACATAATCATACATTACAATGTTTATTAAATTGTTTATGTGCGCTTAAAAATTAAAAAAAACAATGGATATACCTAGCCTACTTTTAAAAAATATGATTTTTCCAATTGCTTCAATCCATTTCTAAATGTGTTAGAAGTATTAAATTGCGTGCACATACATATAACTACAACTGTCCAATTAACATTGAAAACACACAAAAATTAAATTTACTTGTATATAGAAATCTTTACCATAAAAGCATAAACCTTTGTGATTTTATTTGCTTGAATGTTACTTTATAACCACCCTGTACTTAGAATATTAGATAGAACATACACTAATGTACTCTAATATATTTATTATTAAATTACTTGAAACATAAGGCAGCAAAATTTCATTGTGCTTGAGTGCGTTAAGTTATTTTTCAATTTGATTTAAATATCCTCTATTCACTGTTTTAAATAAATGTTTCATTTCCAAACATATTCGGTGTTAAAGAAGATAATGAAGGAAGTTAACCTAGAGAACCAAGCCAGAAGAATGTTAATATTGGCTATACTTTTTAAATTTTAATTTAAAAAAATACATTATCTGATATGTTTCAATTTTATTCTGCAGGTCACAACAAAATTAAATCCACAGATATTATAACTGAATTTTTTAATTTTGTTGAATCGTCTAGATTTACGAAATTCATTCGAATTACGATCTCTTAGTAAAATTTCTCGATTTATTTGAAGGTGTAGGGCAAAATTGCAGTTAAATTAATAGAAAAACAGCACATAAAATTAGTAAACACGACGAATAACACTGAAATCCAATGCTCGCATTGTTCATCCTAACCATAATCATATTAATTTGCAATTCAAAACAACCTAATGAATGTAACTCTGTTATTGAAACTACATCCATTCATTGTACAAAAATTTTTTAAGGAGTTCTATTCTTAAACTCATTAAGAAGGATTACTTACGTGTCTCAGATTCCAGAACTCAGAATGAATTAATTTTTTAAAGAGAATTTGCAATTCAAAGATGGAACCAATTCAATACAATAATCTCGAAGCAAATCCTGTAGTCTTAGTTCCTTATCCTACCTCATTCAAAAGTGATATTAAAAAATTAAAATGTTCCATGACCGACTTTTTATATTGTATGTTATTTATTATTGAGTGGAGATTGTATTTACGATGGTCATAATTAAACAATTTATTATCGTATATTTCTTAATTAATGAAATGTTTTCCATAATAAAATGGCTTTTCAGCTAATTAAAGTGTAACAAATGATCTATATAAATTGAAATTCTCGTCTTTTTATGAATTTTATTTCAGATTTTATTGGTTGGATATAAGCCAATACATATATTCCAACACAAATTTTAATTAACGAATATAGGCGCGATATAGAAAATAGTTTTTATGATTTCACATTAATTCGTTTTATATTCTATAATTTTTATATTCTTCTTATTCACACACTTTTTGGAATAAATTATACGGTGGTTTTATTTTGTATATTACATAAAACACTTTCAAAACAACAAAATATGCCAAGTTCTGGAATTGTTAAATAGAAATTATGGAATTTATAAATAGAAACTAATTAAGTTTTATAATCTTTCCAATCCAGCTTCAGACTTAAATGTGTTAAATATGACAGTAAAAAACGGTATTACCTATTATTTTTCCCAAATCCAAAGGAAATCTAACTTATTTTTATTAAGGATTCAAATTCTATGTTTACTATTATGCTCAGAAAAAGATGTGTTGACTTTCATTTCAAAAAAATTGTGTTGTTCCTCTTTATCTTTAATGTTTTGGGTTAATGGCTGCACTAAAGCTTTAAAACTATATATTACGGTACTTTACAATGAACGTAACCATCAGTAACAGTTTTGTTATGTATATTTTAGAAAATAATATATTTTACAGTTCTTTGTCAATCGCGCATGGATATAATAATCGTCTTCTCCCGCGATATGCAGTTGTGTTGAGGCAACAAAAATTTTGTGTTCGTGTGTCATTAACACAATTCTTGTATTGAAACAACACAATATTGTAATGTTGCTATTTTTGCACAATATATTTGTTCTGTTTGAACACATGTTTTTATCTTAGTGTACGCGCATTTCCCCTACGCATATAAAACACTGTAATAATTTATCGTACTAATGTTTTAAAAAGTAAGAGATGAGGAACAAAACCAGAAAACAATTTTATAACAATAAAAAAAACTTCTCCGGCATGGTATTTTTAAGACGCGTAAAAATAAAATTTTCTCTTTGAATTTAAATTTCTGTTAAAACAGTCTTAACCAACTTATACCACCCATACTTTTTGCTATTTCACCTCGAAAACAAACAACGACTTCGTGTATGTTTTTTTGTCTTGTTAAATTGATTAATGCTATGAAAGCACGTCTACGGGGAGATGTTTGTCCCTTACCAAAGAAAGAAAATCGATTGACAGATGGCTTTTCTGTTTCAGCCCCACTACACATGGCCGCAATGAAAGCTCGTTAGTGGCCTGAGTTGTGGCTGGTATTAACAGAAAACGAATATTACACTATAAATTAACCTACAAAGAGTGGAGTTCATATACTATAAGGTGGTGGTTAGTCATGGGTTATTTTACGTGTAAATATTTGTGGTATTTCAAACCTATTAAATTGATCATTCGATTAAAGTCTTAAAATTTTTGTGAGATTAAAAAGAAATAATTTTTTGTCGCTTTTAGTAAAAAATAAAATATGTTGACGAAAATAAAGTTTAAATTTACTATTTCATTTTATTATGATACAAAATATGCTTGATCAAAAAAAGTTAGTCAGTATGCAATAAAATTAATGGTTATAACTTTGGAGGGTGACAAAAACATCAAAACAATTAAAAATCATACAAATCAAAATCAGAAATGTAAAGGTAAACGCATCTGAAGAAAATTTTTGGAAAATCTATTTGTTTAATTAAGAAAAATCAATAATATCCGAATTAGTAAAAAGAAATTTGAACCACTTTGCCGTTGATTACCATTAAAGAAGTTTTAAAAAATACATTTACAAAAAATATATATTAATTCGTGGGAAGTTATTTTGCTACTAGTCTACAATTTCATATTAGTAAACAAAAACAAATTTCAACACGTCCAACTTCAATAACAAGGTCAGAGAAGCTCTCCCAAACATAAGCGTAGACGGAAATTTTGACGTCACTGTTCCCAGTGCCGAAGATCGAGAAACCAGTTTGGACGCATTCGGAACCCTAAAATTGTGGTCAGCCGTGAACGAGTGGTTCCGAACAGGTTTTGAGACAGGTTGTCTTCATCTTCGGAACAACGTCCCTCGGAACTATGACGTCAAAATTTCCGTCGTTTGTTTGGGAAAGCTTGTTCGGCCTTAGTAGTTAAGTAGACCGGGATTTCAACCGTTTTGGATTTTAATAATGATACATAAACAGTACACTGAAAAAAATTGTACTTTCTGATCTGTGTAAATCATGTTTTCATTTTGTAATGAAACATTTTGGTTCAAATATGACGACCCATGACGCCGTTCACATACGTTGTCGCTCGAGTTTAGTTTAGTTTAGTTTGAATTATCGTCGCACTAGACGATGTCGCTCGAAGTTGTGTGGTAGCTTTTATTCGTACTCATTTTATTAGCATGGAATTAAACACCAGATGTTTCAATATTGAGTATATGCATGGTGTCAGTAATGAGTATATGCAAGTATCGGACTTGATTAAAATTTACTCGGCGCAATTTTGACTATGCAACATCCTCCGATTTGAGAATTATTCACTAATTTTTGAAAATGTCGTTTTTTAGAGTGTACCACAGCTTAAAATTGTATTAATGTATTTTTATATATAACTATTGAATTTTATTTGTTGTCTAAAATAATATTTTGTTTTTTCTATAGATTTAATATTTTATTTAAATATTTTATTTTGAAGTATGATCAAACAACAAAGAATGTCTGATTTATTTTTAGAGTTTTTATTGTACATAAAACTGCAAGTGTGTTACTTTAAAAAAATATTGAATGCGTAAAAGATTACAAAACTAGTTTTATCTTGTAAAAAACATTTTCAAAAAAGTAAAAAACTTTCATCCAAAAAAAGTGTAGACTCCATTCAGTTAGCGATGTACATTCAAAATCTATTATGCATCGCGTTGCTACATCAAAGTAGTAATGTTTTCTATCTTAAAATACAAAGCGCAAAATGCAATAAATTGAAAATTCTTAAAAAGATCTCACACAAAAACGTCTAACTCTCTAAAAAAAGATGTTATATAATGTCTTTTGAAATAGTTTCGCTTGATGTAATGCATTTTTAAAGGTTTGTGATCATTGAAATCTTAAATAAATATTAAGCCATATTTATATGAGAAAAACTCAAAATATACCTGATATTAAAAAACAGTTTAATAAACATGTTTAAGTTATAAAATTTTTTACAATAAATTCTGATTCATTTGAAAAATGGATAGCCTCAAATAAGCAAAATAAATTGGATAAAGCAAAGTTTTAATAAAATATTTATAATTTTAAAATGATTAAAAAGCAAAAAAATATCGTTGTTATTTTTTAAAATTAAAATATGAAAATATTGATTTTTTAATTCATGCATATCTGAATAAACATATTATTTGTTTTGAACTTGATTTTTAAGAAGTTAGTTTCAAATTTGTTATAGTTCATTTAGTGAGATCCTTTTAAATAAACCTGTAATTAATCAAAATCAAATTTCTTTATTAAATATTTGAGGTTTCTATTTGCTTTCCTACAAGGCAAATTTCACAAAAAAATTATAATTAATATATTTTCATGAAAAAGAAAATCGCTGTACAAGAATGGCAAAGTACACTGTTTTTAGAATATTTTTTCTGATAATTGTATTGTAAATATTTAAGTTGTACAAAAAAATATTTTGCCATCAGATTTTTTTTAAATAAAACATTAAATACTTTGGATGCACATGTAACACGGTTTTTCATTAATTTATTGTTAAAAAAATGAATTTGAGTTGTTAAAATATATGCAAATATGTTCTATTAAGTTGATCTTAATTGTCAAAGAAATATTAATATAACATAATTATACTATATAACTTATCTATGTGTAAAACCCTTTGTAAAAATATTACTAAAAAATTAGATATTTTTTGTAGTTTTATTGAATTTTATGCAGCTAGTGTAAAAAATATGTAGAAGTAGCATTTAAGCAATACTTTTTTCATTTAAAAAGTTAAGTACAAGTTAGTTTTTATTCAAGCAAGTTTCTTTATTTTGTGCTTTTAAAAAACAAAATAAATTCGATTTTATAGTAGCATCACATATATCGGCTACTGTACAACATCAGTAAAATCGGAAAAATAGATAATGTCTGGTAATTCTTTAGATGGCGTTGCCCCAATTTCAACCTAATGATTTCACGATATTTCTTTGGTTTTTTCTTATTCTAATATTTTACGTTCTTCCTTCCTAAATTTCATCTTATGTTCAAACTGTCTGCTAGATATTTGCGTATTCCTAGTATTCTCTAACTTACTTTAAATGTGAAAAGTATTGCTTTATAAAAAAAAGGCCATTAAGTGAAATCGGGATTCCCTCCCAATCACACTTAAACACTGCGCATCTCATTTAAATAAAATTCAGTAGAAGTGTATTAGAACTTTGTGTATTAACATTTGTGATAAAAGTCACTTTTGCATCCAAAGTTCATTTATAAAGTATTAACGGAAAGAAGTTTAATCTAATTTTACCTAGGGTCATGTATTTAGTACACTGTTAAAAATTTTGTGCTTGGTTTCACCATGATATTGGTTCCTAGTAGCTGCAACGGCTGAATGGTGAAAAGTTCCACCATATTTTTGGTATTCGGTTGAACCATTTCTCAGGTTTTTGTTTCCAAATCCAGAAAAATGGTTCAACCAAACACCGAAAAAAAGGTGAAACATTTCACCATTCAGCCGTTGCAGCTACTAGGAACCAATATCATGGTGAAACCAACAAATATCATGGTGAAACCTAGCACCAAATTTTAACAGTGTACATTTATACGGCCCTACGTACAAGTATAGAAAATTTCATACAATTTCATACAAACGACTCGCATGGATATGGTATTTAATTTCCCATTTGATATTTAATGATAAAAATGTTATTTTGTAGTATATGTTGTTGAAAAAAATATAATTTTAATTTCTAAAAAAAAACTTAAAGATATTATATTTACAATATTACTTCCTAAAGCTTTTAAATAATTTAATACAGGTTTTGCTTAAGTTTAAGAATGGCTCACAATGCATAGTAATACGTATTTTAGCTTTCTTAACTAACCATAGCATATATTTTTTTAACGAAATTATACGCTGTTATCGTTTAATGTATTTCATTTGTCAAATTCTACGAATATTAAACCGTAATAATTTAATATGCATACATCGATAAAATATTCGTTTTAATACTATTTTTAAATAAATTACTGTGTTTTACTTAGAAATTACACATGGAATTTTACTGAAATTCTAATGAGTTTAGTTTCTCATCTCTTTTAATATGAAAATACTTTTCGATTCGGATAAAATAAGAAACAAAAACTAATTTACAAAATACCACACAAATATTCGGGGGTTTTCCTAATTAGATTAAATATTTATAGTTTTCGGCTGATAGATGTGACGAATTTTTGTGGAATTTTCAAATTACTTTAAGTAAACACTTACTTCAAGAAAAACACATCATTTTATTTTTTGCCAAAATATTTAGTAAATCCTGTCTAGTTATCCCTTGTGTATAGAAAATCTACAGTATAGCACTATCGCAATAAGTTTATATTTAAGTACTTATTTAATACGCTTCATTTAAACTCTGGAATATCGAACCTAAATAGATTGTTTTTGTTTAATATATTCATTTGCAACATAAAAAGTTTAATCATTTGGAATGGTGATTTTAATTTCTCGTAAAATTTCGCATTAAAAAAGAAATTTTTGTTACCTATTTTTAACTTTAAAAATGCATTGTAAAAATCCCGTTATAAAACCGAATATTTTTGTTATTTTCCTTTTCCTGGAAAATTTCCGTTTTCTTAAATCACTTCAGTTTTCTGTAAAATTATATCTCAGTTTGTCAAAATACATATTTCTTCTCTAAACAGATAAAATTTGCAACCAATGATACAGATAGCACCTTTTGAGAACAGATTTTTTTTTCTCTTAAATAACATAGAGAAAATTTTATATATAGAACTTCCGTGGCCTCGATGGTGTAGTGTTCAGTGTGCCTGGCTCCTATGCCGTCAACGAAGGTTCGTATACGGGTTATGGCTATTTTTTCAACGTACCCAGCAATACAGAAAATATTTGTAAGGTACGGACATTTTCTGTATTGCTTGGCTACGGAAAAATTCTGTCAATAAAATGTGTCCATAGCATGGCAGATATTTTCTTACAACTTTACTTCCTTTTTTCCTGTAATATAACAGGATTTTTTTTACAGTGTAAGTGTAAATAATCGTCCTACTAACCTTCTAAATTTGTATATAACTTCGCCCTTCTAAATGTGTATATAACTTCGCCCTTCTAACTTTGATTTCTATTATTTTCTTTACAGGTGCTAGACAGTAGAGAATCTCTAATAACAATTTCCGAAGCAAAAGAAGCGATTTTCACAGAGGATTCCGGTAAGTATTTGATATTCTCTTTCGCAATTTTCGTACTCCTCCGCAGTACTTTTTTTTACTCTCCGCAATACTTTTAGTACTCCTCCGCAGTACTTTTAGTACTCCTCCGCAGTACTTTTTTTTACTCCTCCGCAATACTTTAGTACTCCTCCGCAGTACTTTTAGTACTCTCCGCAGTACTTTTTTTACTCCTCCGCAATACTTTTAGTACTCCTCCGCAGTACTTTTAGTACTCCTCCGCAGTACTTTTTTTACTCCTCCGCAGTACTTTTAGTACTCCTCCGCAATACTTTAATACTCCTCCGCAATACTTTTAGTACTCCTTCGCAGTACTTTTCGTTACTGTTATACACATTGCACAACTCTTCACCTAATTTCCCCTTATGTGTTAAATTTTATAAGTTAGAATTTTGAAAACATGACAAATAATATAACAGCTTCAAATTGATGTTTTCTAACGTGCAAGACTCATGAAAGGCTTCCTTTTTCAAAAATGATTCAATGTTAGACGGCTTTTACCTAACTAAAATAAATTGATTTCAGAATAAAAAGTTACCCTACAACGTTACAAATGGAACTGGGAAACCTTACGAACTGTTCGAGTTTTTCGTATTGTATGGTTTCTTCGTTATTTTACTCTTTGAATCAGAGCTGCCTAACAAAATATATTTATTTTGTAACTTTATGCTTGCACTATAAATTTTTATTATGCATTTCTCCATATAACACCATTTATAAAATTAAGTAGTATTATTAATATAAACAACATGTTTTTGTTGAAATGTATATTTATCAGTTAAATCGTTATATGTCAATTGAGAAATATATTTTTTAAGTCCAAAACTATGCTATGGAATTAATCTTATGTTTATACTCTTATATCTTCTATCGAGTTGAGTTGTAATTTACATATTGTACAAAAGCCACGTAAGTTTTAATAAACATTGATTGCTAATACATTCCTCTTACTTTAGTAACAATTAATTTTAAAACAATATTAATGTAAATTGTTTTAAAACAATATTAGTGTAATTTATTTTAAAAACAATATTAATGAAATTTATTTTTAAACAATATTAATGTAATTTATTTTTAAAACAATATAAATGCAATTTATTTTTAAACCAATATAAATGCAATTTATTTTAAACCAATATAAATGTAATTTATTTAAAATAATAATAATGTGAATACTTTTTAAGACAATGTTAATGTAATTCATTTTAAAAGCAATATTAATGCACTTTATTTTAAAACAATAATGATGTAATTCATTTTAAAAGCAATATTAATGCACTTTATTTTAAGACAAGGTTAATGTAATTCATTTTAAAAGCAATATTAATGCACTTTATTTTAAAACAATGTTAATGTAATTCATTTTAAAAGCAATATTAATGCACTTTATTTTAAAACAATGTTAATGTAATTCATTTTAAAAGCAATATTAATGCACTTCATTTTAAAACACGAATACATTGTATTCAGACCAACACAGGTACATCCAATCCTTCGTCCCACGCCATATTCCGTCCCGTTTGATGAATTCTTCCACGAAGGGTCCCAATCCTCGTTCTTCCGAAGAATTGTGGCAATGTTGTTATGTGAGAGGATTCCGCAGTCATTGGGTGACCGGGGTAAACAAAGCGATTCCAATCGATTGCCGTGGTCGATATTTCGGCGGTCAATAACATGCCCCGGCCTGTTGCTTGAAGCTACTCGAGATTTCCGGGCCTGTTCGCGAAACGAGCGTTTTGATTTTGAGAGGTCGCAACTGCGATCGGGTTACTCGCGGGGAATGGGGGTCAGATTCGCTGGCTTTGAGGAGGGATAAACATTTTTAATCTATGTATCTTGTTACTTGTGTTCATGTTATATTTATTCATATATATTGGGGGCTCGGAGGCCTGATTTGATTTTCAGTTTTTGTGTTGTTAAAGCATAACTTTTAAAGATTTTTTTTAATAATTATTGAAAACTGTAACTTTTGCTGTGATAGTTTTCTAGTTTTGAAAAAAAATCGAAAAAAATAAATTATACTTTTTCGAAATTGGAAAAAAGCGATCAAGTTTCACTTATTGAAGTTAGGCTTGATGTTGAAAACGACGCCGTTAAATAATTAAAATTATCAATAAACATATAAATATTTTTTATTTAATAATTAAAAGTTTTGTAAGTCTTGCTGACTTTTTAATGCAGTATTGTCTTACTTACGAAAAAAGTTTCAAGACAAAAATTAAAAAAAAATAGTTTCTACAAATGTAGACTTCATCTTTTTAAAAGGGAGACTTGCTCATTGCAAAATACATTTAATCGATTTTTATATGAAGTATTAAAAATTATTTTTTAAAAAATTTTATTAACCTTTTTTTTATATTTTTCATTACAATGCTCTTAGAATTTCATAAAAATTATTAATGGAAAAAATTTGGATTTTGAAAAATTGGAGTAGCAATGATTGACTGGAATTTGGAATTTGGGTTTATTTGGCTTGTTCAAATATAAATATTTTCATTAATATCTTTTAGTTTATCTATATTTTTATAATTTGCATTTATATTTTAAAATATTTGTCATTTAAATCTGAAAGATATTTAATAAGTCAAAATAACGGACAACACGAGCGTTTTGTTATGAGTTCAATTTGCATTGAGAATTAGAGTCAAAACTATTTGCGCTTTTGTACAAATAAAAGGCTTTTATTGGAATCTTAATACATTTGCTTTTCTATTGTTAATTAAAAATTGAATAGATATTTTAAAATTGTTAATTAATAATTGTGTCTAAGACTTGATATATATTGTTTTTAACTACATAATTTATGTCTCTAAATTTTTATAAATCTAGCTTGTCATTTGCAAATTTTAAAATCCTTATAAGCTTTCGAATGTTCTTTTATTTGCCTTTTTTAACTACCTTTATTTACCTTAATTTAGCTTTAAAAAGGTTCCCCTACACTTTGAGAAATGATTTTTCAGCTTACGAATTTTTTGTTTTATTTGCTTTTGACAAAATAGTTTTCTTTAAAATGAGAACGCGAATTTCGGAATAGGAATTTTTCGGTTCCCGAGTAGGAAGTAAAGAAATATTTTTTATGTTATCTAAATTGTATTTGATAGCACTTAATGATGTAAGATAATAAAAAAAGGTTTTCATAGTTCTTCCATTTTTTCAATTTTTCTCAGTTCTTGCTCTATTGACAGTAGTTCGACAGAAACAATCTGATTACCCAAATACCCATGTAGGGGGGGGGGGGGGTAGGTACGTATATATTCCGGTTTGTGTGCTTGATCAGAGACCCGCTTATATACGCCTTCGTCAGGTAAGACAAACACAGAAAGATTTTTTTTTACTGTCACAGAGAAAGGAAATTACACCCAGGGCTAAGACGAGAATCGAACCCGCACCCGTTACAGCGCGCAGACTTCTAGCGTAATGGCCCAAACCACCCGGCCATCCGGGCCCCAATACCCATGTCACGACTTACAAACTGCTTTGTATGTGATTTCTCTAGTTTCAATATTTGAGAATGGAAGACATTAAAACGTTTAACTCCCATCATGTACGGTGATAAAATTAGTGGTATGTTTATTAAGTATGAAAAATTTTGATAAATATTTTATAATTCATATGTTTCGTCAAATAAAATAATGAAAGAATCACGGGTAATGAAATAATTGTCAAAAATAACGAAATGATAATCAAGGATTAATTTAGCTTCATAAGTATATTTTCTAAGAACGTGTAGCACATATTAAGTAAAGTTAAGTTTGCGTTCGCTCACAGATATCACATAAAATCAAAGATAAACTTTTCTAAAAGTGCTTTAAAAACGTAAGTCAATCAGTATAAAACCATCTAAACAAAATATTATCCAATAAAAATAATATAGAATTATTTTTTTTAATTGATTAAAGTTTCAAATTACAAGGGCAATCGTCAATAGCCCTCATGTAGCTCTAGTGTGACGTGAATTTAACTAAACCAAAAATAAAATGTCATGCATTCTCGTTTAATTTTAGACAAGTTGTTTTTCTTTTAAATGAAAGTATTTTTATGTATTTCAACTTCTTAAATAGTAGCATAAAATCATAATTTAAAAAAATGTACCCATAGTTAAATTTTGAATTAGAAAAATTCTAATTAAGATTTTCTGACATCAATTATAATTTAAGTTTACACATTTTATTTAAGCAAAATTTACACACTACATATAAATGTTACTGATATTAATCAAAATATCTCATTCCCATTTACAGAATTTCACTTAAAAAGTTTAAGTTGTGATAAACTAAGAACCAAATATAAATAAGGTTATTTAATGCTTTAAGTGAACCATTTTAGTCAAACCATTCATATGCTAATGAGAGGATATCTGACGGACGAAATTTCTTTTAAAACGTCGTGTGATAAAGTAATTTACAAAACGCGCTGAATCAAATAAAAATTAATGGGTAATATTCTTCAGAAAATATGATTGAATAAATATTTAGAAGTATCGACAGATAAATTTAACAATGAAACTGTCATATAAAGTGTCAAATATTTGTCAATTAAGATACGAAATAGTCACAATGCTTTAGGAATTACACTTCGCTATTGTTTTATTCTCGGGTGAAGTTTCAGTATTAAGTGCACTTAAAAGATTGTTCTGTTTGCCATTTACATTTTAGCTATTCACTTGGCTAGCTTTTAATGATTTAATGGAAGCTATTTAGATGTAATTTTATTTGAAAAGAGATAGATTTTATTTGAAAATAGATAAAAAGGGAATTCATTCAAGCCTATTACACATCTTTGAATGTGTTTTTATGTTTCCAAAAGTAATTAATTAAAAAATTAATTTTTATCACGTTTCTGTGAAAGAAACATTTTTTACAATCACTATGTTAGAGAGATACTCATCAAAGTCAAGTAAATTTACATTAATTTTTTCAATCGTGTTGAAATAAAAAAAATCTTATTTAAGATTCGACTTTTTTTAATATTATTTCATCAAATCTATTATTTCATTATCAAATTATAAACAAGTAGGTTTGTAACAGAATCTGTCACTAAATACGCTTCCACACAACAGTTGTGTTTAACAGATTTAAAAATTAATTTATATTTCAAAGAATAAATATGTAATATTCTTCGCTTTTAAATAGAATATCAACATACAAAGAATCTCGTAGGGAAATATATTTGACGTCATTTCAAACTGATCGATGTCGCAAAAATAAATATATTTTAATTTATTGTCTAAAAGAATTAAAGTTTCTCGAGCGATTGTTGCGAATGGCAATGGTGATTTAATTCTAATAAAAATGGCTTTCTATGCTTTTTTAATGAGCTATAAATTTTGCAGTTTTTTAAATAATTGAAGTACTTAGAATTCGAATTCTTTTCTGAAATTTTCAATGTGTTCTAATTTCAATGCGCTGATTTTTTTGACGTATCGCACTTGTCCGTAGCATTTGTAGTTTGGGCTATGAAAGAAGGTGATGGACAGACGGACTGAACGATTATAATACCTTCCACTTTTTACGTTATAAACGTAGTGTGGAAGCTAAAACGTTAATGGACGTCAATTGTGGATCAAAACTAAAATGCTTTTTCTTTGTCTTTTTTTCTGTTCAAACTTTTATTACAAGGTTGCAAACTTCTTTGGTGACTAGTAGTTACTTTGAAAGTACGTCCCATGTGAAACTATGCCTGGTGTATTTGAACATCACCTTTTTCTCAAAAAGACAGTCAAAATGCAATTTTTTTCGATTTTTTTTATCGGAGAAAGTACTATGGATTCTCCACAACAAAAAGTTTTACACCCATCGTGTTTTCAAGACAACTTATTCTCAAGAGTAGCCTTGGGTGAATCGTGTTAAAAATCACTTATGTGTTTCAATGTATTAAATTTTAATAACTCGGATTGCGTTCTACACTCAGAAAAAAACTTTTGTTGACTTTCAATACAATTTTTTCTTGTTTTTCCAGTTATTACAAGTTTTGTTGAAACAATAGAAAAATTGTGTTGCGACCAAATAATAGTGCATGATTAGCACAAAAATTGTGCTAAAGGCATAGCACGCATGTGTTCTTCGGAAATGTAGTTCAGTAGTAGCCGTATTTGATATTTATTATTTCGGATAAAGCTATACTAAAGCTTAAAATATGTATATTATGGTACTATAAAATGAATGTTAAATTTTTATACACATTTTAGAAAACAATATAATTTGCGGTTGTTTGTTAACCTCGTATGAATTTAACAATCGTCTCATCTCCCGATCGTCAGTTATGTTAGAACAACAATTGTGTTCAAATGTCATCAATACACTCTTGTATAAAACAACACAGTATTGTAATGTTGCCATTTTTACACAATAATTGTGTTCCACTTATGCTGTTTGAACACAAATTTTTTACAAGTATAAGATAAATTAAAATTTACTTTCCTTCATTTACCTTAACCGAATTTTCTAATGTAATTCTATTTAAATGTAAATGCTTTTGGGCACCCCCAAAGCTTTTAGCTTAGTAAAAAATATATTTTATTAAATTAAATTTATACAGTCCCCACATTTTCAAAATGTTGAGAACAAAATTATTTAACTCCAAAATCGTTTCACATAATAATATTTTCTGAAATATATAAACCAAATAGTTTACTTTAAGAAATTAAATATTTTGATTTTATGTACCAGAAGCATTGGTTTTGAATAAATATATATTTTGAAACTATCTGCACTTGCTCCTAAATAAACCAGCTTTTATACTAAACCTTAAAAAACACCGAACATAAAAGAGTTTCTTAAAATAAGGAAAAAGTTTTATGCGACGAAATTATTTTAAAAAATTTACTTTATATAAAGTCCTATTTTATAAAATAAAATTTCCCTAGTAGTTATACTAAACCTTAAACCTTTTATACTAAACCTTAAAAACACCGAACAAAAAAGAGTTTCTTAATATAAGGAAAAAGTTTTATGCGACGAAATTATTTAAAAAAATTTACTTTATATAAAGTCCTATTTTATAAAATAAAATTTCCCTAGTAGTTATACTAAACCTTAAACCTTTTATACTAAACCTTAAAAAACACCGAACATAAAAGAGTTTCTTAAAATAAGGAAAAAGTTTTATGCGACGAAATTATTTTAAAAAATTTACTTTATATAAAGTCCTATTTTATAAAATAAAATTTCCCTAGTAGTTATACTAAACCTAAAACCTTTTATACTAAACCTTAAAAAACACCGAACATAAAAGAGTTTCTTAAAATAAGGAAAAAGTTTTATGCGACGAAATTATTTTAAAAAATTTACTTTATATAAAGTCCTATTTTATAAAATAAAATTTCCCTAGTAGTTATACTAAACCTTAAACCTTTTATACTAAACCTTAAAAAACACCGAACATAAAAGAGTTTCTAAAAATAAGGAAAAAGTTTTATGCGACGAAATTATTTAAAAAAATTTACTTTATATAAAGTCCTATTTTATAAAATAAAATTTCCCTAGTAGTTATACTAAACCTTAAACCTTTTATACTAAACCTTAAAAAACACCGAACATAAAAGAGTTTCTTAAAATAAGGAAAAAGTTTTATGCGACGAAATTATTTTAAAAAATTTACTTTATATAAAGTCCTATTTTATAAAATAAAATTTGTAGTATCGAATGGAATACGAAAGAGTGAACAGTTTAAAGGATTAGAAATATTTCATTGTAATCCTATTTTGTAACACTATCCAATAAATTTCAAATTCTAAAAGACTGTTTTCTCGACTAAAAATATTTTTTTTGAAACAATGTATCTAATAAACTACCTGGGGAGCGAAAATCAGAAATTGCTTCAAAGGTAGAATGAGAAAAATCGATTTTCAAAGGAGAAGGTATCTCTAATCATAGGAATGTTATTTCTGGAATTCTATTTTATGGAGATAATCACTGGAATCCCAGGTTACTACTGTGATGATGCGAGTGAGCATGTTCTAAATTACAGAAAGTAACACGAAAGAAAATCCAATGCAAAAATTCCATGAAAGATTTATTTTATTTACGGTTGAAATTTACCGGCGATTTTTTTTTCCTCATACACGAAACGTATTTTTTATTTAATTTTGAAATCTATGTTATGAATAATATAACATAACAAAATGTTTACAAACTTTAATTAAATACACAAAACATTACGTGATAAACATATCGTGACATAAAACCGTTAGTAAAATAAATACTAATAAAGTATAAATTTAACGTTTGTTACGTTCACTGAATAATATTAGAAATACTACAAAATGTGAAATATATATATTATCGTAAATTGTGTACTGACCCTACTTTTAAAATATATTTTCAAAAAGAACTTTGATTAAAAGCAATGATAAACAAAATTTAGTAAAAAGATTTTGGAATTGACATACATAATATATTTTTCGAGTTATTTGCATTATCAAAATACAATGTTTTGCTAAAACTTTTTTTGTTTTAAGTATTGATTATTATGACAGATATATTTAATGAAGAAAGAAGCGGTTATATAAGTCCTTATTTCAATCTATTTTACGATTTCTGTGGTTTGGAATATTGCCGATACACTATGAAAAAATTGAAACATTTTTATTGAAATAAACAAAAAAATTTACGACCAAATAATTATACATGGGTAGGATAACATTTGTGTTGAAAGCGCAATTTTGATTTATTGTAATGGGAAAAATTATTAAAAATTATTCCATATTACGATTGTTCATTTCTGCCATCCCTTTTGACTTATGACAATAGAATTTCATTAAAGATAGAATTTTAAACCAGGATTATAACATTTCAATTGAATATAATCTTGTCGGAATCGTGGGGTAAAACTAGGCAAATTATACATTTTACAATACAAAAATATGTAATATTAATTTTAAAATATTTTGAAAAAATTAATAATAAAATCCTTTTACAAAGCAGCATTTGACATTTAAATAGAGAAGTTTTCGAGTCAGATGTTTCATTGCATGCTATATTTAATTGGCATTGTACAAAATCAAGAAGAACCGCGACAGTTTACTAACACAATATAATCTACAAAAGAAACAATTTAAAATATGTCTTCAATCGTAACAAATTGAATTCCACTGATTGATTAAAAAAATTTAATATTCCATCTTATTTTAACTGTCTGTGTTTTATGGTTACATGCACAAAGTTTCGTTGTTACACCGGAAACAAAAGAATTTTTATCAGGATTCGCATTCACGGAATTTTCGTTTGTTCATTCATTCACTTTGGCCCTTCATAACGCAAAATTAAAAACAATATAGTTTAGTTGATTTATTCATCACAATGGAGTCTGTAATAGTGCCATTTAATATATTTGTTCGTTAATTAGTTACAAAATATCTGTTATGTTCTTCTGTTCTGCATCTAGATAAAAACCAGTTTCATTCAATGCAGATTCACTTTCTTTTACTTAATTTGTTTTGTGGCTATAGTACGCAATTATAAGCAAGCGAATAGCATAAAATATAACAATTATTTTATGAGGATTCATTCATATAATATTTTACATATTAAAAAAGCTCATATTTAGTTAATTCGTAGCTTTCGGCAAAGTTTCGGAAAGGTTTTATTACGTAAGAATTATTGAAATTGGAAAAGAGTGTTTTATTTTTAAACAAACAAATTTCAATTTGAATTTTCAAGCATAAATTTTTGCTTGTGATTTAAAAGTTTTACAGAAGAGAAAATGTGTGAAAACAAGTCATAAATTTTGCAAGAGTTAATGTAAACTGATGTATAAAATGTTCGTAAACGCTATGGTATAAATTATTATTTCAATAAAATAGCTCATAATTTTGCACTTTTGCAACATAACTAAACTAACCAGTGGAAAAAGACATGTATATTAATTTATAAAAAATATAAAAAATGTATATAAAGTTAAACCTTATTTAAGGTAATTTTCTTCATTTTATAAATAGAGTTAAACAACAAACTATTAAAATAATAAAAGATTTAAACAAAAAAAATATAAACTTATTATTTTAAAAATAAATATTATCTTTTACGCCGTCCTAATAAAATCAGAAAACATTATAAATACTTGTTTCATTTTTAAATGAAATTTAATGCAGGCATACCTCTGTTGCGTTTTGTTGCCTTGGAAATTTCAATAAAAAATACTGATAAGAATTCCCAAAACAATTAAATGCTTTTAATTAAGGTGATACGTTACCCAAAAAATGGTCAAAATATCGATTTTTCAGTTTTTACTCTTTATTATTCACAATATCTTTCTGAACATTTACTGAAAGTTTCATAATGATATCTTCTGTAAAAAAAAGTTATTAAATATTTTCTGGAGACACATTTCTATAAGTTTGAATACGTATTTCGTCTGCTTTCAACCTGTTTTCTCCGTTTCGCGTTTTTTCAATTCTTGTGTTTAATAAATCCCTAAGGCTTTTTTGCTAATTAAGAAGTTAAATTTGATTCTATTAAGAAGTTAAGTTAGAATTTTAAAATTTTTAACCTGTGTTATTATATATATGGTGCACAAAATTGTGCATGGAATAAGGTCTACTATGTATAGTTGTTTTTTTAAAATGTTGAATTCAATAATTTGTAATTTTTTGTGATTTTTTTAGATTTTCAGTATAAATACGTGTTACTTTTTAACTGTAGCTCACATTTTAAAATCCATGCACAGTTCTTGAACAAATAGTTCTAATAACAAACTATAAAAGTTTGGTGGAGTTATTCTCAAATTTGAAAGAGGAGTAGCGTTTTAAAAAAAGATCAATATTTCGACTTTTTAAAAAAAAATGAAAAACTCTTAGTAAATATTTGTTTTTATTGCTAGAAAATGTTTATTTAGAGTGAACATTATATAAAACCACTATAATTTATAAATTTGTGTTATTATTTCTAGAAATAATGTTTTGGGTACCGTATCCCCTTAATGCAAAACAAAAAAAATTTTGTGTCGAATCAGGAAAACAAAATTATCAATATTCAAACGAAAATCGGCTTGATTACTATCCCGTGTTGGTTTATAAGGCATTTCATAAAAAATATAGAACCAGAGAGTCGAACCATAAACTCAAAAACAAAAACAAAGTCAAACGAAATTGAAAGTGCAATTTATCTAACAAAATAAGAGCTAGCAGACAAAATATCCTATAAATAAAATATCTTTTAAATGTTTTGTTAATTTTTTTGAACAAATTTCTCAATAGTTTATTTATTTCGAGTGCACACGACATAAAAGAATCCTGTACATGAAGTTAATCTGAGAATTTTCTAGTAGTTAGGAAGCGCCAAATGTTTTTGTTAAAAAAAATCTATAACATTTTAGACATAACAGTTTCACCAAATAACAACTTTAAAAAAAAAACTTTCGGTATTTTCATAAACACCTTTTCACATTTGTAACATCCAAAAATGGCTTAACATTGAGTTTTAACTTTTCAGCAGTTTGTTGCAAAGCTCAAACAATTCCACATTACAGAATTTTACAAGATATCATACTAGTTTTATATAACATAAAATAAGAATATGCTACCCATTCGAAATGTACTGCAATATATGTAGTGGCTGTCTGCTTTGTAGTTAAAAACAGAAAAATGGCGTATTTGCAGAAACGCAATTGCATTATCAGGTAGTTTATTGGGATAAAATTGAAAGTGTTTTTTTTATCTATATCCACACACATGAAAGAGTAAAATCTGATTTAATGCCGTTCGCAATGAAGCATTGGCAAGCTGTTTTATAGTAATGTTAAAATATAGTAACGATGTAAGTATATTTTTACCGAAACGTATCCAAAAGAAATAAAAACTTCTCGGCGCAACAGCCCGTTAGTGGGCCAAGGCCTGCCGTGCCCATTTCAGCTTACGTGACCAAGGGCTCTGGGGTGCTAGGCATATGTCTCGATTAGGTGGTCAACATCACACGGAACCCCCAATGTTTAGTTCCCAAGCATGCTTGGTCCTCATTTTAACGACCCACTTAAGGGCTGAAAGGATGAATCAATCTCGTTCAATCCGGGATTCGATCCCCGGACCTGTGGTATGGCACGGTAAGCCACTGGGCATACAAAAGAAATATTCGATTTTTTTCTTTCGTTTTCCCAAATATTGGAATTTTACAATTTACTTCGATTCCGCAATAAGTATTGATAATAGAATTTGAATAGATAGGAATTTTCTTTAACTTTTTAGACAATAATATAAATAACAATTTTATTAGACTTTAATGGGTACTACTTTTACTTGTTTATGTCAAAGCAATGGAATTTAAGTAAAGCCTTGAAAACGATTTTAAATTGCTGTAACAAAGTTATAAGCATATAAGCTCATTTAGGATCTTACAAAATAAGTATCCAGTATAGACATTTGGTTTAGTTTGAATGCTAGCATTTTTATCCAAATGTAGGTAATTCAAATAGTAAATATATTTTACGTAAACTTTTTTCAAATGATTTTGATGATATACATTTCAACTGGAAAAACAGAGGATTTTGATACAAATCTATTTCGTTACCATTACACGTCACATTTTCAAAAGCTATAACAGAAAGTTTTTCTTCTGTTCCAAAATCCTAATTTACATCTGAAAAGCTCTTTCAAGCAGTCGAACTGTAAAAAAACCAATTCTTATGTAAATGAGTAGAGCCCATTTCCCAATTTTTTATTTCTTTGGAAGAATTTAAATGTTACTAAAACCTGTAGAATACACTACTGTAGAATGCACTTTTTAAAACTCACATCCTTCAAATCGTAATGTTAAAATATGCTGGTCCTACATAAGATCCACTGTTATAAAAGCTAAGCTGTTATAAAAGTAGAGCTTTAGGTTTTATTTGGCATTATTTCTCATGTATTAAGTAGTCTAAAGACACATTTTTTTTGTTTAAGTATTCCCACTGGTATAAATTTTGAGATGCGTGATATTTATTTTATGAGACGATGCCTGTTACTTATTTTACGGATATTGCCTTTTGTGTGTGTCCTTTCTCTTATTTTAATATCTAAGACAAAACACTGTTTTAATAACACCTGCCGACCCGGCGACGCAACGGTTAGGGAGCTAGCCTTTGGAGCCTCTGGGTTCGGGTTCGAATCCCGGTAAGGCATCCTCGAGTATATGCGGAGTACGTGCTCGTTAAATCTGTTGGGTCCGAAAGTCCTGTGGGCGGTCATTGCGCAGTTTCCCACGGGTACAGGTCCCTGGAGACTATTTCCCTCCCCTTCAGGGTCATGTATAAATTGTGGAGGTGGCGATAGATGGCAGCATCTGTCTTATATGTGTGTGTCGTGTGCGTCCTTCTTGACGATGGTTTATAAGTGGGTCTTTGCGACCAAGCACACAAGCCTGAAAATATATGTCTTCCAACCAATATCACCATATAAAAATACTTAAATCAAAATTGTACGTTTAAATGAGCAATATAAACTATACTACTAAACATTTTTATTAAACAATGATCAGTTCCACTACTGACAACAAGCCGTTGTTCAACTTTGTAACATTAAATATCAAAATAATTTAGGTAGTAATGTGTAAAAATATTAAACGACCAATTATTTAATGATTACTTTTTATACTACTCGCCCAATCGATTTTACTATGTTTAATCCTCGTAATTTGCTACAGAGTACACATTATTTACCGAAACTTGCAATTAGTAACTGTTTTCGCCATGTAAACTGGCAATGAAGTATTGTTTTACAATCGTGACACGATTTATGATTATTTATATAGTTTTTAGAAAATAAATGTATTTAGTTGTGGCAGATCCGTACTCTGAATTTCATATAAGAACGAAATCTGCATTTCAATAACAAATATGGCAAAATATTATAATTAAATTTCCAATACTTAATATACTTTATAGTTAATATACTTTTTAGTTAATATACTTTATAGTTAATATATTATACTTATTTAATTATTACACTTTATACTTAATATACTTTAAGGAATTAATATTTTTCATTATGTTTTTGTTATATGTATTTTTTACATGCTAATTTCTCGAAATCTTTCATTTTTATTTCGTCCGAAGCAAAAAAAAGCCTAAGAATTTTTTTTCTGCTATATGTAGAGTTACAATAATTTTAATACATTTACAGCATGCTGATAAACAAAGTAGACATAAGTAGAGATTTTTTATATAAAATTACTATTTTTATTTTTTTAAAAATACCATTGAAATTGAAAATTAATGTTTTTAAAAAATTCTAATGTAAACTATATTATTTTTCAAAGACATATTGAAATGTTTCGGGTTTTTTAAACTCATTGTCAAATTTTAAAGTTTGAAATTAAAATGCAAAAAAGTTATAGTCTTTTCAAAATATTTAAAAATTCTAATTAATATAAAATATAACCAATAAAAAACCAATAGCAATATTATCGATCTAAGAACATTTCAATTGCATAATTAACTTCAATAACGTAACACCACAAGAAAAAAAATGTTTTTTTTCTACGGTACTACCTTAAACTTAATTTAACTAAACAAATTTAACTATCCTTCTAAAGCAAAAACATAAAAAAGTATCTTCGATTTTACATCTAATAATCCATAATTCAATCACCTGAAAAAGAACCTTCGTAGAAATGACTTTTTAATCCCACGCCAATAAAATTATACGATACGTTAAAAAATGCGATTTTGATCACATTTCTTACTTTGTTTTCCTCCGAAACTAAAAAATTTGTTTTACGTGCCTTTTAATGCATTTGTAAAAAATGTGATGCGCTACGATTATAAAACTGTGAATAAATGTAAAGCATAAATTATGCTTACCGACTTTTTTTTGGGAAATATCAAACTAATTAGTTGTGAGATTTTATTTCAATGGCTAGCCAAGGTAATTCAATCCATCGTTAGAAAAAACCAGTTACGTTTCAGTAACCTTAGTGGATTTTTTCGCATGTAAATTAAGCGGATTAAAAAGAAAAAATACATAATGCTCTATTTTTCACGTTTCCTTATTAAAAATATTCACATAAACATCTTTGTATAGTTATTTATGTGAATAATGGTATATTCATTTTTGTTGAAATAAAAGGTAGCTCTTATTAAAAATATTATCAAAATATAGCGAATTTTAAATCTGAATAATTTATCTTTGTTTTTGTACTTCTTTAATAGTTTATAATTAATTAATTGTTTGATAATCAAAAAAATAATCAAAATCTTAGAATTCCCTAAAAGAGAGCTATCCATTGTTTAAAAAACTTCTGCAATGAAAACAACTTCTGGTTATTCCCAGGATATTCATATCAAAAATTTATTGTTTGCCAAAATAATTCATAAGATATAAAACCGCTGGACATAACTATATTGCCCAAATTGGAAATATATAAAAATACAGTGAATATAAATTTAAATTAAAATGACAATTTAATTTATTGCATTGTAAAATGCTTTTGTCAGCAGTCTTTTTAGCAATAAACATATAATTATTATTATATGTTTATTGCTAAAAACACTGCTGACAAAAGCATTTTACAATACTCTCGTAACAGTTACGTTGACCTACAGTAAGCGTTTGCACAATAATAGAGTTTTGATACATGACTTTAATAAATTTCATTTAATATATATTTAAATAGTTAATTTATAAATATATCAAATTAGTTCAAAAATTATGGATTCAACAAACAAATTTAAATTATACCTACATTAACTATACTAAGGTTTTGAAAAATAATAGTTGAATTTAAATAGTGCGTGTGAAACTGTTATTTTTCTGTGTAACTGGTTATTTATAAAATATTTTACAAATGATGTAAGTTTCAAACATAGCGAACACGAAAAAAGAATTTTGCTTCTAGACCTTTCTCCACATTTCGAAGTCAAATTCTAAAAGTAATTAATATCAAAGGAAGCGTGCATACCTCCGAGTAAATAAATGAACTCAAAAAATCAAGGTATCGTCATTTATCTTTTTAAACTCCCCTTAGTTAAATCCTTCAAATTCTAGTCGCTTTTATTTCCTTTGAGTTCATTTACAAATGTTTCTCCTTTTAACTATAATTCAGCAAAGGTGTCGGAGAAGAAAGCAAGTCCCGTTGAAAATCCTCATTTTCTAATAAAAATCCGAAACCTCATTATTCACTTGCGGGTCGCGGAAAGACCTCTCGTGGTTGTCATGACAACCCAGTGACCTTGAAACGACCTTGGTTTGGAGGGCTAAAAATACACCCCGGGCTTAGCAACGAAACAACCTCTTTTGCATTCAAGAATTAATTCATTAAAAATGAAGATTCTTTTCATTTCTGAAAAAAAAATGGAAAGTTTCTGGAAAAATGTAAGAATGTGTAATGATTGAAAAATTTATAATAAATAAGAGGTTTTTTTGTAAAAGCCAAGTAAAAACATTCCTTTTAATTTAGACATTGTAATTTGGTTTTTAATGCTGCCGTTACTAATTACTTAATTTCTCATTCAATTTCGAAATTTTAGAAATAAGCAGCTGGAATACTTTCAAAATATGTTATATTGGAAAATCAATTGAAAAAACAACTAAATTACAAAAACTCCTGTATTAAATCAGAATAGCTTGAAATGCAAATAAATTCAAAATATTTCAATTTTTCTAAAAATTTATAAAAACAGTTTTAGATTAAAAATATTTTATCTTGACGGGTATTAAACAACGAATGATTTTTTTTAATATATTAAACTTATATTGATGCTAAGCAAGAAGTAAATATTTAGAGATTTCAACGGAATAGGTAATGCAAGGTATATAACTATTTAACTTCTTTTGGGGCCCGGACGGCCTAGTGGTTTGGATCGCAGACCATTACGCTAGCAGTCTGCGTGCTGTAACGGGTGCTGGTTCGATTCCCGCCTTCGCCCTGGGTGTACTTCCTTTCCCTGTGACAGTAAAAATTCTTTCTGTGCCTGTCTTACTTCACGAAGGCTTATAAGCGGGTCTCTGATCAAGCACACAAGCCGGACTATATATGTACCTACCTCCTACTTAACTTTTTTGCTGTAAAAACAAACATAACAATAAAACATGACTAATTAGTAGTCTTCTGAAACTATGAAATATAGAAAATATATACAACTATTTTTGTACATTTTGAAGGTATACTTTTAAAATGAAGATAACATATGACTATAAATAATTCAATAGTTTTAACGTTACTTGCTTCGAGAAGTTTGTGATTTTATAAGACGCCTTTCTGAAAATATTTTAAGTTCATAAGTAACGTATATATCTTTTTTTTTAGTGCACCTACTTTCCCGTACCATTCAAGGAACATACGTAAGCGAAGGTGGCGGATTCGATTATGATCAATCATGGCTCTGTGCAATGTAAGTAAAGGGTTTGTTTCATATTCAAGAACATAGTTGTATCTCATTCCTGGTAAAAAGATTTAGTGCAATACGTTTAGTAATATATCTCTTAAATCATTTTGCAAATGTTTTAAGGAGGGAAAATTTTCAAAAAATGTAAATTTCCTTAAGATGTTACACTGTAAAAAAATCTGTTAATTTTATAGAAAAATACCATATATTTACAGATAAATTCTGTTATTTTCTTTCAAACGTTGCCTCCTGTAAAAATAAACTGTTTTAAGTAAAAGCATATTTTTTCTGTTTTTATCGCATAAGTGCATTAGACTGCAACCGACTATATGCATTTCAACAGTTCGTGAAAGATCTGCGTGCCGAATTAGCTTACTTAGGAGAGCGTTGGACTAGATATCTAAAGGTCCGTAGTTCGAATCCGTGGTAGGCACTTTATTGATACTCGATAGTACTGTGGTATCTCCTCTTGTCCCTGGGGTTAAAAAAAAAGGTTAACTATCAAGAAACAAGATATTTCGAATTGGTCCATATATGAACAAATTTCTATTTTAAATTTAAAAAACGAATAATTTTCATCTAAAGAAACAAACTATGTGTGCTTTCCAAGTGATACAGTTTTAGTTGTCAGGAAAAGTGTATTGCACAGGGAAAATGCATGCTCAATTGGGCATCTTAGAAAGATAATACATGCCCCTTTTTACATGCCTCGGTCATGATGGGGAATTTTTTTTAACTTGTTCTTATAGTCTAAAATTTGAAAAGTTTGTTAAGATAAGCTTTGGAAATAAAAAAAATTAATTAACCACTTTTCATGGACAATCGTAGTCTTCTAATCACCTCAATTAATGTCTGTCAAAGAAATCAAAATTGAATAATAATATGGTGTTACCAAAAATACACTCATGTATTCATTTGCTATTTATCTATACAAAATTTCAAAAGAAATTTGAAAACTAAAAAGATTTAAGTACCAGAAAAACAATTATATTATTTCAAAAATATTGCATAAAAAGTATTGAAACCTTCAAACTAAGTTATTTTATATCATGATGTTAACTTTCGTTTGCATTACACTGATTTGTGAGTTATACATATTAATCTAGCAATTCAATTACTTATTTTCCGACTCTAATAATTCAAGTAAAGAAATCGCACAAGAAAAACATTAAAATAACTCTTTCAAAAGTAAAAATTTTCATTAAAAAATCTGACTTAAAACTATTCTAAAAACTATCTTGAAAAAGCACTTCGCCATTGTATCATTAATAACAAAAGCATTCAAAGTTTTTAAATTACTCCAGAACATGACAGGTACATAAAAAAGCAAATGTCTCATTTTCCCTTTTTTTATTACACTGTATTTTATAGTAAGGTTATCAATTAATAAACATTCTTTTTGGCTATTTTAACTTTAATTTTGTTTTTACGAAAATAGAAACGTTAAAAATAAATTGCGAGTTTGGCTGATAATGCCTCTGGGTGTTTCTAGTTATATTTATCTAAAGCTTTGCTTATAAACGAATTAAAATGTTGTTAAAGTTGTAAAAAAATTATAAGGCTTTTAATGCATATAAAAATAAAAAAATATCTGATGCAAGTTTAATTGCAGAAAAGTAATTATTGTTAATGTGCTCAGTTAACTCACCAACGCCATTTTTTTTTTTGGTCCAACACAGTTAAAATTATATTTCATAAAAATAATTCTTCCATATTTGAGAAATTATATGCTTATGAAACTTAAGAATTATAAAATTGACTGAACTAATTTGGCTTTTTTTCTTTGATAAACGGTATGTTATGTTGTTATTTCAGTAATTATGTTTGAATAACACAATTTGCGTTTTGTATCAGGCCTCTTTTTGAAAAAAGTATTTATATATCTAGTATAGAGCCGATATAAAATATAAAAACTTTAGTTGCATTCATTATAGGTTTTCTGTATTCACTCTTAGAAATGAAGGCCTCACTTTTCATGAGTCTTCTATCGTCAATTTTGAAATCTATCTCAATTTCTCTATCGTCAATTTTCGTCAAACAAATTTCATCCCTTTTGACAATTCTTAAATCGGGCGTTTACATGACCTTACACTCTTAAAACAAAAGAGTGAAATCCACTCCTATAGGGGAAGTGCATTTTCGGCACCGGAAAGGAGTGGACCGGAAAGGAGCTACTTCCTGAGTGTTGAAGTTTCAGTACTAAAATGGTTTAAGTCAAATGTGGACTTATCTGGTTTTGAAACTTGACTACTCGAATAATAGCTTTTATGTACCTCGTTTATTAAGCCAAAAAAAAAAGAAAAACAGTAATATCTGGCCTGAAAATAGATGGTAAAAGTGCTACTTGTACTATCTTTTAGAGATGTATTTAGTGAGAAGCTATTACGGACCTAAGTTGGGCCAAGTTTGCTACAGGAATTTTTTGGAATTCAAATTGTATTGATTAAAAAAATGGAAAAAAAAATAAGCTTGTTAAACTAAACTGTAAAAATTAAATATACTATACTTAAAATAATACATATGACTTGCATTAATATAGAAATGTACACTCTTAAAACAAAATAATGAAATCCACTCCAATAGGGGAAGTGCATTTTCGGCACCGGAAAGGAGTGGAAACTAATTCAGACTGAGTTAAAACCGCTCGTTTTAAGAGTGTAGGACGTAGATTGTTTTCTTTTATTTCTTTTACCCACTCCGCAAAAAGAGTGAAATCCATTCCTATAGACGAAGTGCATTTTCGGCACGGAAAGGAGTGCAAATTAACTCAGACTGAGTTAAAACGGCTCGTTTGTTTTAAGAGTGTAGACGATACGCATACTCTCAGTTACAAATTCACTACAATCTGTCGAAAGTTTTACTTTGAGTCTTTTTCATGACATCATTTCGTCAAAATAACTAAATTTTCGTGTAATTTTAGCATAACTTTTTTAGAGTGTTGAAATAAGTAACAACAGAATATTTAACTTAGCAATATGCTTACATGGGAACACATACGAATACAAGCCCATATTTTTACTGAAATTCACCATGTAAATAGTAAATTTTCGCATTTCCTAAGCTTTTATTCTAGCAAGTCAGAACCGTATTGACCTTAACATTTGACGAGATTTCGTTTGCAGTTTAGTTCGATCGTCAAACAAAGATCGCATTAAAAGGGCTGTTGTTCAGTGTAAAAACATAGGATAACAGATCTTTTTTAACAAATGTTTATTGGGATACACAACTTTATCAACCTATAAAATCTTTTATCCCCCCCCCCCCCCCCCAGGTGCAACTTAGCATCGCTTCAAAAGCGGCATGTGGCCATTGCACGCTTGAAACATCCTGCGAACATGGGAAGAACGCTGCATGAAGTGCGATTCTTCATCTTAGTATTGACGCCCAGTAAAGAGGTAAGAAATGGTTTATTTATTGTCATTGTGGATTTCAATGGGCATAATTTTTAATTGGTTATATTTTCTTTATAGAAAAAGCTATCAGGAATCAAAATATTGGGTAAAAAATCTGTTCGATATTTATTATTTTAATTATATTAGTTTTAAATCATTGACAATAGCCGAAACCCTGATGCAATAAAAAAACTTTCAATTGGCGGTTTCAGTTAGAATAATTCCTTTTAGATTTAGTTCCTTTTTCGTCCTTCGATCGGTGCTTCGATTGGTTCTCATATCGTACGTGACATTGATTCACCAATCGAGGCGCTATAGAAAGAATTATTTTTCATTCAGCATTTCTATTCCGCTTAAGACCTGAAACATGCCCATTGATCATGACGCATTTAAAGGGAGTCCAGTACCTTGAAATTGGTAAAATTGCACTTTTTTCTTTCATTGTAAGGAAAAATAATATAGCCAATAGTCTACAATTCATAGCAAACCATATAACAAAATTCATAATACCAAAGGAGTTATGATTAAATTCATTCAAAAACTTTGTATTCTGGTGACGTTAAAATGAAACTTAAGAGGCTAATATCTCCGGGCGATATTTTCATATTTTGTTCTATTTCAAAATGCTAAATCTTTTTAACTGCAGCACTTTAAACTGCTTTCTTTAAATTTTTAAATACAAAATAGTATTTATTATAAAAGTATGCGTTCTTTTTGCTTAATTTTCATTTGATTTTTCGTAAACAATGTTCAAAGTTGAAAATTCTTTTTTTTCCCATGAAAATATGTGATTTTTTCAGTAATATATTTTCCAAACCAGTAGTGCGTGTTAACTAAAATTTTAATGCATACTTCTATTAGGATATTAATAAAGAACCTCTAATAAATTTTTAAACACACAAAATTGAAAAATCGAAGAGAAGTAGGAATTTGAAAAAAGGCAAAATCAATTGCCTTTTTTCAGAAAAGGCAATCTGAGAGAGCAAACATTTCATAAAAAATTTACATTTTTTTAATTTTGCACATAATTTGAAGTTTTTTTGGGCTAAAAAGTATTGTTTATAGATGTTGCTTACGTAGAAAAAATTTGGATTCAGTAAGTGTAAAAATAAAGAAAAAGTTGTGCAAGGTACCGGATCCCCTTAATGACTGTCATTGCGCAAACTCAACTTCGCCAAACTTCGACACTTTCATTAACAGTAGACGGAATCGTGATGAAATCAAAAACGACCACATTAATCGCGAGGTATTTATAATGCTGTTATTTCTGCTAAGCTCAATTTCAGCCAAACTGTTTCTAATTTTTAAATAACGGAATCGTATTATATAAAAATGCCCAACATTGATTTCGCAGTAATTTATTTTTTTAATGAATATGTGATTGTGCGTAAAATTTCAACTTGCGGAACTAAACTTGATGCACTTTCATTAAATTAAACGGAATCGTGAATAAATCAAACACACAATTAATCGCAGAGGTAGATTTAAAAAGAACATGTTTTGTGAAAACATCAACTTCGCAAAAATTCATTTACACTTTCAATTAAAAGTATTGAGACGGAATGGTGAGTGTAAATAAAGCGAAATGTAACGGTACGGATCTTAATGACTTTTATTTGCAAACTCAACTTCGCCAAACTTCGACACATTAACAGTAGACGGAATCGTGATGAAATCAAAAACGACCACATTAATCGCGAGGTATTTATAATGACTGTTATTGGCAAACTCACTTCGCCAAACTTCGACACTTTCATTAACAGTAGACGGAATCGTGATGAAATCAAAAACGACCACATTAATCGCGAGGTATTTATAATGACTGTTATTGCGCAAACTCGACTTCGCCAAACTTCGACACTTTCATTAACAGTAGACGGAATCGTGATGAAATCAAAAACGACCACATTAATCGCGAGGTATTTATAATGACTGTTATTGTGCAAACTCAACTTCTAAAAAATTCAACACACACAAACGAGAGCGCCGTCAAATTTTTCACGAAAATAAACACTATCTACGTCACTCGGCAGAATATCAGGTGACTTCCTGTTTCAGATTATATTTGATACTTGCTATTTTTAAATTAAAATGAAAAATTTATGAGTATGAGAAAGTAATTACAAAAAGCTTTAAAAGAAAAACCAAATCGAGGACTCACAAGAAAAAGCTCATGTTTCAGGAGAATTTATCTTCAAACCAACTTTTTTGAAAGCCGCATCTTTTTCTTAACATATGAGCATTTCAAAGTAAAATATTCTTCTTTTCAAGGTGTTATATGTCCCTCAGAACTTTTGTAAAGAAATGAAGACACAAAATGTCTTAATTTTAAACTACCAGATTCAGTTATTTTTAGAAACTCCATAAACCAACGCTATTTTAAAATAAAAATTAAAAATCTAAGAGTTCTCAGAAAGTGTGAATATGAAGGGTTTTTTTACTTTTTGAGACTATGTCGATTTAAAGCAAGAAAAATACTGTAATTCTCCATTGTTGCAAAAGGAACAACCAATCAGTTACTCGAAATATTACTTTTGAAATTTTATTCCAGAAAACTTGCTGTGTCAAGATTTTGAAAAAGTTCTCCATTTAAAATTTTAATTTATACTTCGGGATTACCATTTGCTAACTTCACTCGAACGGCACTTGGATAATTACTTCTCGTGTTGACTACACAACTTAAATATTTTTTACAATAACTTGCCAGATTTTTCAATTTTCCGACTTTATCTTGGTCTTTTACTTGGATTGCTTTGTAAAAACATGAAACTTTTAAGTTTTTTACTATTAATAGTGGTCAAAAGTCTAAAACGATTTTTAATTTGTAGTAGAAATAACTAAAAAAATTAACATCTCCCTCAGAGCTTTTGTGAAGAACCAAAGACAACAAAATTTCTCAGAAAACTATCTGATTCAGATATTTTTAGAAACTCCATTAATCTCTAAGAATTTTTTAAATCTAGGAAAAAAAAGTTTCTTAGAATAGAATTTTTAATTTCGGATTAGATTGATATTAAAAGATGGCATCCTTAAAAGTTCCACAACTTATTAATAGTCCCATTGAATTCATGTTTTACTCATAAAATTCAAACAAAAATGACTCTCTTACAAAATTGGAGGGTTTTTTTTTACTTCTGCTATGTTTAATTTTAGATTGCTTTTATAGGTTGTTCAAATGGTTCTCGAAACTTGCTATTTTAAAATTTAAATTAAAAGTTTAAGAATTCTCAGAAAATGATTTTTTTTCTATTTAGGACTATATGAAGTCTATTTAAAGCAAGAAAAATACTTTAATTCCTTATTGTTGCAAAACGAACATCCAAACTGTTACTCGAAAGATTAAGTTTGAAATTATATCCCAGCAAACTTTCTGAATCAAGAACTATTTTAAAATTTAAATTAAAAATTAAAGAGTTCTCAGAAAAATGTGAAAATGAAGTTTTTTTTTAATGTTTTGGACTATATGCTGCAGTCGATACAAAAGTAAGAAAAATACTGTAATTCCCTATGGGTTGTGTAGAAGGAACAACCAAACAGTTATTCGAAAGATTATTTTTAGAATTTTATCCCAGAAAACTTGTTGTATTAAGATTTTGCAGTAGTTCTCCATGTAAAATTTTAATTAGTACTTTCGGATTACCATTTACCACCATTACTCAACTTAAAAATTACTTCTTGTGATGACTACAACTTTTTTTATAATAACTTGCCATATATTTTAATTTTCAGACTTTATCAGGATCTTTTATTTGGGTTGATTTGAAAAAGTAATGAAACTTTTATGTGATCAAAAGTCTAGAAAGTTTATAGTAAAAATAACTTAAGAATTTATATTTCCCTAAGAACTTTTGTGAGGAACTGAAGACACAAAATGTCTTATGAATGTCAAGTTAAAAACGGGTTCAGTTATTTTTCGAAAATCCATAAATCTTAGTTTCTAAACTTTTTTGAATACGTTTTTTTAATATATTTTCAAATATGGATTATTTTAATATTAAAAGACAACATTTTTAAAAAGTTCCACAACTTATTAATTTTCTATTAACTTCATGCTTTACTCATTAATTTTTTTTTTAAAAAAACGTATCTCCATGCTAACATTTAAAGTCAGATGGATACCTACGTGACCATTAATATCCAAGTTTCAAATTATTTCAATAGTATATCAGAATAAAAAGGCGAGCGAACTTTCTTTTAAAAATATGGGATGGAAAGTAATTATAAAAACTCTTAAAAGAAAAACCAAATATAGCACGCACAAGAAGAAGCTCACATTTCAAGAACATTTATCTCCAAGCCGACTTTTTTTGAAAGCCGCGTCTTTTTCTTAACGTATAGGCACTTCAAAATAAAATACTCTTCTTTTTAAGGTGTCAAATTATGAGGTTGTAGTGGATTGAGATTCTGTTGAGAGATACATGATTTTTAACCCTCCGAGGGATGCGGAAAACCGGGTGGTTATAAAATAACGGTCGCTATTCGGAGAGGTCTGTAGCTTGAATGAATAATCCGAATGCAACAAACATCGAGACAAGAAGGGGGGAAAAGAATGGTATCATAAAAAAAGAAACTCGTCTCTTGACCAGGGTTCTAAAATACGAGGCGTAATTAGCTGTGTTGTCCGTAATTGGCCATAATTGGCTACGCCTCGTAATTTAGAACCCTGGTCAAGAGACGAGTTTCTTTTTTTATGACTCCATCCTTTTTCCCCCTTCTTGACTAGTAAGTGTCTCAATGCTTGTTGCATTCGGATTATTCATTCAAGCTACAGACCACTCCGAATAGCGAGCGTTATTTTATAACCACCCTGTATAAACACATCCTCTGGCAGTCAGGTTTTCCAGCAAAGCAAATTAAAAAAAAATTAAAATTTTATAATTTGCATAAATTTTAAATTTGAAGTGTGTAGGAATTATTTATAATCATTTGGTCGAGAATATAAAGGAAAAAAATTCAACATAAAGAAAAAATTATTTTTCAATTAAAAATTTTAATTTTATTTTCACTTAGTAGACACAGGTTTACACGTTAACCAATTTTTCTAATCTCTCAGAAAGCTAAAAAAATTCCGTTTCCATTATTTTTCTATTGTACGAAGTCATCATTATTCCTAAATTGCACGTTGTGGGCAGATAATCTTTCTCAAAAACTCTTTTCGTGGTTTTGAAATTTTTAACAAAAAAATTATGGGAAAATTGATTCTATGTGTGTTATAGTTTATTAATTTTTTATGTTTATTTTTTATGAAACTTTTAAGTGGTTAAAAAGTATATAAAGTTTTTTTTTTAATTTGCAGCATAAATAACCCCCTCAGAACCTTTGTGAAGAACTGAAGACATAAAATGCCTCAAACCAAAAACGACCTGATTCAGTTATTTTAAGAATCTCCATAAATAATTAAGTTTTTTTTTACAATTATAAGAAAAATAAGTTTCTTAAAATTGAGTTTTTAATTACTGCGATAAGATTGACACTAAAAGAGGGCATTCCTGGAAAGCTCCAAACTTATTAATACTCCATTGAATTCTTGTGTTATTCATAATATTTAAACAAAAATGTTGCTTACTCTCAGAATGAGTGGGTTTTCATCTACGTTTTACTTTATATTTCTTTACTATATTTCTCAGAATGTTTTCAAACTTGCTATTTCAAAATTTAAATTAAAAGTTAAAGAGTTCTCAGTAAGATGTGAGAAATGAAGGGTTTTTTTTACTATTTAGGACTATATGCAGTCGATTTAAAGTCAGACAAATACTACATTTCCCTATTGTTGCAGAATTCACAACCAATCAGCCCCTCGAAGGATTACTTTTGAAATTTTATCCCAGAAAACTTGCTCTATCAAGATTTTGCAAAAGTTCTCCATTTAAATTTTTAATTTGTAATTTGGGATTAATATTTTCTACCATTACTCGAACTTCACTTGGATAATTACTTCTTGTGTTGACTACACAACTTAAATATTTTTTACACTAACTTGCCACATCTTTTCATTTCCCTACTTTATCCTCATCTTTTATTTGAATTGCTTTGGAAAATTAATGAAACTTTTTAAGTAGTCAAAAGTCTCAGCAGACAACAAAATTTCAATCTGATTCAGATATTTTTAGAAACTCCATTAATATATATTTTTATAAATCTAAGGATAATAAGTTTCTTAAAATAGAATTTTTAATTTCGGATTGGATTGGTATTAAAAGTTGGAATTCCTTAAAAGTTTTCCAACTTCTTAGCTTCCATTGAATTCATGTTTTACTTATAAAATTTAAACAAAAATGCAGCTGACTCTCAAAATAAGCGGGTTTTTTCGTCTGCTGTGTTTTATTTTAGATTTTTTTTCCAGATTGTTTTCAAAACTTGCTATTTTGAAATTTAAATTAAAAATGTAAGTATACTCAGAAAAATGTAGGAAATTAAGTTTTTTACTATCTAGGACTATTTGCAGTTGATTTAAAGCCAGACAAATACTGCGAATTTCTATTGTTGCAGGATGAACAACCAATCAGTCACTCGAAGGATTACTTTTGAAAATGTAGCCCAGAAAACTTGCTTGATCAAGATTTTGCAAAAAATCTTCATTTAAAATTTTAATTGGTACGTCGGGATTACCATTTGCTACCTTTACTCGAACGGCACTTGGAAAATTACTTCTTGTGTTGACTACAATTTTCTTGGGTTTTTTTACATCAACTTGCGGTACGTTTTAATTTCCAGACTTTATCATGATCTTTTATTTGGATTGATTGAAAAATTAATGCAACTTTTAAGTAGTCAAAAGTCTAAAAAGTTTTTAATTTATATTAGAAATAACTAAAAAATTTACATCTCCCTCTGAACCTTTGTGAAGAACTGAAGAGCTTAGTGGAAGAACGTGCTAAGTGACATTTTGGAAATTCAGATTTTTGTGTCAATGAACATATTACCAACTTCTTTAACGATAACAAGTTTTCCATTTTTCATAAACTTAAATTTTAGTATATTTTTTACTCTTTTCAAGCACCGTTTTCAACAGATCTGAGTGCAAATAAAAGCTTTAAAGGTTATTTCCTCGTTTTCACCTTTTTGTCACAAGTTCCCCAACTTATTAATTTTATTTTCCACTAACTTCATGCTTTGCTCATAAAATCTTAATTAATAAAAACGTGGTTCCATGCTAGCATTTATGAAGTCAGTTGGATACCTGCGTGACCAATAATATCCAAGTTTGAAATTATTCCAATAGATTATATAAATAAAAAATAATCCCAAACATTTCTTTCAAAAATATGGAATGGAAAACAATTATGAAAAGCCTTAAAAGAAAAACCAAACAAAGCACGCACATGAAAAAGCTCATATTTCAAGAAAAATTATCTCCGATCTCCAAACGAACTTTTTTGAATATCGCATCTTTTTCTTAACGTACGGGCATTTCAAAGTGAAATATTCTTTATTTCAAGGTGTTAAATTATGATGTTGTAGTGGATTGAGATTCCGTTGATATGATTTTTAAAAAATTCTTGCCCATTAATTTTTTATTGCACGAAGTCGTTATTCGTAAATTGCATGCTAGTCAGATAATTTTGTTCGAAAACTTTTTTTCGTGATCTTGAAGCTTTCAATAAAAAACTCATGATCTTTAAGCTTTCAATAAAAAACTCATGGGAAGATGGATTCTTTGTCGGTTCAGTTTCATTAACTTTATGTTTATTCAATACATTTCGAAAAAAAGTTTTTTTTAGATTGTTTTATTATGTCTTAATGGTATTTACTCTTTAATTGAGAAAAACAGAAATGTCCTATATTATACATGACAATAGGCTTGTCCAGGCTTAAAAATGGCGTCACAATCATCATTATCTACATTATAATACATTTACCCTTTAAGAGGGTAGGTCATTCCATAGAGCCAATGCATTAGGTTTGAAATCACAACTTCTTTGTAAGTATTGTTTTGCAATGCAATAAGTTTTTCATCAGGTATGATAATAGTCATAAAAGCAAAATATAACACATTATAAAGGAAAATATCATGTGATTATTTAAACATTTATTTTTAAATTTAAATTATCCCAAAATATTCTGAATATGGCGGCGCTATTTTTTTTAACTTAATCGATTCATTTTTAAATAACCAAACTCTATTTTCCTTTCGAATTTGTATTATTTTGCTGTTAGGAAGGTTCTCATAGCTGATGAAAAAGGCTTACATAACAATGGAGTACTTGGGGCTTCAAAACTAGTACATGTCAGCCTGACCAACGACTGAACATCCCTCTTAACTCTGACCTCCTTCATGTACAGTTCTTGCCGAATTAGCATGCAGGGCCTGATCTAACATAAATCCTGTTAGGCCCGGGTCTACACTCTTAAAACAAAAGAGTGAAATTCACTCCTATAAGAGAAGTGCATTTTCGGCACCGGAAAGGAGTGGAAATTAACTCAGACTGAGTTAAAACCGCTCGTTTTAAGAGTGTAGGACGCAGATTGTTTTCTTTTATTTCTTTTACCCACCCCGAAAAAGAGTGAAATTCACTCCTATAGGAGAAGTGCATTTTCGGCACGGAAAGGAGTGGAAATTAACTCAGACTGAGTTAAAACCGCTCGTTTGTTTTAAGAGTGTAGGGCCCCTAAATAATAGTTTTTAATAACAACAGAAAATGCTGTTGATTTCCAGGATTTTTGCAACTTAAAAAAAAATTTCAATACCCCACTTCAATTATCCCAGAAAACTTGCTAAATCAAGATTTTGTAAAGTTCTCCATTTTAAATCTTGATTAGTGTTTGGAGATTACCATATGAAGAGCTGATTTCCAAAAGGCGTTAAGTAAATTTTTTGCATTTTTCAGAAATCGCGATTTTGTTGTAGAAGATTTATTATTGATTTTGAGGAAAAGATTATTTTTTCCAGTAATTTATTTATGATGGTAACACTAAATTATATGGCCCCTAAATATTAGTTTTTCTTATTCTAAATGCTGTTGATTTCCAGAATTTCTGCAACTTTAAAAACAATTTCAATATCCCACTTTGTGTTTAGATTGACTCCGACATTAATCTAAAGTGATTGGTTTGATCGATATTATAAGAAAGCAGATAAAATATTAGCAAAAAATAAGATACATCTGCCAACTACCACCATCATTACGGGCAATCATGCACAATATTTTCCGTAAAGGGACCCCCAAAATTCGTGCCTATAGTCTGAGTTTTCCTAGATCAGGCTCTGTTTGCATGTATCATTTACTCTTCTAACTTCGTGTTTTGCGCGTTGTAGAAAGGTACCAAAAATGCTCTGGAAACAGGCCGGACGTTTGCAACGATTTTTGCGGATATGGACTTCCGTCAGAGGCTATTAGAAGTCCATGGTGAAGCCGAATTCAAAAACGTCCTGCTCAAACATGCTCAGGATCTCGCAGCAGAGCAGAGCAACCCTTCCAAGCGGCTAGGCACCCACTCTGACCTGGACTTCGATGTAAGTAGGGTAAGTGCTATTTTGATTCCAATATAGTTTGATTGGTAAGAACCGAAGGAGTTGGATCTTTTTTTTTTACTTTGATTAATAAGTATCGTAAGACGACTAAGATATCCTTTGATTCACATCTATAAAATTCGTATATTCTTTGATTCATACGTATCATAAGACTCGGATATTTTTTAATTCATAAATTTCATAAGATCATAAGATTCGGATATCCTTTGGTTCACGTGTACTATAAGGCTCGTTTATATTCTTTAATTCATAAACTTCATAAGATCATAAGATTCGGATATCCTTTGATTCACGTGTACTATAAGGCTCGTTTATTCTTTATTTCACAAGCAGGAAGATTCGGATACCTATGAATCACATGTTTCATAAAACTCGGATATCTTTTGATTCATATGTACCACAAGTCTCGAATATCCTTTGATGCACATGTATTATAGGACTCAGATATCCTTTAAATCACACATAGCCATCTTATAATTAATAAACAAGAGCATTTTTTAAAATTTATAAATGGTCTAAATTTATTTATTTTATATCTATTTTATAATTATGATTGTGCACATCAAATAAAATGTAAAGTTAAAGTTTTCCTGGTTTTCATTTTAAGCTTTTAAATTGATCTATTTTATTCATTCTTGCTCCCTTCAACAAAAGAGTGGACCATTTTGTTATCCGAACTTAAAAACTATAAAATGGTTTGGTCATATAAATTTCGTCAATAATTTGACGAGTTTATTAAATTTTTGATTCGTTAGCCATCCTCTTTACTTCTAACTTTTCTTCGATCTACCAATTAACTATCCCAGTCATTCCTTTATGCTACTGTAATAAAGATGAATGATACACGGTTACCAATTTTAAGATAAATCTATACTTCTCTAAATTGACAGCCTTTTTTTTATATTTTTCACAAATACCAAGTATAGCTACAGCTGGCTGTAACTATATTTCAAAACGCTTGAATTGAATAGGTTCTTTTACAGGAATCGCGTTGCAGACTGGCACAAGGCTTGTGGGATGACATACGAAGGAGGTCCTCACTGTATGTCAGTGACTTCATAGACGGTAAGTCCTATTCTCCCTAATATTTATTCATTTACCTATACTTCAATTAAGCTTTTATAAATCACCGAATTTTTATTAAGGTTTCTATTTCCAAAGGAAGTTCGACATAAACTTGCATTCCATGAAGAAAAGAAATCATTTAATCTTAAAATTTTATTCTTCTCTCTCAGGATTTGTGGGCCATAAGACAATCCATAAAACAATATCGACCATATTTTTCCTCTATTTCGCTTGCATTCTTCCGACCATCGCTTTTGGGGCGCTGAATGATAACAACACTCAAGGACAGATTGGTAAGTTCTGTATTTTACTATTCTGCGGACTCAAGAGTGAATATAACTATACAGTCCCTGGACAAATTATTAGAGGCACTGTATTTTTTTTTTAGTAATTTTATGTTTCTGAAGAGTTTTTATGCAATAATGGTATATTTAAACTACAATGTTATTTATTTTTATTTAAAATAATTGTTGTAGACTACATATTTGTATTTATTTTAAGATAATTATGATTAAGATTAATTTATATTAATTATTTATTATAAGATTATTTATGTGTGGAATCATCATCCTCAAATGCAGGAGACAGTACAGTCTTGCATTGATAGCATGCCGCGCAGAATTAAAGCTTTGATAACGGCTAAAGGTGGCTCAACTAAATATTGACTATTACTAACATTAATTTCACTTTTCTTTAAAACTTAATAAACTTATGCTTTTCTAAAATAATGCTGTTTTATTTATGTCAAATAAATCGGTAAATTGATTGGATAATATAAAAATAAAAAACAAATCAATTTAAAATAATAAAACGGTACAATATCACCCGGTAATTAATATTTTACATGAAATCTTGCAGTGCGTCTAATAATTTGTCCAGGGACTGTATATGATGATATTATTGGGATATGTGCTTCAATATGAAAAAAATATTTACTGAAATAAATTTCAGAAACCTTTTTGCCTTAATTGAAATGTTTCTGATAGTATAAGATAAGAGTCTTTCTATTAATGGCATGTTTTCAATCAGGTGGGAAACTTTCAATTATTTTCAAAGTTAAGAAGCTAAATATATGGCGCATGCGCAAATGATTCCATCCCATTCTATCATAGTATAGTTGCCACATATATTCAGAAACTTTACGGAATTTATTTGACAGTATACGAATGCCTGATTTTAAAAATCTTTATAAAAAATGTATACTAATTTTTTTCTTATAACCAAAAAATCAAATAATATTGTTTTTCTTATAACCAAAAAACCAAATAATATTGTTTTAACCATTAAAATAACTAAAAAAAACTTATATTGCCTTAAGGCAAAAGAACAAAGAAATATGGATTTTCAATACACTCGAAACATTTAAAGAAACCTCCAACCATCGACCTTTCTATACGTTTAAGGAACAGTTTCGGTAGGCATTACTTTTTTGTCGAAACAACATTTCAAAAATTCATCGAAATTTTAAAGTACGCAAGGACTTTCGTATTTTCTACTTAAATCCGAAATTCGTTCGAGTAATTTATGGTTTAAAGTGGATAATATTGTTTTGTCTGAAAGTGTTATCTGAGAATATATATTCAAGACATTTAAAATTTAGATTTCGTTTTATTTTCCAAACCTTTATTCGATACGAAGCAACAAAAATATTTATGTAAGTGTATTTTGAATTTTTGGAAGAAAAATCAGCCAAACCTTTGTTAAGGATGTATCGGAAGTTTTTATTTTTCATGATATTTTGAAATACTTATTGTGCTATCAGCTGCTCATTTTTACTCTAAATTAACATTTTATTGTTTTCTAAAAATTTAGGGAAAAACCTTTTCGTGAGGAATATTAAATTTTTCAGTTTTAATAATTTTTTTCTCTTGGACTTTACAAACAAACACTTTGATTATATTGCATTTCTTTTAGACACTCCAAATATTTTTAATTTTCTCTCCACTCTAATGTGCGTAATACAATAAAATAATCAATGTCGCGGATTGTCTTTTGTTTTCTGTAGATGTTCGAAAGTCCATCATTGGTCAAACTCTAGGTGGCCTTATCTTTGCACTATGTGGAGGTCAGCCCCTTGTCATAGTCATGACAACCGCGCCATTAAGCCTCTATACGAAAGGCAAGTATACTTTATCTTTACAATTTGCAATTCAATTCCCAAAATGCATTTTAAAATTTTATTAGTTACAATATTAAAGGAAAGGGGGAGCATAAATAAATTTGAGATTAAAATGTTTAGGAAATGAGAACCACTCGAAAGTATGATAAAAAAAATTGAAAAAGTACTCAAGGAACGATAATATGTTGTTTTGATGCATTAAGGGAATAATAATGGAGTAATGTAGCTATTAATCACTTGAATAAAGCTGAAAATAGATTATATCGTGACCTGACCGGCAAAGCACTTTGTCCCATATGAATCCATGTGGTACACTCTCCTTTACTTATCCCGTATAACGTTATCTATAAGTAATTTGTATACCTTATTCCAGTATTTCATTGATATTTGCAAATAAATCCGATTGCTCGTCTAGTTCTAGTGTCAAAAAATATCATCTTTAAGACCTTTACTTCATTAGTTCTCGCTTATGATAACATATTTAATCATATTTACTCTATTAAAAAATATAAATTCTTATTTTTTTTAAAATATAACTTATAGATATATGTGTGTTAAAATAACAAGTTCTATGCACCAAATCACGATTAAAAAAATTCAAAATGGTAGCCAAATAACACAGAATATATTTCAAACAATGTTTGTTAATATACCACTTTATAAAGTAAATGTAAACTATTTTATTTCACTTTAACTAATGCA
The DNA here is from genome assembly GCA_019343175.1 of Oedothorax gibbosus. Classification (NCBI taxonomy): domain Eukaryota; kingdom Metazoa; phylum Arthropoda; class Arachnida; order Araneae; family Linyphiidae; genus Oedothorax; species Oedothorax gibbosus. The sequence goes on along the minus strand of JAFNEN010000023.1, from coordinate 2,076,175 downwards.
TTTCATAATACACAAATCTGAATATGTTGTATAAGAAAAATAATTATATTAATCTTATAACAAAATTCAGTATCATAAGGGCACATAGTATACTTTGATTTATTATAACTGTAAATCATTTTCCCCTGCATGTTTATTTTTTAAAATATATTTTAGGCATCTAAATTGGTTTTGTATATGTATTGATGATGCAAAGACTTTTGAGTTTTACAAATACTGCTTCGTTTCATAATCTAATCTAAATAATATTGTGAAATTCAAACGAAAGTCTTTTATATAACCTTATTACATCAGAATGACAAAACTCTCAAGGAAAGTAAATTGAATTTATCATTTTTCGAGCATTTTTTTATTGTTATTACTTCTTATATTAAAATCTAAATAATGTGTAAAAGAAAAATAGAAAAAAAAATTAGTTTCGTTTATTTTCATGAAGTTTGTTATTTAAAACTCTTTTTAACGTTATCAAAGTCTTTTATAAAAAGAAATTATGAAAATATAATATATATTCCTTTTTAACATCAATCTTAGCTATGTATATATTTTCTTAGAAAAACGCATTTAAAAATTAAATTTTCTAATAAGAATTCACTCAGGTTTCACATATTTTTGAAAGTAATTAGTTTTTGAAAACAAAATACTAGAAAAATGCATAGTGTCATTAAAATTAAAACGTTTTAAAATAACTTTTTAGAAATGAAAGAGGTAAAAAAATACTTTTAATCAAAAATACTTCATTTTCCCCTTAAGTAAATGCATAATATTCACCAGAAGAGTATTTAAAACTTTAATCATTTTTTTATTTAATCTTTTTTGAGAATGTATTCGTTAAATATTTGCACAAAAAACGTTTATTATAATGTTGGAGATAATTGCTGAAATCCTAAAAGAAATAAAAACATGATTATGCATATTATTGAAAATGATACTAGAAAAGAAAATTTTCCTTTTACTAAAAATGTATTTCCTAGGAAACAATTTTTTCAAATAAATTTAATCTTCTGAGTGGTAACGAGGTGGACAAGAATTTTTTTTAAAAAAACAAAACCACAAAAATAAATAATGCTGGCATTTATATGTATATTATTACTAAGCTGCGATAATTGGTTTAAATTTTTTTCAACAGCTTTTTTAAGTCTGTCAATTGAATAGAAAAAATGCACTAAACATTAAAATACTTCATTTTACTAGAAGTATTCGATAAGAAGAAAATAAAAGAAGTTAAATCTTTAATAAATAAAGAGGATTCGTAAAAATATTTTGAAAGTATAATACTTTATGTTTATACACTTAATGAAAAAAATAAGACAACGATTGTGATTGTAAATAAATAAAGTTTGAGAAAATACGCAAACAAAATCTTACAATGACAAAAACGATGTTACATTAAACAAAACCAATCAGCATAAAATTATGACCATAATAAATAAAATTACAAGCAATAAAAATTAGGTCACGGCCGTAAATACAATGTACTACAACGGAATTCACAACCATTTCGAAATGCAACAAAACGTTTATCTTTGATCCTAGATCATAAATATTTTAAAGCAGAAATATATAACTTGAAAAGATATCTCGAATAGCAATGCGTGATGGATTTTCTATTCTTCAATATCTAGATAGGATTTCTTACAATACATTGAACTTTTCCAGGAGGATATGAAATGGATTGGATAAAGTTTGTTTGAACATAGATATATTTCAGGGATAATTTATTAATAGTTTGGAGAAGGAAATAAGTGGAATACTTTTTCTATAGAAAGATTTGCTTGCTTGAAACTGATTACTCAATTGTCGGGAATATTTTGTAGTGATTTATTATTGGGGGAAAACATTTCACAACAAAAAACCGGTCTTTTATTGTAATATTTTATTTTTGAGCAATTCATATCTTTTTAGAAACATTTACTCTCTTCTCAAAACTTATTCGCGAAACATTTTAAAGTTCAGTTAGGTATTTGCTCAATCCGTAAGAAAATTTTATTTCGAAACATTTCAGGGAAACAAATTGTTTATTTAAAACAGTCAAATTTGTTTTTTTTAATAAATACATTGAAATTCCGGCAACGCACATGCCTCTTATGGGCTATTAGGCTTGGACAGATTTTAACTAACATTAGTTTTCGTATACACTTAAAGGGGGTGTCACTGGAAGTTGGACCTCTAGACCGAAGTCTTCTAGCTGTAAAATTGATAGAAAATACAGCTAAATTCCAGTAAAATATGTTTTTCGACTTACATTTGTCAAAATCTTACGGGATAATATTTACCGTGGCCTTCAGAACCTTATTTGAAATTGTTGGAGCTTTAAAAAACTATTTGAAATTCACCAATCAAATAAAAAAAATAAGAATTTTGAAAAATCTCTCCTAAGACTACGTGGGCGGGGGGGGGGGCAGGAGTAGAGCAAAATATCACGAAATCTCAGAGGGGGGGAATCGTAAAAATCACATCACGTGATTAATGGGCGCCCTCTAAATTCAAGGGGATACGGTACCCAAAACATTATTTCTGGAAAGAATAACATAAACTTGTAAATTATAATGGCTTTATATAATGTTCACTCGAAATAAACATTTTCTAGCAATAAAAACGAATATTTACAAGTAGTTTTTCATTTTTTTAAAAAAAAAGTCAAAATTTCGAATTTTTTAAAACGCTACTGATCTTTCAATTTTGAGAATAACTCCACCAAACTTTTATAGTTTTATTTCAGTACTATTTGTTCAAGAACTGTGTATGGATTTTAAAATGTGAACTACAGTTAAAAAGTAACATGCATTTATACTGAAAATCACAAAAAAATTACAAATTATTGGATTCAACATTTTTTTAAAAAACAAATATACATAGTAGACCTTATTCCATGCACACTTTTGTGCACCATTTATATAAGAACACAGGTTAAAAATTTCAAAATTATAACTTAATTCGCAAAAGAGCCTTAGGGATTTATTAAACACAAGAATTGAAAACGCGAAACAGAGAAAAAAAAAGGTTGCAAGCAGACGAAATACGTATTCAAACTTATAGGAATGACTCCAGAAAATATTTAATAACTTTTTTCTATAAAAGATATCATTATGAAACTTTCAGTAAATGTTTAAAAAGATATTGTAAATAATAAGAAGTAAAAACTGAAAAATCGATGTTTTGACCAATTTTTGGGTACCGCGTCCCTTAAACGTTCAAATGTATGTTAAATGACATATGGATATTGGATGGTGTGGGGTGTCATCTCGTCAATAACCTTCTCTTTTCCCCGCAGTGATCTTCAATATCTGTCAGGACTTCCAGTTAAACTTCCACGCCATGTATGCGTGTGTCGGGTTATGGAATTCGTTCTTCCTTATCATTTTTTCCATCTTTGACGTCAGTCGTATTATGAAATGGTCGACTAGGTAAGTGAAACACCTTCATTTTTTAACCTGTTAGTAGTTAATAACAAAAAATCAATAAACAAAATAACAAAAATTTATAAGAAAACATAAAATATTATAAATAAAAGCTTAAGTACCGATATATTGGACCGACTTCTGCTTTTATTGATAGCTTTGGAGAAAAAAAAAACCACTACACACTATTCTACCAGTATAAAATTTGGTGCAAGATTGCATCTCTACTATTTGAAGCGTGAATTAACCAATTTTGTGGTAAAACCATAACATTCACCGCTAAAGTGGTAAATCCACGCTCCAAATAGCGGTAACAGCTAGAAAGTTCCAGGATTTCGGTGCAATCTTGCCCAAAAGTTTTTGAATGTTTACCTTTCTATTAAGTTAGCCCCAAAAAACTTTTTAAGGTGTATTTTGTAAAAAGTAAATTGGGAGTAGAGCTTGAAACCCCCAAAAACTAATAATAATAATAACCTTAAAGGTCGAAGTTGGGCTTCAAGACACCTTTAGGATATTGTCAAATTTCTGAAATTGATAAAAGTCATATAGCTAAAAACATATCCCCAAACACAAGTTTAAAGCTTATTTTTACCCTTTTAATAAGTTCAATATTTGGCTCTTGAATTTATTTACTAAAACAATGCCCATAAGATAACTTATATTCGGCAAATTCGAATTGAACTTATCCTGGCGTAACTTACTTTCAATTAAATTGTCCTTATATATAACAATAAAAGTTAGTTTAAAGCTTTTAACTACTCCACCATTCAAATCCATTTAAACCTCTTAATGCACCTATAAAATTTCAGTAAGTAGTCTTAATTGCTTCGAAACTTTAAGTATTTATCACATTGATTGCATGCATAAGCTAATATTGTGTTGAATACTTCTAAGTGTCTGGGAATTTACTAAGTTCCCGTGCTAAGTGTTCAATAGCTAAGTTATCAGCTTAATCTAAAAATTGACGCGATTCTTATTTCAAGAACCTGTTTACTTCATCTATTTAAGTTAATACGATTTCAGGATTTAGATTTTAAGATAGTAAAATTTTTTAAGATAATTTCTTAATCTCAGGTAACTTAATTTTGCGACTTTCATTTTTAACGGTTTTCAAATTTGCTATTTCAATGAATTTACTTTCTAGAATATTGTTCTCACAATAAAATGAGACAATCCTGGTACTCATTTTCGAGAGCTTCATTTTTTACAGTGTAGTAAATCCATTTTATAAGAAATAGCATTACATTCTTGAAAATGTTATTAATGTCCAGTAGTAAAAATATTGAATCGCACTTAACAATTATTTAAAAGTTGCCGGCAATCTTTTAGGTTAAGGTGGCACAGTCGAGTTCTGCATTTAAAATGATTAAAAAAGTTAAACTAGGAATTTTAAAGCTCGCTAGATTAAAAATCTACGATTTAAAAATAAATAAAAGTAAATAAAATACATGTATCATTTTTTTGTCAAATTTGCGTGTTTGTAGAAAAATTGTTGTAGATATTAAAATAATCGTGTATCACAATTAATTGTTTTTTGTAGCATGCATGAATTACTACCCCTAATTTTTTTTTTTTAATAATTTAAACTTAAATAAAATATTTCAATAACGCTGTGGTCAATGCTTAGTGCAATACAATAAATATTACAACTTTTAACATTTTTAATATTGTTGGTCTAAGCAATGCATTTGAACATTATAAAAACAATTTATTCCCTCAAAATTATATTCAAATTATTTTTAAACTACAAATTTACATAAAAATGAATGAAATTTAAATACTTACATACACTCTATTCCATTATATATAATAATATTTTCTTAATTTTTTTTTAGAAAAACTGCAAACTTCACTTGAAAGTAAATTTTTTTAAATGTCGCAACTTTCACAACTTTCATTGAGTTAATAGTTAAAAGTTGCTACCTATGTAATTAGGGGATTGTGAAATGCTGAAAATATGAGAAACTTTTGGATTCATTTAATAACCTAGAATTTTTATCGCTATAATGAAATTTACGAGTATCAGTAATTTAATAAACTAATTCTCAATTAGATCAGCTTTAAGTGTGAAGATTCTTTAAGAAGTTCTATCTATTTTTTACGGATCGAAATAATTCAGTATTTAATAAGTTTCAAAGGCGTGTAATGCGTATCTTATAAAAGTATTGTCACGATGGCCTAAAAGGGTTAACCGTTGCACAATTGGCTGAGTATTGCACAAATGGCGAAGTTGTTTTTTGTGGTGAAAGAACACTTCAGCACAAGTATATTAAATGTATATTTAATATTAATTATATTTTTACCTGAATATTTGTTCAATACAGACAAATGTTTTTAAATTTAAAGAATCTATTTATGAAAGTCTCTTTTTTAACTTTTTATAAGTTTTCATAGTAAGAATAAATGTTTTAAGTATAATATTTGGATTTAAAGTCGGAATACAAAAAGTATAGTAGTTTCTTAAAGAATATGTATTGAAGGTTAATATTAAAGAAAATTGAACCTGCAATTCATTTAGTAAAAATAACTTTATTGCTGCTTTGTAATAATTTTAATTTTAAAAATATTGTAAACTGACACATTATAAATACACCAATTTTCTATCTCAAAATATTGATCTTAGACTTAAAATTAAATGCAATTTCACTGAATCATAAAGTGTTTGTTAAACTAACTTTTAAATGCATGGTAATGGTGGGAAAATTGGTTCCAGCTCACTTATCATTATTTCCGTGATACTCAATGTCATGATAAATTCGAAAAATATGTTTTCTCTGTACATTTCTGCGATATTTTGGTTAGTTCCTTAGATATGCAATTGAATTTTGATAAAATAAAAATCTTCTAAATAAATGTTTAATCATTTCAATGCATTTCCTTAATAAATAAGGTTTTAGATTAAATAAAAAGGTGAGCAAAATTAAAATAGTTTTTAATATCCTTTTGAATTTGATTTGTTAAACAAACAGTAAAATTAAACATAATTGTTGAATTGCTTGTATGCCATTAATCTATTTTCCATTTCAGAGTTTTATGGGTTTAAGAAACTTCTCAAATAAGCAATTAGACTTTTTAATATAGAAAAAAATCCAAATAAATCTTGTTTTGTCACATTTTCTTTCCAAGTAATGTTTATACAATCCTTACCTTAGAAATTTAAAGAATTTTCGAGATTGTGTTGAAAAGGAAATCATTGAAACTTGAAGAAAATAAGTTTTTTAATTTCCCTGTACACAAAACAAACGAATGCATGGTAAGGGCATGCTGGTAATATATTTTTTAATATATATTTTGGTCAAAATTTTACCCTGATCCCTTCTTTCCGTAGACAGTCATTATTAACTTCTGCGAATGTATTTATGCCTATAAGTAGGAATGTACCTGAAAAAAATTCATTTTTTAATTAATCAATCAGTCAAATGCTTAATTGCCGGATAAAATTGTGTCTTACTGTATTTAAATAAAAGTTCTTTTGAATTTATTGAAAACAATCTTAAATGAATGGTGCAAAATTCATATGAAGCGTGTAGTTGCAAAACACACATTTGCTCCAAGATATAACTAAGATATATATTGCATGGTCCGTTCATTGGCGACTTCGCCCAATTAAATTTACGATTGCCAATGAATGAACCGGACCTTATATCTTAGTTATGCTATTAAGAATGTGAGTTTTGCAAAGAAACGTTTCCCATCACAATATTAGTGTGAGAAACTTGAATGTATTTAATGTTCACGAAAAAAAAGTAGGTTTGTAACAGAATCTGTCACTTAACCCGCTTCCACACAACAGTTGTGTTTAACAGATAAAAAGGCGACAAACAGAGCATTGATATTCTATATTAAACATTTACTTGCTAAATTTGGCTAGTTTCATTTATTTTCTTTCGGAAATTTAATAATTATTACTTATCGTTTGCAAAAATTAATTTATATTTCAAAGAATAAATATGTAATATCCCTCGCTTTTAAATAGAATTAAAATATTTCATATCAACGTACTAAGAATCTCGCAGTGAAATATGTTTGACGTCATTTCAAACTGATCGATATCGCAAAAATAAATTTATTTTAATTTATTGTCTAAAAGAATTAAAATTTCTCGAGCTATTGTTGCGAATGGCAATAGTGATTAAATTCTCATACAAAAGGCCTCCTATGCTTTTTAAATGAGCATTAAATTTTGCAGTTTTTTAAATAATTGAAGTACTTTGAATTCTTTTCTGAAATTTTCAATGTATTCTAATTTCGATGCGCTGAATTTTTTCACACTTTTCCGTAGCATTTGTAGTTTGGACTATGAAAGTGGGTGACGGACAGACGGACAGACAGACGGATTGAACGATTATAATACCTTCCACTTTTTACGTTATAAACGTAGTGTGGAAGCTAAATACAACATTTTCGGCTATTTATCCTAATATCTGGATATTAGATTACAATGGAATCTGATTCACACTTATCCAGTTAATTAGGACACTGCTGCATCTATAATCTAATGCGTTTATAATGTAAACTATTCACTGTACTTATAGCTAAATACGACTCCATATAACACCATAAGCAGAAAAGTGGCATATCTCCCATTGAGTAAACATAGCGGAAATGCCCCTTTTTCTCGTAGAGTGCTGTATGCCGACACTATATCAAAGGAATTCAGTTACTCAATCTGCTAGTTATTAATCAGGAATAGGAGTTTGGAGGTTTTGAAATATGGGCGAAATTGCTCTGAACACCCCTGGAAATTAATTTTCACTGACATTTAATGGAGTGCTATTGGAAGCTTTAATTCCTTGATAAACGATGATTGAGAAATATCCCATCATATCTGTATTTCAAGATTATTCCCGTGAAATAGAAGTGATTTAAAATAAGGACTTAATGTAGAATATTAGAAATGAAGTTTAGAGTCTGGACACACCAAATGAAATTGAAGTGTCAAGTTCAAAAATAATTGCTGTATATTTGTCTATATATTGTTTTTAAGAAATGTAATATGTTTTATATGAATTTTAACGTACCAACTATCTTATATCGCCAATTTTGTCCAATACTATTGTAATGTCTGTGTTTTTTAAATGTTTTAAGGGAATTTCGCTAACTTTTTATTTGTATAAAACATCTTTTTTTAACTATTCGTTAAAGCAAAAAAAATGGCAAATTGTAAACAGGTGGGATTCAGATGTTTTCAACAGAAAGTGAATTTACATTTTATATTTCAAACACTATGTATTTTTTATCTTCGAATTTTGCAATATATTTCTTCAACTAAAAATATGTGTATTCGTATTTTACTTCGTATATTTTGTATGCTAAATTGAACTTTTGTTGAAAAATATTTTTAAAATTATTGATTGTAGCTTAGTTGAGTCTGTTGATAAGATTGAGTCTGTCAAAGTATAAGCCTACATTCAACATAACGATACACATTTTAAAAATTATATCACATCTATTTTGAACATTTTTAGAGAAAAAAATTTTGAGCATTAGTTTAGTGGATATTTAAAGAAAGTTTCTGGCTTATTATTTAACTTAAATCTTATTTTTATATTCGTGAAAGATTATTTAAAAATATATTTGCATATTTACAAAAACAAAACTAAATAATATCCATACACATAGTTTACTATTTAATAGTTTTATAAAAATGGAGATTGTTAACTTGATAATACTAATATCTTATTTTTAAATACTTTTGATAAATAAAATATCAACTAATACTTTTAGTTTAAATTTTTTTTACAACAATTGAGAGAACTTCCGTAACCACAACTATGAATTGGGCCACTTTTTCTCTGAAATAATCAGTGTTTCAGTGTGCTTTTTTAGAGGTTAGAGTCCTTAAGTGCTTACAACAATGGTTCAAGTCAGTAGTCTAGTTACTGCTGAACCAATACCAGACCGCGTGCAGCGACATCTATCATTGAAAGCTGTAACTATTCTTTAACCTTAATTTATGAGCAACTAATTTTGTGAAAGCAAGTTTACCTTGTCTTTAAATACATTTATATTTTAGAAATTGCTGAAATACTGTATTAAAGTGTTGAAAAATTGAATATTTAAATGTGTGTTTTATTTATTCCTGAAAATAGAAGAATGCTAGAAGATCTACTACCGATAACTTCTAATTAATTTTCAAAAAGTCATTTACTTGATAACTTAAACTGTTGATGATCACTGACTTAATGCTATAATGGATCATATCGTAGTTATAATTTTGCATGGTTAAATACTAAAAACAAAAATTAAGTATTTTAAAAATACTAATGTATTTTAAAATCTCTTATTTGTGTACGATTATACCTTTAGATAGTCAATTTTTATAATATTACACTCAGGAAACCTTCATAATGGTAACATTTCTTAAAGGATTATTAGTAAAGAAAACTACTACTCATATACTACTACTGTACTTATCTTTGCTTGACATTTTATAACCAAAAATTCTTTCAAATAAGTTACATTAGTAATTTGTACTTATTATACCTAGTATATAATGTTTTATTAAAATATGTTTTTGTTTCCTTATCATTGATGTGTTTATTTCATTACGTTCTTTTTAAAATTCGTTAGTAACAATAAGTCACTTTACTGTGAGTTAAAGAATAATTCCTAAATGTAGACTATTGTGTATAGTGTAGTGTAAAAAAATGTATAACGTCAGTATATGACATTTTGGTATTCAAGAAGTCATCGGGTTTTTATAAAATTGTTTTGTGTATGCAATTTGGAAAATAGAAGCTGAAACTGCCCATGATATGGAGTAGCAGCGGCGGGAAGAAAAATTTAAACTATTTTGTGTATAATGCAGCGCAAAAAATGTATTTACAACTTCCGTACTGCACAGTTACATATATATTTTACTATTCAAGAAGTCTTATTTTTTTTAATTGATTGTATATGCAATTTGGAAAATGTAAGCTGAAAATGTCCGTGGTATGGAGTATCAGAGGCCTGAAGACAATCAATGGTGTACAATATGGAAATACAAATATATGGTGTGTATTTAGGGGTAAGTTTTTCTATTTTTAGAAAAATAGTATACTCATCCAAAAGATAAGCTGAAACAGGTGAGTACACCAGACAATAGATTCCCCGTTTGGATTCTGAGAGAAAACATAAGTCATATCAGAAAGGTATGATACTGGCGACTGAACATGTATTTAGTGCGATTACAATCTGGATTTTATTTTGAATTATAATTTATTTTAATTTAAAAAATCCAGTGTTGACTGAAAGCATATGGATTATCTATTATATATAACAATGTTAAAGATCTTTGTTAAATATTGTAATGGTTTCTTATAGAGTCGAAGAGTATCTTATAGAGTTTTAATTCGAAAATATTTCTTGGAGTAATGATACATTTTTACCGACTGTAAAATCCGATTATTTCAAATTGAGAAAATAAACATACAAAAATTTTATAAACTGAATTTTTTTTTTAAATATTTCTTATAAAAATGTTTATTTTGATTTAACATTTCATTTCGATAATTTTTTTGTTCTTTCAGGAAAATACTAATGGTTTTTCAAGCATTAAGTTGTACAAATAAAGTTATGATTATAAAAAATATATATGTTATACAACATTTTTATGCATTTTTTTAAATATGAGTCTGAGGATGTTTAATAACGACTCAAATATAGCCTGTAATTCTTTATAAAGTAAACTTCTTCGATTTCTCAACTACTCTAAAAAAATTACGATGTTCTTATAAAAATGCAGGCTAGAAGTTTGATAAATAGTAATGTTTGGAATTTCTTTTAACAATGCAGTTTAAATGAAATTTGATATTTAAACGCATAACATGCTTGAAATTTTTTTTAAAAAGTAAATTATACAATCATCGGGACACTTCATTATTCTATGGTGGCGCCATCTCTTAGTTTAAAACGCAGCTAAAAGTAACATAAATATTCATTAACAAACTCGTAACTCAATTATGTCGTATCCCACATTTTAATACCCACATTTTAATTGACAATTTTCGAAAACTATCGTGTTACTCAGATGACTAGAATTTATAAAAATTTAAATTTTTTAATTTCAAAAAAAGTGTATGGTCTCTTTTTGGTAAGATGATCTTACTTTAGAGTATGCGACAACAACCTATGTACTTCTACCTATGCTCGATTTATTAAATATGAGTATTAATGACTGATTATCTTTAACATTGTACATAAATGTTTGTATAAGGTTATTAAAGCTAAGCTCTAATTGTTTTACAGCTATTCTTATTTAATTACACTTGATGTATGTTGCAATGTAATCAGTGTTTTATGTTCAATTAAAATTTTACCTACGCATCGAATATTAAAAAATTTATGCACATAATAATCATTATAATGTGTATTGTATATTAATTTCAATATAACATTGTTTTGTAAAACTTTTTTCTTGTTAGGATATGTGGATGTAAACTATATTAAATAATTTATGTTGTTTATATAAACATTAAAACATAATATTAAAATTTTAAACGTTGATAATAATTAAACCTGTATAAAATTATCAATTGTCTTCAAAAATAATATATAATTATATTTATAAAAAATATATTTTAATGCTTAGATTATTAATTTGTTTGAATACTTTATTGAGTAATTAACATAGATTTATGTCCCCATATTCATTATCATCATTAATTTGTGTAATATCAAGATATTTATAAAACATATTATATTAATTTTATATTAGATTGTTATTATGAAACTAAATATTTATAAGTGACTTAACATATTTTCATTTTAGCTTGTGCAAATATTTTTTTAGTTGAAGTGTATGTTCTCCATTGATGATATTGAAATATTACTTTCAGATCTGAAAACTTTTAGAACTTCAGTATAGAAATTGATAAAAATAAGGATTTGCTTGTTCACAGTAATATAACGACCGAATAGTTTATTCAAAAACTGGGAAATCTTACATATATTTTTAGTTGCTTTAAGATCTCATTTTATCTATCCAGCACTTCAGTATTATAAAACGAACTTTGTTATTTTTTAATTTCCATTTCAACACCTTATAATAATTTTGTGTTTTAAGTTACTGGGAAAACTACATAACTTATAATATATCAAAGTTCGACATATTTACATTAATAAATACAATCGTCGGACATCATGACACACTACATTTCTTTATACAGAAGAAAATCAGAAGTCTCCTACAAAAATAACATTCTATATTTACTACATATGTTGTATTTTTGCAGATCTACGGAAGAAATATTCTCTTTATTCATCAGCATAGCATTTATAGTAGATGCGGGGCGAGATATGTATAAAAGTAAGTAATACAGAGTGGGCGTAAAAAGCGCAAGAATGTATGGTGCTCTTTTATGGCACTTTTTTTTTCAATGTATTCGTGAAATATTTTTTAGTGTGTTAGAGTTGTAGATCCTTTAACAATTTATGCAGACATTGGTGAAGTAATTTTGGAAGGTGGAGTGCATAAAAAATAAGGCTTTTTAATCCTTTCATATATAGTTTTTTAAAAACCTATTTGCATTTAGTAACGACAATAAATTGTGCCTTTTGTTAATTCAAAGGTTAAACGGTTAAACATTCTGAAGTGAATGATTTTAAATAGCTACAATTTCTTGGACATTTAAAAATTTAATCCTAAGATGGTTTAAATACATCTACACATTTATTGATTTTTAAATTACTCAATAAAACTAGTTGGTTGGTTGGTTGGTTGGTTGGTTGGTTGGTTGGTTGGTAGACAAATATTTTCAGGCTTGTGTGCTTGGTCGCAAAGACCCGCTTATAAACCTTCGTCAAGAAGGACGGACACGACATACACACCCATACAAGACAGATGCTGCCATCTATCGCCACCTCCACAATTTAGACATGTCCCTGAAGGGGAGGGAAATAGTCTCCAGGGACCTGTACCCGTGGTAAACTGCGCAATGACCGACCACAGGACTTTCGGACCCAACAGATTTAACGAGCACGTACTCCGCATATACTTGGTGGGTCTTCAGAGGTGTCGAGACTCGATCGCGGGACCTTCCGATGCCGAGACCGAGATCTTAACCACTAGGCTCCCCACGGCCCAAACAATAAAACTATAAAGTTCAGGTAAAGAGTCGATTGAGGCAATTATGTTCATCTTTAAGTAAAGGTTTTAACTTGCTAAAAATCAGTTCGCTAACTTGTAATGTTATTTGACTTTATTAAAGTTATTTTCTGAACTGTATATAGAGGACTGTAACATCCCATTTTCTTTCGTAACAAGCCTTTTAACTATTCTTCCAATTACAATTTTGTTACATTAATTTCTCGTTACATCTTTCAAATACAATTACTCGATATATGCAACATCTTTCGATAGCGTCCCAGGGCGATACAAATTTGTTCGAATTGAAATTTCAAAAATATCAACTTTTCTAAATTAAGATTAAGTTTCATGAAAATAAGAAAAGGCACTATACTTTATTTCACTCTTTTACCCCACTCTGTAGATATATTATTCAACATTTTTAAAAGTTTAAAGATTTTCTAAATGTAGATGAATTCTCAAAAGTTATAACAATTATCAAGAAATGTTGCTTTTTTACCCCTCGCAAAAGCCCCACACAGAAAAGACAAATGCTAACAACTATTTTCAATTGAATTTTATACAGAACAAAATTAAAAATATAATCGATAAACTATTAAAAATAGTCGACAACTATTAAATAATATAAATGATTAAAAATTATAATTTTTAATACAAGAAGAAATATCATCTAGTTATTTAATGATAATTTTTAATTTTTAACTACCCAAAAATATTCTAAAGAATTTCCTGATAGCATTTTTAATAAAGAAAATCTTATTAAATGAAAATTAAAATTCTCTGCAATTCCCTATTGATGTTCACATTAAAATTCAAATTTAAAAATTTGGTTGTTCAGAGACATGACTACTCTCGACAAGGATATAACTAGCTTGGATGATAATGATAAATAGTAAGCTATTAAATATAAAGAACATATTTATATCAAATAAAAGAAATATATAGTTAGTATGAGGCACATATTTGCATTGTATACCGTTATCAGTATAGTTAATATGATATTTAACTTGAAACAAGTCATATAAATAGTTGTAAATTTTAATTTGTATACTTGTATATTTTGACGACTTTTCGCATCCCACTATCTTTTTATTTCGCAATTTTTTTTTTTGCCTGCTTGCTTCACAACACTTTCCATGTATCAAGATATTTTTTATGTCCTCGGTCTAATGAGATAAAATTCGTTTAAATTAAAAAAAAAAAAAGGTAAAGGTTAATTTCATGTAAATGTTATGTAAGTCACAATTTAAGAGGAGATTAAAAGCTTTTTAAATTTGAAAAATAGATCGAATTAAATTAAGCACGTTTCATTATTTAGTTTTATTAAGTGTAGATCAGCTATTCCATTTTTTTTATTTAATGTTAAAAGTTGTAGCGATAATCACTTTTTACACATGTGACTTACACTACAGAAATCATATTTTTGCATGGAATTAGCCGTAAAATAAAGGGCAATAAATAGCGTGCATACGGTTTTTCCATATCTCTATTACTGAGTGTATTTCGTTTTTCAGATTTTAATCATAACTACTTCTCTGCTGCCTGTATGGATGATGCAAACAGTGCTTCTGTGGAATTTCCCTTCTGGATGACCAATTCCAGCATCAACGAAACTCAAGGGGAAGTTTCTATGCCTCAACCGTGTAAGCGTGAAAATAGCTTACTATTCCTCCTTCTCATGTGCGGAACCGTGTGGCTTGCCGTCTCCCTTTATAATTTTAATAAAACGTAAGTAATCCTTTATTATTTGGATATGTTCAAAAGTACGGTTAACGGTTTCGTTGGGTGCCTACTAAGGTGTCGGCTCGTCTCTTGACTGTGGTTCGAAATAATTATGACGCCCGTCGCCAATAGCCCTAGTGCAGCACGATAATTCAAATTAACCTAACCTAACCAAAATTACGTATTTGACAAATTTGACTGGTTGAGTTAAAATTACTAAAATATTCAAAACTTCAAGATCTCTCGATTAATGCAAGTCGGTACAAAAGTTCAATAAAATAAAATTCAATTCAATAAAAATTCTGAAGACATTAAGTGAAAAATGTCAACCAATCGATGGGATGTGTTCATCTTTATAGATAGCTTTGACAAGCTGTCGATAAGTGATGTTTCATATTTAATAAAAGTTAAGAAAATATGCGGACAAGTATTTCATTTAAGAAAAAGTATTGTAAAAATGTCATACAAAAAATTAAGTCAGTTTCAATAATAAGTTTTTTTTTATCATTTTAATTTAGATTTTAGATAAAATGGTGTTATTGTGAAATAGGTTTTCACTCAAATATTCTTTAGTAATTTTAGAAATAAAAATTAAAATAGTTTTCAAATAAGAGGATGTCAGATGATGATTTTATGAAACCTATTTTTACACGATAATTTTTAGACGCTTGTACCTGTTTTAGCACTTGATACCTCTTACTTCAAGTAACTAGGAACTTTTCATTCAATTATTCATTTCATTCAATTAGGAAATATACCTTGCAAAGTTGTTGCTGCCAATACTACTTATGGCGCTTTTAAGAGCACCAGTCACTATTGTAACTATTCCGCGAACAAACTTTCAAGTTTTCTCTATACAATAACTTTTCTTATCATACGCCAATAATAGTTTATAATTATTCATTTTGCACATTTTAGTGATGAAATTTCACCTTATTTTCAGCATAAAAACCTTCCGAAAGAGTTTTTTCATTAGAAGTTACTTTTATATGTTATCTGTGTACGAACAGTCTAAAAGAAACGTTACTCCAGCTTCATGGAGTAACGTTTTATCGGATTTATGGAGTTAACGTTACACAGATAAGGAGATTTCTCCGTAAAAATTTGTGGCAGCAAGTGCTGAATCCAGTTTCACGATGTAACGCTACTCTAAATTTATGAAGTAACGTTACACCGCGAAATAGGTGTAATATTAAACTCCGGTGTAACTTGATTCCGTGAAAGCGGAGGGAGCTAAGCTTCTACCGATAGAGAGGACAGTTAAGCAGCAATTTTTTAACTGTTAACTTCATATTGCTTATCTAAAATTTTAAAAAGGAAGATGTCCTATTCATATTTTATAGATGTGTTATGTTAAATCCCGAAATCAGTTGAAACCAAGTTTCCCTTGTAAAAACTAGTTTAATATAAGTCCTTTTTAGAGTAAACTAATATAAAATATGTAGTACTAGAATTATCAGGTTAAAACTATACATTTTAACCATTTTATAAGCGATTAGTTAAAGCAAGCCTCAATTAGAAAATTCAGGTTTTAACTTGTTTAGGTTTTAACAATAGCATATCTCACAGTAAGGTCAAAATGGCTTCAGCATTTGTTAACTCAGTGTAATGTCAGTTTTACTGAAATTAAGATATACTTTTTTTATTTTCTTTATTATTCTTAAGACAATTTTATCTTCTCTTGGAATTCTTTTTTTCGTATGAAACTGAAATGCGTATGAAACTTTGACTTTCAGGCCGTATCTTCAGGCCAGCAAACGTGAGATCCTGGCCGACTACGCCTTGCCTGTAGCAGTTATCTCGATGAGCTTCCTAGGATCGTTTGTATTCAGGGATGTGGCCAGTAAGTACTTTAATAACTTGCACTTTAAATTACAATTACTAATATTTTTTTCAATTGAATCATAACATTTAACAAGACATTTTGAAGTACTATCGTTATAAAGATTTCAAAAAGGAAAAGTTGAGAATGTAAAAGAATTTTTAAGAGAGCTTTTTTTAATTTGTAAAAAAAGAACTTACATTGAAGCGAATCAGAACATTGTTTTCGAGTTTATTTATGAATGAAAAGATTCTTAAAAGATCCAAACAAAAAAAAGTTAAGGCGTTTTTAATTTATTACTGAGCTTAAAATGTTTGACCTGGGATAAGTGACTATCGTCCAAACTATGGATATCCTGACAAAGCTTTAAATAAAATCTATTATATAACCTATTCCACTTTCAGCAGAGAAAAACGTTTATAAAAAATTAATTTGGGCAAAAGTATCAGCATAAGATATTATTTTGATTTTGAAAAAAAGCAAAAAAACTGATACCTGCTGTCCTGGACATCAGATCTGAAAAGGGTAAACGCGGGGAAATTAACAGAAATGTTTTTAATAAATTGAAAACTGCATAAATCATTAAGTATTGTATTTATTTTTATTTGATTAGTAACACCAATTGTTTTTTAGCGGACCAATTCCGTTACAATGTCAATTATCCACTTAACCGAGCTCCAGTGGAAGAGCTCCCTTGGACGGCAGCTTTAGCATCACTGGGTATGGGATTTGCCCTGTCGTTGCTATTTTTTATGGACCAGAATATTTCGGCAGCTATGGTCAATAATCCATGTAACAAGTGAGTTTGTGTTTCATTATCTATTTTCTTATAGTACTATTTATACGAACATATTGCTTTTTCCATTAAGTTTTAAATTCTTAATTTACACTCTTACAAACATAAAAAGTCTTAAATTTGACGATTTAGCCACCCCTAAGCTTCTTTTATTACTTAATCAAGCCCTATTTAATACTCAAAAATATAAGGAAATTAATAAGTAATATGATTTAAACTGGTAAATCTAAGTAACTGAATATAAATGAAATTATTATATATTTTCAATGTTGACGGAAATTGTTTTCTGTAAAAAGTGACAAAACTAATTTCACAGTTGGACTAAATATTCTTTCAAAGCATTCTTCAATAAAAGTGGAAACTTTATAATATATTTCTGAGAGTACAGTCCCTGGACAAATTATTAGACGCATTGTATTTTTTTTTAGTAATTTTATGTTTCTTAAGAGTTTTTATGTAATAATGGTACATTTAAACTACAATATTATTGATTTTTATTTAAAAGAATTGTTGTAGACTACATATTTGTATTTATTTTAAGAAAATTATGATTAATTATGATTAAGATTAATTTATATTAATTATTTATTATATGATTTTTTATGTGTGGCATCATCATCCTCAAATGCAGGAGACAGTACAGTCTTGCATTTATAGCATGCCGCGCAGAATTAAAGCTTTGATAGCGGCTAAAGGTTGCTGAACTAAATATTGACTTTTACTAACATTAATTTTACTTTTCTTTAAAACTTAATAAACTTATGCTTTTTAAATTAATGCTGTTTTATTTATGTCAAATAAATCGGTAATTGATTGGACAATATAAAAATAAAAAACAAATCAATTTAAAATAATAAAACGGTACAATATCACCCGGTAATTAATATTTTACATGAAATCTTGCAGTGCGTCTAATAATTAGTCCAGGGACTGTATAATCATGTTCGTTTTCTTAAACAGGCTAAAGAAAGGCCCTGCCTACCATTTAGACTTGTTCGTGGTGGCCGTAGTGAATGCCTTCCTGTCTTTGTACGGACTGCCATGGATGCACGGAGTTCTGCCGCACTCTCCGTTGCACGTTCGCAGCCTTGCAGACGTCGAGGAACGGGTGGAGCAAGGGCACGTCTATGAGATGTAGGTAAAAAATCTGCATGCCATTGCATGACCATGGATCTCATGGTAAACATCCTATTTGCCACCATAGCAATTTTACTATAGAGGTAGGAAGGAGGTGTAGAGAGGTCCACCAGTTGAGAGAGATTGAAGCAGGGCTGTCAGGTTTTTCGAGCAACTGCGCATAACATACTGACACCGAGGTATCCCAAGATGCACCGCTCTGTAGAGGGCCCCTCCAATTGAGATGATTTGAAGCAGGGCTGTCAGGTGTTTAGAGCTACTGCGCATAACATACTGACACCGAGGTATCCCAAGATGCACCGCTCTAGCCTGCTTCATTTGTGCGCTACTGTGCATAAACAGGGACCTCTCTATTCTCCTTCCTATCTCTATGAATTTTACGCTCCAACCACAAAGAACCTGTTTCGCAGTTAAGTGGAAAAACCAAATGATGGTGTTATATTGGTGACCATCACGTTTGTGGCTTTCACAAGATGCCAATCTTGCGCTACAACAACAATTTAACACCAGTTAACTAGGAAAACCAAAACAATTTACACCAGTTAACAGTTAACTAGGAAAACCAAAAGATAGTGTATCGTGGTGGCCATCCTGTTTGTGGCTTTCACAAGATGCCAATCTTGCGCTACAACAACAATTAACCAGCATCGTAGTTAAGTGAGAAAACCAAATGATAGTGTATCTTGGTGTCCTTCCCGCTTTTGTGTCTGGCAGACCATGTCAATCTTGCGCTTAACTGCAATCAACCTGTATCGCTGTTAAGAGAAAGAAAAAATGAAATAGTGTTTTGTAGTACAGTATCACTAGTTCATTTTTTCAATATTGTGTGGTATAAAATATGTATTTTTAGTTATTTATACTTAAAATTCTAAAGACAAATTTTAACCAGTCTTTCGAATTTTTCAACTATGTGGCAGGCCAGATGTGATAGAGGTAACAGATGTAAAATACTTTGAAAAACTGATTCAATTCAGAGTATTGAACTATCATAAGAAAATACAGAGAAATCATGTATTTTGTAAAGAGAACACATTCTATCTAAAACCAATACATGCCTTATTGCAACACAAGTGATTTCGTCCCCTTACCCCATTCATACAATATACCTTTTATATATCTTTTAGCTAATCCGTGTACCTTTTTTGCAGTATCGTTAAGGTTCGTGAAACTCGTGTGACTGGAATCGTGTCTCACATCCTGATTGGCTTGTCCATCTTCCTGCTGCCCTACCCGATGGCTTATATTCCAACTGCTGTGTTGGATGGCCTGTTCTTGTACATGGCTATCACTTCGCTCAACGGAAACCAAATGTTTGAACGGATTACGCTGCTCTTCATGGAACAAGTACACGACTGACTAATATTTTTCTTGAACTAATAAAATTATTGTTGGATTTCTGAACGCTTATATGAACTCTAATAACTCTTAACATGGTGTCATCCCATATAGCCTAATGCATTAGTTTTCTAACCATAACTTCCGCAGAAGTATTGCTTTGCCATGTTAGCCCTTTTTTAACAGGTATGAGAAACAACATAACATCGAAATTAAACAAATTTTGAAACGAAAATGTTATCTAGTTATTTAAATATATATTTTTGAAGTTTTAAAATGCCAAAATTAAAGCAAAATTTTAAAACTTTATCAATAAATAACTAAATAACCGGATGTTATTTTCTATTCAATTTTGTTTTAAATTGATGTTATGATAAGATTCCCAAACCTGGTGAAAATGGGATAACATGGCAAAGCAATTCTTTTGCAAAAATTGTGATTTCAAAACTGATGCATTATCTCTATGGGACTGACAGTCCCTTTTAATTAGAAAATTTTTTTTATAAATACTGAAAGGAAGGAAAAAAATAATAAGTAAACAAGATTCCTTTTTACAAACCATATACGAATAAATAACAACAACCAAACGAGATTCGTTTTTATCACAGCTATTTTTCATTAAATTTCAAGATAATGGGAACAAAATATTACATTTTGTCTTTTTCGCGATACATCAAAAGGTGTTCCCGGTTTTATTTTATTTTTGATTTTATTATTTCAGAAATGCATGTCAATGATAAACAAAGGCCTTTTTGGATTAAGAATTATTGTGCACTGTTAAGATTTAATTAACACTGTGAATTATTGTGCACTGTTAAGATTTAATTAACACTGTGAATTATTGTGCACTGTTAAGATTTAATTAACACTGTGAATTATTGTGCACTGTTACGATTTAATTAACACTGTGAATTATTGTGCACTGTTAAGATTTAATTAACACTGTGAATTATTGTGCACTGTTAAGATTTAATTAACACTGTGAATTATTGTGCACTGTTAAGATTTAATTAACACTGTGAATTATTGTGCACTGTTAAGATTTAATTAACACTGGGAATTATTGTGCACTGTTAAGATTTAATTAACACTGTGAATTATTGTGCACTGTTAGATTAGGCCACATACGCTTTTGTGTTGATGATGGTTTTACAAACTTTGATTGTCATAATATTATAAATACGATTGAATTGAACAGGTGAATGTTTGTGTTTTAGGCTGCTTATCCTCCGAACCATTATATACGCCGCTGCCCCCAACGTAAGATCCACATCTTTACGATGTGCCAAGTGTTTCAATTGGCCATCATGTGCTTCTTTGGCTTCTCTCCATGGTCGTACGTTAAGATGGTCTTCCCAGTTATAATTTTTTTACTACTTCCATTCAGGTACTACTTTTTCAATGTGAATCTTTAGCTTAAATTTGTTTTAAAATTATCCTAATGGAAAATTTACGAATACCCTTTTTTCAGATATTCTTGCAATTTTTTAAATCCCACCCATTCCTACAAATGTATTCGTTGGCAGAAAATCATAGAACAATAAAATATTTACCATATCAATAGTATACTGTAAAAAACAATTCTACATCACATTTGCCACATATTCACCGCGCTTTCTACCGTATTTTATTGCAGCTGCTGCTGTGAACATCCTGCTGTATATTTTCAGCTTGCGCACGCGTACATGACGTGACCTGCCGTGACCTTTGTCGATATTCTTCTTTTCTACCAATTGGAAATTCTAACTGGATCGTGGTTTAGGCACACGTGCTTGAAAATTACTGCAAATTTAAAGGCGTGAGAGTACAGCACTCGTGCTAGTAAACGTAACTGAAAAGTTTTTACAGTGTAAACTTTAACAGACCTACTTTTATGGCTATTAAAATCTTTCGAATATGTCAATAGAGGTTTTTTTCGAAATGATTTAGATAATCATATTTAGTTAAACATCTACTTCTAAAGAATCAATTTAAACCCAAACAGATTCTTTTGTAAGAATAATAACTCATGAGGTTTTTTAAATGTACAATTCGAATCTAATTAATTTTTTTTCTAGGCACAAGATAGTACCGTGTCTTGTGGATGGCAAGTACTTAGAAGCTTTGGATGGCGAGCATCAATGAGAAGATCTTTCTTTAGCTCCTTTACTTTATTCATTATATACTGGATACTGGTGCCTCCGAGGTTTCCTGGCCCTCAGGCAAGAGTGCCTGGACAGTCCTGTGAATACGAAACCTCAATGCAAACCACAAAAAGGATCTTGCCATGTCAGTTGACCCAGAATAAAGACGATCGTGGAGGACGCTCGTCAACACATTTAGCACTCAAATTCGCGTTGAAAACTGACAAAGAGGACATGTTTGTGAAATGAATTTATTTCTAGATATATTCTGTTGAGGACCAGGAACTGTGATCTTGAGAAAGGCCACCAAATATTTTCCTTCTGTTCATCACACAGCATCGAGCACTGTCCAGAACCTTTTTAACCTACTTGTATTGAAGTAGAGCGTTTCAGTTGATAAACTATGAAAAAGGTGACAATCTAGAGTTGGACATACCTTAGGTCAAGCACTGTATATACAGTTGAGTTAGAGGAAGACTGCGACTGAATCCACTAAGATGTCTCTTAAACTATATTAACTAACTCCACAAAATTAGTTATCGATTGGTTCACTTTATCTCGTTAAAAATTCTAAATGTACTATTTTTCTAAATTATTATTCTTATATACATTGCTCGTATTTTTAACAAACGTGTATGTTTAAAAACGACATTCGCACATCCTATAGTTTCGATTTTTTCTTTTGCGACTGCTGCGTATCTAATTTTAAATTATGTGTCAATGAGGCTTATTTACGATTTTTGAACAATTTATTGTCCCACTTGAAAAATATCTTTTCTTCAGGAGGTACTCCTGAATTCTATGATATGTCCTATAATATTTTATCATTTATTAAGCTTTATGTTTTATTATTATGACAAATAATTCTACTTTGCAACATTTTCGTTCATTATTCTCTGGAAATAACGGCCTCCAAAAATTAAATTAAATAAGTATTTGTTAATTAACACATTGAAATCACAGTTTGTTTGATGATTGTGTCATTAAAGTAAATGTATGACTAACAGTGATTTGCAGCAGTTTCAAATCGAAAAAAAACATCTAAATTTTACAAAAACTGTTATTAAATAATGAACAACGTTTAAAAACAAAGTATCGACAAGTGATTTTCGCTGCTTGTACATACCCTAAAGTGAACATTGGAATTTGCTAATAACGCATCTAAAACTAATCCTTATAAACATGTACTTAAAAATTTATACTCCGACAATTTATTTCTAAAATATGTTACTGTTACCTTGTAAAAATGATAAGTATTAAGTTATAAATATTAAGTAATTTTAATGGAATTCTATACGATTTTAACGAACAAATTTATCGTTGATTTTTTTTTTTCGTTTAATGCAACTTTCCAATTGAATGTGCCAATGTATGCTTACTGTAATTGAAAATATGTTGTTCGAAAAACGAATTTTCTTATGAAATAGGAGAAGTGCTTGAACTACTCAAATAATAACCTTTCTATATTTAGGCGAAATGATCCCGATATTTATTTCCATTCACGAATCGGTTTCTATAGATGTATTTTTATAAAACGCAAAGCAGTGTTCACATTTAAACTCTTTCTATGAAAGAATACTGCAAAAGGAAGACAAAGGACTTCCGCATGAAAGGAGCCTCCTTTTAAGTGTAGATACTTGTCCCGGTATTTTAATGATGAAGATCCCTGATATACATTCGAGAAGATAACTGCTATGGGTAAGGTGTTGTCGGTCAGAATTCATGAAGAAACTTCAATGGTCAAACTATTTCTTTTTGTTTTCCTATGAGTCGCTCATATCAGGAAAGCCAGAAACATTCGCGGAACCAGACAAAGGCCAGTTCCAATCTACACTTGAAGTCATTCTGTCTCCTATTATCTTGATTAAAGCAAGTTCACAACGTAATGTGCTGGATCGGCGTTTTCTCTTAATTTACCATCGATTTCAAAATGCGATGAAGAAGGACAGATATTTTTGTAATATCTCTTCAGTGCCAAGATAGAATATCCTATGAACACACAAATAGATAATACAAACACTTGAAAGACTTCTAAATGGAAAGTAGCTGATTTAGACCTAGCGGTGAATTCCTAGTTTTAAACCTGCATTATCAGTGTTTTAAGACATCTAGATTTGTGTTTCACTTTTAGACGGTGCAGTCGACGACATACTACTCGGCTGTTCGCTTCTTAGGATGCTCTTCCAAATTCTGTTGGAGTATTTGTAAGTGCATGTGCTGTAAATAAAGATGCGTGCCTTGGAAAAATGAGCGGAAAGTAACTAAAGAGATCAGAACCACTGCACAGCGAAAGAACTTTACCAATCAAACAGCAAGTCTCTATAGCAAGAGATGATATTGTGCACTCTGTTGCATACGCACGTATGCAGATACATAGTGTTTACTCACAATCAGAAGAACAAACTAGACAATTTGTTTCAGAAAAGTTTTTCTTTTTCCGGAGCCGAAAGATTCAACGATCGTTTATGTTTCACCCATTCAAGAGGAATGTTGTGCTTAGTAACGGCTCTAGCTACTGTGCTCTTTAAAAAAAATATTAATAAATAACGCAAGTGATTAAAAGCTTTTGATGAATATCAAAAAAGGAAATTACCTTATTTTTGTAACATACACTTTGAATACTACAACAAAGGTTATATAAAATTGCAGATTGATCAGTGTGCCAGAATACTTGAATGTCCATTGCTAGGACTGTAGCGTAATAGCGAATTGGTTGCCAAAGAGAAACTCTTGATAAACTTCAACACAGAACAAATTTTAGTAGAGATGCTAGTTTCAAAGTAAGTGTGGCATCACTTTGTGTCCAATTTCAATATATATAAATATATATACATATAAATATATATGCATGTTCATACTTCAACCAGTTACTGGGGGAAATGGTCCCGAATGGTCTTTCTAAAAAATCTGTTTTTTAAAGAATCAATCTATTGAAAAAAAAGTTACTGTGTACTCCATGGACTAAATTTTTGTTTGCGTTCATCTTTTACAATATTGGAATGATCAAGAAAATTCGCCGCTCACAAAGAGTGGGGATGAGCAACGTCGACTTTTAATAATGTGTGATATTTAGAGAAATATATTTTTATTGTATTATTTGATTGAATTGCATATATTTTTTTGTAGGTAGAACTATCTTGATTTCACTTAATTTGAATCCAAAATTACTCGTTACTTCTAGCGATGAAGGCTAACTTTAACTATAGTACTTACGTAGAGAGTATCTCTTATTCTATTGAGAATATAAAGAATAAGAATGTAGATGTAGAGAACGAACAGCTCAAAAAATACTGAATCGAACTTCTGCCAATTAACATTAATCAAATGTCATAGAAATTTATATTTTGTAAATTTCCTTGTTTGAGTACGTTGTTGCGTGAGCTGACAAGTTTAGGGAGTGTTGTGTTTTGAAATAATATGCTGTAACTGTTGTACTGTGCAAGAATTTATATAAAAGAAATTGTAGAATATACATTATTAGGTTATCAATTAATATCTATTTGTATGATACTCGCGTTTCAACATTGAATAACCCTGAACTGACTATCTTTTGTGTACATCTAAATGTATCAAACTTAAGCTAGAATAAATTACATTTATTATTATCATTATTATTTGGAAAAGTTTTGAAAGGGGATTCAAATAATCTAAATATAATTATAGAAAAATTATTTTTTTTATAATTTAATTAATAAGTTTTAGTTATATTTTTTATAAGCTTTAACAAAGTTTCTAAAAGGGATAAGTAAATAAATTATTTTCGCAAGTGAGGTCTATTTTGGTTGTTTCAATAATGTCGCAATAGAGCTACTCGAGGGCTATTATAAATTATCTTTAAAATACATGGGTAAATTGTTTTAACTTATGTTTCAATTCAAAATTATATAAACGCAATGTTTCGTATAATTTTTACTTAGGTAACTATAATGTCAATTTTTTTCAATCCGATGCTGTATAATCTATATGTTATGCTATTCATATTTGATGGGATAATTTTAATAATATTACAATAGATAAACCATTTTTGTAGCCAATATTTTTATTTAAAAAAAGATTCTGTAAAGTAATATTTTTCATAAAAAATATTATAATAATGCCTTCTTAACACAAATATTGGTGCTCCTATATTATAAATTTTAATAAGAAATATTTAGTGTAAAACACAAATTATTAATATATGAAGTTTAAACTGTACTCACGATGCCAAATTATTGGTAAAAGTTGCTTAATGTATATGTATTTGAAAAGATCTCTGAAACTTTTTCTAAGATTTTTTTTCGTCTCAAATTTAAAAAAATACATCACTGCTTACAATAATATTCAGATAAATGATTGTTAAGTTTTGACATATCTATCACAATTTATAATAAACGGGTAACTTTAAAGTTAAATACCTTTAAATAATCCTTAGTATTAAAAAAAAGGCTGATGCTCATTATTATATTATTACACATTGGTCATTTCACTGTAAAAATACAGAATAATGTCTCGAAAAAATTGGGCGTACACAAAAGATTGTCGTGAAAAATAATGTAAAGAAGTTATTATTTTGCATACAATACACTGTTATTTAAAAAAGAAACTCATCTCTATGGTTTTGAAGAAAATGTTCCGGAACGAAACATGTACTTGAAAATTTAAACGTATTTTGTTGGCTTTCTATTTAAGCTAACTTCATAGAGAGAAATCGTAAATTTTTCGTTTAGAAATGGCTTCATTTATGTAAAGAAAGAACTTTTAAAGTATGTTTTAAAAATCTATAAAAATTATCACAGTAATGTTGCATAGAAAATCAATTTGGTATTTACATGGGCACGTTTATGCACAAATTTAATGCCATTCCAATTGAAAATTAGTCAATTAAATGTTAAATAGACGAATATTCAAATCTAATAAAGTTTATAGTAAAATCAAAAAGTAATAATAAATAAGTAACAATACAAATGTATTTAATTTTGTAAATAATTATTTCAAGCTACGGAATAATCTTAGATTTAAACATGAGAATTAAATTTTAGCAGATTTTAGGACATACCTTAGCTAATTATTGCATCTAATTCACCTTTTGACTCTAAAAATAATAGTTAAAGAATATGAAATTTAAAACAAGTCTTGACTATTCACACACAAATTATTATAAACTCGGAAAGTTTAAATTGTTTTGAATTTAAATGATGAAAAATGGAAGCGAAAACAATCATTCTAAATATAATTTTTTTATGTCAAATAAGAAATAATTCCGTATAAAATAGAAATAAAACCTTGGTTCTTCTCAGTTCTATAGACGCATAATTTTATGCAGTTTTTCTCTTGAAGTCATTTCAATTCGAAAACTAGATGGTTAGGAAAGTAGCATTGGCTGCTAATATTGCATGCATCTAGGTAGATTTGGGTTCTTTCATATTGACTAGTTTATGAATACAGTTATTTCAGTACAACATGGGTGAAGAGTACCAAATACAACTTCAAAATCTTTCTAAGATATCTTTGAAAAAGTCAGTTATTTGCACCTTACATAGTGGACTGTACACTTTTCCAGCGTACTGAAAGGACACCTTGAAGCTAATGAGCAATGTTACTTTTTAGTTCTGTAGCTACTGTATCTCACAAGCCAGACCTAATCATTAAACGATGGTTCTTGATTTGCTTCTCGACTGTGTAGCATCTCTTTGCATTTCAGTGTTCCTATGCTTTTCAAGACATACAGATTCCTAACCCTGTAGTGCATTGACTTATCTGTAGTGGAAGGAACCCTCTTTTTGTATTAACTTTTAGAGTTAAATGACAGTAAGTGTATATAACTGTACTTGATATCCCATTGTAACAGCAATTTGTTTAAATGTAGTTTCCTTGTGGGTAGAGAACTTTTAAAACAGAATGTTGATAGCAGATGATTGATGTTAACGAGTGATCGGTGGCATTATCTAAGATAATAGATCAATAACATAATTGAATAAAATAAAATGTCTTATTAAATTTTGTCTTTGTCTTTCTATATTAAGCATGAACAATTGATTTCGATACACTCTTAAAACAAAAGATTGAAATCCACTCCTATAGGGGAAGTGCATTTTCGGCACCGGAAAGGAGTGGAAATTAACTCAGACTGAGTTAAAACCGCTCGTTTTAAGAGTGTAGGACGTAGATTGTTTTCTTTTATTTATTTTACCCACTCCGCAAAAAGAGTGAAATCCACTCCTATAGAGGAAGTGCATTTTCGGCTGGAAAGGAGTGGAAATTAACTCAGACTGAGTTAAAACCGCTCGTTTGTTTTAAGAGTGTAGTTATCAACTCTAGTAGTATCACTTCACTACATTTCTATATTAATGCAAGTCATATGTATTATTTTAAGTATAGTATAGTGAATTTTTACAGTTTAATTTAACAAGCTTATTTTTTTCATTTTTTTTATTAATACAATTTCAATTCCAAAAACTTAATGTAGCAAACTTGGCCCAACTTAGGTCCGTAATAGCTTCTCATTAAATACATCTCTAAAAGATAGTACAAGTAGCACTTTTACCATCTATTTTCAGGCCAGATATTACTGTTTAGCTTTTTTTTATTTTATAAACGAGGTAAGGGAGCATGGGGAGCCTTGGCCATGACTTTAGAATTTTATTTTTATAAATTTTATTTTTGCACTAAAAGTTTCATGTAATAGCGCATATTAAAGGAAATTTTATTGGCAACAAGTATATAATAGTGATAATATAAATAATGCATTTTTTCTTTTTTAAATATATTGTTTTTTAAAACTTAGAAACTTGGCCAAGTCTCCCTTATTAAGAGAGACTTGGCCCATGGTAATGGAGACTTGACCCATGCAAAAATGCCTAATTTTAAAGGGCAAAATAATAAATATTTCAAATTAATTTTGTAAGCATTAAATGTAAAAAAAATTATATTATAATTCAACAATCTGGAACTCATTTAAAAATCAGGTTTACCGTAATATTTAGAGTAATACATTTTTCTAGTATTGTATGAATTAAAAATTCTAATATTGTCCATAACAAATATTTTTTTATATTTATGTTAAATATATTTTATTTAGTTTGTACACACATTAAAATGCACAAGATATAAGCCTCAGTTTGGATTTTTTTTAACGGCACAAACTGTAAAAGTCAAAGTCAAAGCGCACTTTCAAAGCTACTCGTTCGTCCCCCCCCCCCCCTCCCCCTATAAAGAAAAATCTGATAATATCTTAATAATTATCTGGAGTATTATTATACTTGAATTAATAACTTATATAGTTTTTGCAGAAAAAGTTTGATATTTGGTCATAAATGATAAGTTTTATTTAGTTGAGGTTTTCGTTTTATTCTAAACAAGTACAAATACTAATAATCAATCTATTACCTTCATAAAGTTATAATCATACGTTATTATTAACCGTGTATTTGATAAACATTATGTATAGATTTTCATAACTAGTTCACTTAGGGAGCCTTGGTCCAGTGGCCAACCCTCCCCACCTAGACATTTCGTAATGAATGGCACATGGTGCTTTGAAGCCTACTTCATTGCACAAACTTTATAGCTAAAATAAAACCTTAATATAACAGTATTTTAAAAATACCATATACTTAAACTTAATTGAATTGGTTTTTCTGAAAAAATCTTACAAATTATGTCTAAAATGTTTACTTTTGGGGGGGAGAAACTTTCTTTTTTATTTTCTCCTCAATGCAAAAAAATAGCTCAATAAAACTAAGGTGGCTATCTGCTGACAACAGTAGCTTAGAGTACCATCTATTGAGAAAATGCTAAAATATTTTTAAAAACTAAAATTTAAAGGTGGGCCAAGTCTCCCTTATAGCCAAGGCTTCCCAGTCTCCCTTACATAAAAGCTATTATTTTAGTAGTCAAGTTTCAAAACCAGATAAGTCCACATTTGACTTAAACCATTTTCGTACTGAAACTTCAACACACAGGAAGTAGTTAAGCTTGTTAAGCATAATAATATATAAGTGGTTTAAAAGAAACGTGGATTTTTCTGGTTTTGATGACGGTGAGGTACTTTCATATTGTAATAATGAAACGTAGACAATAATTTTTTATACCCCATCATTTGAATATAAATTGGAACAAATATTTAAATAGTTTGTACAAGTTTACTTTTTTGTCAATAATCAGAGTGGATTAATTTCATTAAAAAGATGCAATAATTGAAATTGCAAGTGGACAACTAGAACTGAGGTGACGTCATAGCTACATCAAACATTGTCTTATATCCCACAAACAAATCCCTCGGCAGCTAATTCGCCTAAATTAAAACGGTCACGGCTGTGATGACATCACAGCTACGCCATTCATTGTCTTCGACAACACAAACAAACCACGCTCCGTGCAGTTCGAATCGTCCATTGCGCTTCGGAATAATTTAATCCTTGAAAACTCAAAATTAAAATGTGTTTTTTTTTTCTATCCGATTGCCTTTACTTTTTATGCATAGTAAATTTCATTGAAAATGGTAGAATATATTTATGGATAAGTAGGAATTATATATCAAATTTTAAACCTAATATTGCAATAACAATTTTGCATAAATATTTATGTGCGTCTTCACTATTACAAGATATCTCTACAACATATCAAAGTATGTATAGCATACACTAACTAAAAGATAAAAGTTACTAAACTAACAGCAGGTACTAGATTATATTTTTAAAAATTACTTTTCTCAAAATTGCTACGCAAAGGTTTTTACATTCTTTTTTTTTTAATTTAATTGTCCCTTTAAATATATATTTTGAAAATTTGTAGTCACAGAAAATTACACCGAATACGCTAGAGAAGCAGATTTTGCGTGGTATATCACGGCTAGATATTACCTATACAATAGTTGAACAAAACATTCCACTTTCGAATAAAAATTCCAAACAAAAATACAGCTTAGAGTTAAAAAAAAATAATAATAACCACCCACTCGTTTTGTTTGAAATGTACACTGCTCACAACAATTAGGGGAACACATGGTTTAAACTCTTTCGCCCCCAATGATTCCATTTGGTATCATCAGCTTCCGATTTTTTTTTTCTCACTAAGTTGAGCTCGCTCTTATTTATCGTTAGATGGAAGAATCATGTCTTTTGAAGAATTTAATAATGTTTGCTTTAATTAAATGAAAATATGAAAAACATGGTAAAATAAAATTCACTCCAAAAAAAATTTACAAAATAAAATGACCCTAAATTCTTCACGCTTGCATTCTTAGATGTTTAAAAATTGATTTCACCTTTTTTTTTACAAATAAAGTTTTGAAAAAATTATTGTAATAATTTATTCAAAAGTTATTATTGCAATATTTTCCCCCTTAAATTTTAGTTAAATAATGAAGATTTTTTTCCCTGTTTTTTACCATTTCATTCTGGATGCATAATGAATCTATTTCACAAATTTTAGATTTTTATAATAAAAAAATAAGAAGTTGGAAATTGAAAGGGTAAACAAAAGTACTCAAAGTGCTCCCCAAATTGTTTTGAGCAGTGTAGTTTATATTCTTCTATTATATGAAAATAACTCGTACCTACCATATTTTAAATACAAATACCTTGATTATTTTGATGTTTCCTTGAATTAAACAACGATGTCAATACTAATTTTTTTTTAACAATCACTAATTAAAATTGCCACAATTGCTCCTCAAATTTAAAAGGGCCTCACATAAAAAAAAATATTTGGTTGTAATGATATTATTTACGGAAAGGTTTCGTTTTATTAATTTTTTAAGATTTATTTTAATCGAGGTTATAACATAGTTGGATATTCTATAAATATACTAATCCTCAGTTCAAGAGCAGGATTTTCTTTTGCCGAAGTCTGGATCAAAACCTCATAAAATATTGTTTAAAATTCAAATAATCTTAAGTTAAAGTAGATACTCGTAGGTTAGTTGCAGATAATGTGATACTTTATTTTCATGCTGCCATCTATTGGAATAAAAAGAAACTAAAATCTAGCTTTCGAAAATATCGAAAATATAATGTTTTGTGTTTCTTTAAGACGTAATTAAATTAAGAATTTGCATTTACATAGCAACTAAAAACATAATATGCTAGTCATAATCAAGAGATGTTCAGATAACTAATTTAAACTAAATTAAATTTCTGAATAATTTCATAGAAGACTTTTCAAAAATTATAAAATAATACTAAAAATACAGATTTAATTCCTGAAATCTATCAGTTTGTCTTGGGTTAATAAAAGAAAATTTAAAACTAAAAAATAAATTATTATAAAAGATTAAAACATAAGAAGCATATACCGATATTTTTAATTACACTACCTTTTATTTGATGATTTTATAGTAAATAGTATTCAAAGGAATACTTAATTATATCTATAAAGTACAATTTTTTTTAAAATTTACATTATTAGTGAAATTGAAAGTCTTTAATATATGAAATTCTACGTCATTAATAAACAATACTGTCGACATATTTATATGGTAGAAGCAATTCATCCTGCTTTCAATCAATTTGAGATATTTAAAAATTAAAGAGTCGCAATTCCAGATTTCCACATAGAGCTAAACTATCAAGATTATGACGAACGAAATAAAATTTTCATCTTATTTTTTTTATCTTATTAGTTTGGGAATCTATAGTAATTAACCCAGACACCAATCATGGGAAAACTAGCTCTTGGTAATTTCGTTGTTTTAAGTTAAGCTTCATTGAACAGTTGAATTCCTAGATAATTAAGAGTACTATAACTAAAATATTTAAATGATAACTATACAAATAAAACAATAAATTGATGTTAATTTTTTGCGGTAATGCTTAAATGCAATAAATATACTCAGCATTTTAGAAATTTTCTGCCAAATCAAAATAATTTCATTAAGTTTTAAAGTACTGAGAAGTGGAAATCGATGAAATCGTTACCTCAAAATTATAACAATAAAAAAACTGCATATGAAAAGTCATGTGTTGAACATTTCGATTTCAAACTCATGCAGTGAAAAAAATCAATGTTCGTGGATTTGCTTATCCCTCCAAAAGTTAGCAACATTATTGCTTTGACCGGAGAAAAAGAGCGGATTCCAACGAAGTACGTTTGTAAACGTAGCTGTCACCTAGAACCGATTTCACCGACAATTTAGAAACCTTAGAAACAGAATCGCAGCATTTATTTCTAATTTATACTTGCCTACAAAACTGCCTACTTTTATAAACTTTCTTTCTTGAATTTAATTATTATTCTTTATCGTTCTCTAAATTAATTTGCAACTGTCTACTTTTATTAACTTTCTTTCTTGAATTTAATTATTATTCTTTATCGTTCGCTAAATTAATTTGCAGTTTGAAGAATAATTATGTACTTAAACTAGTTGCTATAAAATGGAATTGAAACTCATGAAAATATATCATTTAACTTAATTTTTTTTTTGTGAATAAGTATTTATAATTTCAAAAAAATCTATAATTTGTATTTTGACGTCTTTATACAAATGGCTTATTTCAGGTGACGTAATTCCTTCCAGCTTTCCTCCGATCGGTGCTCCAGTTAATGCCCTGTTCTAACGTAACACTGATTCACCGATCGAGTCGAGTAAGACATTATTTTCATTCAGCATTTGTGTGGCCACTCAAAACCTAAACATGTCCATCGACCCATTAACACCTTCATTTCCGAATGAAATCGCTAATTTTATGTTTTTTAATTCGATTTTCTTGTAACTTAATTTATCTTACATAAATTTTTTCAGGACTATGGTCTTCTTGTGTCTTATATTTTTTTTATTTAGATAAACTTAAGCCGAAAGCTCATTTTCGCGTGACAAATTTTCTTGCTAATTTGTCGTAAATAGGTTAATTGCAAGAGAAGAAAAAATTTAATATGTTAGATTGCCATTACAGAAACAATGGCTTCCGTTCCTAATATTCCCCGCAAAAATAATGACAATAAATGAAGATATAGTGAGCTAATGCATTGCAGTCTCATTTCGGGACCTAATATCTTGAGTCCAATTCCAGAATGTTTTAGGTTTTAGCTCAGGTGCTGCCATCGTCATTTAACAGTGTTTTTAAGAAACACCCCTAACTGACGCGAATCATCCGTACCACATTCATTGACAAACATCCACATGCTAATAATGCAGAAAAATACTCAGCTAGCATTTTAATTTCATTCATCACCCAACTATAGGCACACACACACAAAAAAAATCTATGAAAATTGAGTTACGTCATGCCGTTTTGACTAGGGGATATCACGCTATTTCTGTTTAAAAGGGTCGTTTTGCAGTTGGGATTTCCATGACTAACCCTCAAGCCTCACAATTGGTTTTATCGCCATTTTCCGTTCGGGGAATTCTCCCCCACCGGCGACTTTGGCGGAAAACATATTTGTTATTTTATACCTAATAATTTGATAGGACGATGAAGTTTCTGTTATTTGGTTTGATATGTAACTTCTCATTTTAAAAATGCGCATAGGAGACGATTAAAAATAACGATTTTTGTAATTGTATTTTTGTTAGAAGAAGCATACAGATTTGAGCACAAGAAACTCAGTTTTTTTAAGGATTTGAACTGTAAATAACGCATAAAAAATCATTCTAAATAGGATTCTAAACATAAAAACATAATTTGTCTTTAACCCTTCAAATGTATAAAGCATGCTTTTATTTAAAGTCTTTTCAGCACCAGACTTGGTAAATAAAATGTGTTTTTTTTTAAAATAATTAATTAAAAAGTTATCAGGCGCATGCAATATAACAAATAATTATGTTTTGGTAGTGTTTAAAAAACTATTTAAAAAAGCGGTATTCTACACAAATGATAATTATTTTACTTTTTTAACGGCTAAAAAATTAAAAAAATATTACTTTTGACTCATTTATCTCATTACATTACATTAGTGAGATATTATCTCTCACTGTCTCTCCTAATAAAACATTTTACTTAATTTCCATTCCATTTATTATTGCTTTTTTCTAAAAAATATCGTTTCCAACTTTTTATTTAGTTCAAAACCGCATCTCAAAATTATATTCAATAAGGTAAATAGTGAATTATTTTTGTCTTTTGTTGATTTTTTAAAAATTAGATTTTTTTAATTATCTGCCATTGTTTAATATGTTACAACATTTCAGTCTCTATTTAAATACAAAGTTATAACCTGTTCAGTTATACTATTAAATTATTTTATACATTTTTATGTTCGCTATTCAACACATTCATTATTAGATATTATATAAGTATCTAATAAGATCTAATAAGATAGTATCCAATAATCTAATAAGATATAAGTCTAATAAGATATCTAAATAATAGAATGATAATCTATAAGATAGTATCTATAATAAGATATCTAAATAAGTTTTTCCCACTGCTGGCTATTATAGAGTAAATGTGGTTTGGTTTTACTGCAAATATAAATTTAATAGTTGGGGCTATCACGGTATGAGTTCATGTATTTATAGCAGTTAGTAACTATTTCAATACACAGCAGGTATTATTTGCACTTTAAATATTGCTTTATTAAACTATTTGGACTCGAAAAGACAAAAAATTCAAATGACATTAAATTAAAATGATATTAAATTAAAATAGTATTAAATTAAAATGACATTAAATTAAAAGGATATTTAATTAAAATGACATTAAATTAAAACGACATTAAATAAAAATGATGTTTAATTAAAAATACATTAAATTGAAATGATATTAAAATAAAATAATATTAAATTAAAATGACAATAAATTTGAATGACATTAAATTAAAATGACACTTCATTAAAATGACATTTAATCAAAATGACATTTAATCAAAATGACATTTAATCAAAATGACATTTAATCAAAATGACATTTAATCAAAATAACATTTAATTAAAACAACATTAAATAAAATGATATCAAATTTTACTAACATTAAATCATTAAACAATCCCTACACAAACAAATACCCATAAAACTCCCACATTAAAAACATAAAAACCTTTTAACTGCTCTCTAAAACTACCCGCAACTCGGCGACTTTTCGCCAAGGCTTGGCGACCCCCTCGTTCAGTGTCAGCCGCCATTTCTCCTACGCCATTGCTCCGGGATCGATCGTCAGCTCCCCCTGCTCCCAAGCATCGCTCCTCTTCTCTCTTCTCAGGTAAGCACACCCACAGCATCCCTGCAAAATAGGCTTAGGCTATTTTAAAAAGACGGGGTTGGGTTACGAAGCTTGCAATGGGATGGTACTGAAATAGTTATAAAATATTGTTTTGTTTTATATGTGTGTTAAGGATTAGTGTTTTTAGTTTCTCTTAGGTGTCTTTAACCTTAATACTCTCGTTTATTTTTCGTGATGGTTTAAACAGCCAAGCAATAAGAGACAAAGAACACCATTGTCAGATGGTTTATTGTGGTTTAATTCTTTGTCTCCTTAATATGAAAATATGAAATAGTGCTTTGTAATTTAAAATAACAGTAAGTTGACAAGTTTAACTTATAGACAAACAAAAGCAAAGGAAACAAAAACGGTTTTAAACATGCGCCGTTCGAATCTGGCAAGTGGTTAAATGGATGGGGCTGGATTATGTAGCATTGAAAAAATAAAAAAAATGAATACGAAATATTATTAGTCAAAATTGGAATTATAGCAGTTATATGGGAAATGTATAAATAACAGTGGATGTTTTGAGCATTTATTTTAAGAGAATGTTTACTTTATCATTGATAAAGTAAAGTAAAATTACTTTATCACTGATAAAGTAAAATAAAAGATAAAATTATTTCTTCTGCAAAGGAGTTTCATGAATAGATAATTTTCTACCCAAGTTTTAATTAAATAGTCAGTTTAATAAAGCAATAATAATAAAAGAAAACTACTGATAAATGTTCTAATACTACTGTTAACTATAACTTCCATAATTTATTCTTTTATGTGCCTGTCATATTGAGAAGGTTTTAGGTATTGCTTAACATACAGTAAAAGGAAACAGATGCTACAGATGACAGTTACAAGTGCGAAGCCCTCCATTGCGTTTTTGAGAATAATATTTTAATAATACGTTGCATAACCTACCCAGATTTAATTTTTTAAAAATGCATAAGTAGTTTTGAAGTATTCCTCAACATTTTTCCACCATTGCCACATTGAATGCGATTCTTTAATAATTTATTGCTGCATAAACGAATACCTATACGTTTCAATTTCTGCCGTAATGTTTCTATGAAACATGTTATGTAATATGATAGCTATATTAGCTATTGTGAAAGTATCATTAGACTTTGATTTGGTCGCTATTTTCAAAAATTACGCTGAAAAAACGAAATTTCCATCCTCCACAATCGAAGGTATTGATAATCTACAATCTCCATCAAAACCATTCTTATTTTAACTGAGCCTTCTAACTATTCACACAGAATTTGACACATTATTAGAGTATGTAACGCAATTTTCAGAGATTTATTTTGTAACAAAAGTCACTTTTAGCGCAATGTCTTTGAAGTTTTCGAAAAAATATAATTAAAATTAGGTTTTTTTCCTTTATTTAATCTAATATATATATATATATAGCCACTTAAACTCGCAGCAATAAAAGACTGAACCACTCATAGATATCATAATTAAAGTATTAGATTGGCTGATCACGTGACCTCCAATGCTAACGACGGGACGCGCATGGAGGCTTTTTTGGAGGGCTTAATGGCTAGTGTTGCTGCCACTTTAAGGAGAAAAATACTACGAAAAAAATACTATTTAATTCTAAAATTACAAAAAAAATACTAGAAAAGGATTTAAAGTCACTATAAATATTCCAAAATGCAGCTAGTATTTTTACGATATTTTTTTGTAATTTTAGAATTATTCTAAAATACTAATATGCTCTTTAAACTTTATAACTAAACTTTTAACTTAATTTTAGAATTATTCTAAAACTTTAGTGACTTTAAATCCTTTTTTAGTATTTTTTTTTGTAATTTTATAAATAAATAGTATTTTTTTCGTAGTATTTTTCTCCTTGAAGTGGCAGCAACACTGGCCATTAAGCCCTCCAAAAAAGCCTCCATGCGCGTCCCGTCGTTAGCATTGGAGGTCACGTGATCAGCCAATCTAATACTTTAATTATGATATCTATGGAACCGCTCTATAAATTGAAATTTAAAAAAAGGATAAATACTCCTTGTTGGGTAAATCGATATGTAATATATTTTTATACACTCAAGAGTACTTTTAACTGTGTTTTTGATGTGTTTCTAAGTTGGTTTATTTCGAATTGAAAAGCAAAACATGTTTAAACAGTTTTTTATTTTATTTTATTCGATCTAAATTGCAACAATACCAGGCAACTGGTAGAAGGACTTATTAAAATATAAGCCTTTGCTTAACCAATATCTTCCTTTCTGAAATTGGCAATATTTCACTAGGTTCAATTAACTTATAGATAGTTTGACACCTAAATAAAAAAACCTTTACTATAAAGATTTGAGCGCTCTTTAATTTTAATAGAGCTACTATAAAATTCCAGTATCAAATTTCTAAAAGCACATTTTTCTTTAGTTCGTTGGCTTTTTGATATTTTTCTTTTGTTTAGCATTACGCATACATTCTTGTTACGTGACAAAATTCACTCGAAACGGTTATTCAACTTTTGGTATTCCGAAAGACTGGGTAGATGTTTAGTAAGCATACTTCATGTTTTAAAACCGCATTTTTTGCCTTAATATAAAGGAAAGCTTTGTTTTTTGTGTCTTTAAACCAAATATAGTTTTTGATATGGTAACTTTAATATAACTTTACTGATCCATTGTTGCAGACAACACATTACAGTCAGTCAGTGTCATACACAATCAGTGAATCACGAAGCTATAATTAAAATTACATAAAATTAACAATTATCATATTAGGGTATAAGTAGATAATTTTAATAAAAACACATTGAAATTAAGTAGTTGCATCATATACCCTGTTAGCACACAATATCGTATGATCATCCCCAAATGTTTACGTGATATCGCAAAGGCATGGTTATATCTAAAAATATCGGAATGATATCGCACGATATTGGATGCTAAACTGTAACAAACAGTAACCACTTATTATGAGTATTATTTTATGTTTAATGATAATCATATGGCTTCATATTTTTATTTAACATCTATGGTAATTTTATTATTTTGTACTTCATAAATTAGCATATATAAATATTATTTATCATGGTAGAATTTTATTTTTTATTTAATATGTTATAAAATTAATTTAATTTAAAGTATATAAGAAGTGGTTTTTATAAAAATGTCTTCAGAAACATAAACAAGTAGGTTTGTAACAGAATCTGTCACTTAACCCGCTTCCACACAACAGTTGTGTTTAACAGGTAAAAAGGCCACAAACACAGCATTAATATTCTATATTAAACATTTACATGCTAAATTTGGCTAGTTTCATTTATTTTATTTCGAAAATTCAATAATTATTACTTATCGTTTGCAAAAATTAATTTATATTTCAAAGAATAAATATGTAATATTCCTCGCTTTTATTAACGTACGTTGATATGAATTAAAACATTTCATATCAACGTACAAAGAATCTCGTAGTGAAATATATTTTACGTCATTTCAAACTGATCGATGTTGCAAAAATAAATTCATTTTAATTTATTGTCTAAAAGAATTAAAGTTTCTCGAGCGATTGTTGCGATGGTAATGGTGATTTAATTCTAATAAAAATGGCTTCCAATGCTTTTTAAATGAGCATTAAATTTTGCAGTTTTTTAAATAATTGAAGTACTTCGAATTCGAATTCTTTTCTGAAATTTTCAATGTATTCTAATTTCGATGGGCTGAATTTTTTGACGTATCACACTTGTCCGTAGCATTTGTAGTTTGAGCTATGAAAGTGGGTGACGGACAGACGGACTGAACGATTATAATACCTTCCACTTTTTACGTTATAAACGTAGTGTGGAAGCTAAAAAAGAGACTACTTGAGGCATTTGTTGTGAAAAGAAAACAGAAGATAAACTCCTTCTCTTTCCAAAGCAAAACAAAAGCATCTTTGTTTGTTTTCAAGGACTACTTGGAGAGAAAGAACTCTCTCTCTCTCTCTATCCATTTGTCGGGAACTATTGTGTTTGAGTAACAGCTTAATTATCTCCAGAATAAAATGAAGCAGTAATCTAATTTGATTGGGATTGGCGGCTACATCAATACTTAAATATAAACAAACAACTTTAAAAATAACTACAATAAAATATCGCTTAATCGGGCAACCTTTCATTATTCTGGGTTTCATGTATTTATTCGACGTTTGGCAGTTCTTTGGTGTAGGGGCTACATTAGGTGTTTTGCATACTTTACGCGTTTAGTGAATTAATATTACTGCCATATTTAGTAAATGTGTCAGTTGATGTTTTGAAGGAAATCCATTTAACCCGTATTCAAAAACTCTAATTATATTATGCAAATCTAATTTGTATAATTGATTTTTTTAAATATTAATTGTAGTTGTACCGATGTAAAAAGAACTAAAAGAGCACTATTTTAAACAACACGTATATATTAACATCGTAGTTGATTACTCGATTGAGTTGATTAATTATTCTTTTTATTTGATTCTTAAAACACAATACTTTTTTTCTTTTAAAAAATGTGAAAATTTAGATATGCATGAGTAAGAAAATAGGACGTTTGCATAGTTCCCATTACTGCCATTTACTTCAATACACCTTTTTAGCAATTTAGTCACACTTATCAATAAGTATAAGCATTTTGAAAGTAAACAACTAGTGCCATTTAACTGATAGAGAAAAACAGATCATTAATAAATTAATGCATATATAAAGCAAAAGAAAAGACTTTAACTGCAATATTGTTCTAAGAAACAAATTCAACAGCATTCAAAATCTATGCCATACTGAAATATACTGCTTTGAACAGTCAGCCGTAGCTTTATATCTACAAAAATAGCTTGGGCCTTTTTAAAACAGTCGATAATTACATGCAATAAGAATTGAAGAATTGTCCATTTTAGCTACAGTGGTTGACCTGCCTAGGCAGTATAGCAATATATTAGATCACTTTATATTTAAAAATAAATTCTAGTGACTTAGAGGCATTGGCGTAAAAGATTAAGTGGAGAGGGACTTGAATTTCAAAATCTTCAGTCTCAGACGAAAACTTCACGGAAACAGAAATATATTCAACTCTGGCTTTTTAACGCCTTTTGCTTTTTAAACACAAACATTGATGACAGACAAAGAATAAAGGTAAGCATCGAAACACACCACTGCAAAAAGTCCCTCCAATCTTTCCAGTGAGGTGATGAGGCACTCTGTGGATATGCTTATTACGTTTTCCACCCACCCGCCCACACAAAAGCGGGTCCCAA
Source organism: Oedothorax gibbosus (assembly GCA_019343175.1). Classification (NCBI taxonomy): domain Eukaryota; kingdom Metazoa; phylum Arthropoda; class Arachnida; order Araneae; family Linyphiidae; genus Oedothorax; species Oedothorax gibbosus. Next base: position 2,034,426 of record JAFNEN010000023.1, on the reverse strand, counting down.
AATACTTTCTTCCTGGTTCGCCAAAGTCTTTCACCACATTTAATGCGATCTCTGGCAGTTGGTAGGGTTCCATGAAATAGAATGCATATTTATTTTTGCTCATTTGATTTCACATTTAGCTGCATGGCAAGCGCTTAAGAAGTAATTTAGATTTTAATTTTATTTTCTGGGTTATGGGATGGCCTTGCCACTTCAACAGGCACGCCCAACAGCTGTGTGGGGGGGGGGGGGGTAAAAAGATAATACGAATTTATTTAATTTCGCGTGTGTATTATTTTGAATACAAACACTTTTCATGAGCAAAAAGGTTCAAATGGTTGATTTATGTGCATTATTTAAAAGTTAAAATAAATTAATTAGTTTAAATATTTGCTATTAACATTATCCTAAGCATGCAATACAATGCGTTATGTAACGTGTATTAGTTAAATAAAGTTTTAATGTTTTAGTGTTTAGGAAATTTTCGATTGCAGTTCTATGCAATCGAAAATTATAAATAGATTTCGAAGGCGTACCTTCATCATAATAGTTCACAACAATAAAAGCATTGTATTTCATATTTATAATCAAGTCGTGTTTATGACATCTCCACCTAAGAGTTGATGTGGCAAACAAAATTATAATTAAATAGTATTATAAAAATGAATTTGGCTCTTATTTGATTAGTCTTATTTTGACTATCCCCAAAACTGAAGATTGGTAAACAGCAATGTCTTGTTAACAACAAGCTGTTTAAGATCATATTTTTTTTATTTATCCAGCCCATCCATTGCTCACCATGTCTAGTCCATCAAAAGAAGAACTTCCAAAGGTTTCCAACGAATTCAAAAATGAACTGGAGAAATTTGATTCTGCTAAAATGAAGAAAACTGATACCCAAGAGAAGAATCCTTTACCATCAAAAGAAGGTTAAGTTCGTTTTCATATTTTGTAAAATTACTTTTTATATAATAGACTGTAATTACAATTTGTTTTCAAAATTATATTTTAACAATAGCTTAAAATATAAAACCAACGATTTGTCCAAAAATTGTTTTTTTATTAAAGCTTTTCTTTTTAATATTTTAGTACATACATAAGTTTTATAAAGTATAATGAACAGTTTTATAGTTTTGTGTTCAAAACTTTATTTCAACAACAACTCAAAATAAAATAACATCTAAATAGCATAAAATGTTGATTTAACATTTACCAATTAAAGATATTTTCTCAAAAGATATATAAAACTATAAGAATTTTATTTTTCTACTAAACTGTTTTTAAAACTTAAAAGTGTGCGTAGATCGTAGATGTTTAAAGTATTTTATTGTACTGTCACATAGTACGAAATCTGTCACGTAGAACTGAATATTGAATTTTCAAAATTTTAAAGAATGAAAAAGGAATTTTTCTGACTGTTTTTTATTGTTGTGGTGAATATATGACATATCATAACTTAATCCTTAATATCACTTAGTACTTTAAATCCCAACCACACCCTGTCGGCGATAAACTATCGCCTAGATCAATTCGTTCCCACATAAACTGTTTAGTCAGCACATATTTTTAATTGATCTTTCAACTCTCCCATGGCTGTAATTGGTCAGTGAAACAGCGCTCGGAAGTTTTCGCCATTTTTTGTACACATTCGATCACACTCTCTCGTCGAGTGCAGACGACAAATCAATTTCTTCCTGATGAATAAGTCTTAAATAAAGATCTTCAATTTCTACGAAGTTTCTCTGTCGACTTTTTTTGACATATATACTTCAAATTTTATCACGCATGTAGTTTTAATTATAAAAATTATACATATTTAATCTTTTGTTAGATGAAGATTTTAATGAAAATAATAGTTACTAATTTAAAATGAAAGAGTTAAACTTTATTTGTGTGTGTTTTTTACTTTAATTCGTGTTTGACATATCCATCTAAATTTGCATTTAAATTTAAAATTTTACTTGCTCTTGTATCAGATCTGAAACAAGAGAAGCAACAACATGAATTGGTAACAGGCGTTTCAACATTCAACAAAGCTAAATTGAAACGCACCAACACTATAGAGAAGATAGTTTTACCGACCAAAGAAGGTTTCTTTCTTTAAAAAAATTTGCCTGCACATAGAAGTACTAACGTGACTAGTTCGCTCAATTATTACGCTTCATTCTTTCAATTTCTCTTATCTATGAGAGATAACTAGTACTCTATTAACTAGAGTTAATTTAACAAAAATGCTTCTAACCCAAAGTGCTTCTATAGAAAAAAAAGATTTTGATGAAATTTGCTTGCACATAGAAGTACTAACGTGACTAGTTCGCTCAATTATTACGCTTCATTCTTTCAATTTCTCTTATCTATGAGAGATAACTAGTACTCTATTAACTAGAGTTATGTAACAAAATGCTTCTAACCCAAAGTGCTTCTATAGAAAAAAGATTTTGATGATTTGCTTACATAGAAGTACTAACGTGACTAGTTCGCTCAATTATTACGCTTCATTCTTTCAATTTCTCTTATCTATGAGAGATAACTAGTACTCTATTAACTAGAGTTAATTTAACAAAAATGCTTCTAACCCAAAGTGCTTCTATAGAAAAAAAAGATTTTGATGAAATTTGCTTGCACATAGAAGTACTAACGTGACTAGTTCGCTCAATTATTACGCTTCATTCTTTCAATTTCTCTTATCTATGAGAGATAACTAGTACTCTATTAACTAGAGTTCATGTAACAAAAATGCTTCTAACCCAAAGTGCTTCTATAGAAAAGAAGATTTTGATATTTTAAAAATGTTTAACAGTGTTTTTACTTACATAAAAAAAATTACAATGTATCGCCTTAAATGGTAGTTTATTTCGTTATCGGATTAAAGTATCATGGTAGTATGCTTAATCATATGTTTTACAAACATATTTCTTAACATGCATTTTTTTATTGTCATGCGCTTTCTTTTATATTGCTTTAATGAATGTGCTTATAAAACTCTTGTTCGTTGTAGTTATATTGCATTTGTGTAAAGATATATTGTAAGAAGATGATATCTAAATAAGACAGATAGCGTAATACACACACTTAAAACAAAAGAGTGAAATCTACTCCTGTAGGGGAAGTGCATTTTCGGCACTGGAAAAGAGTGGAAATTAACTCAGACTGAGTTAAAGCCGTTCGTTTTAAGAGTGTAGGACGTAGATTGTTTTCTTTTATTTCTTTTACCCACTCCGCAAAAAGAGTGAAATCCACTCCTATAAAGAAGTGCATTTTCGGCACGGAAAGGAGTGGAAATTAACTCAGACTGAGTTAAAACCGCTCGTTTGCTTTAAGAATGCAGAGAATACAACCATTGATATTTTTTTTTTAAAAATCGGCGATCATATGTATATATATTCATATGCAATCATCGTCTGATTTATTTCATAAAAATAATTATTAAGTTTTGTTATGTTAAATTTGTTTACCTGCCATTCTTCTGTCTTATTTTTATTGTTAAAACTTGTTATCTTGAGAGTTGTTAAGTGTGTTGTTAAGAGTTGTTTGTTGCTATTTTTAGTTGTAAAGGGTTTTTGGTATAATATCTCTCTCTTTTATTATTTTTATCTCTTCCCTACAGAGTTAATTCAAGGGTTGAAATATAGTCAATAATTTAGAATAGTATGCCCATAGTATATAGACAAAATTTGAAAAGAGTAAAACTTGAAAATATATCAATTAAGCATAATAATAATCTGTCCAATACTAAACTAAGATACTTTTTAAGTATAATTTTCTTTGCAAATAAATATAAGTTTATATAATTAGAAGAATTTAATGCTAGGTTAAAAGCAAACAGCTAATTTTTGTCTTTCTAAAAAAATATTTTTATAATTTTCAATCAAAAGTTTAACATTCAGCAACTACAGTTTAGTTTAAATTTCTTGTAACTATTTAAATTTTCATTTCAAAAAATTTCCATTTTAAGAATTTTTTTTAAAGAAATTTGCATATTAAGACATTTTCATTTTAAATTTTTATTTTAATTACATTTGAGTTGTTATGGTTATTTTCATAAGAATTATTTACCAGAAATCTAAATTACTTAAAAAAAAAAAAGGAAATACAGAGTCCAAATTTATTTCTCTCATGGCTTATTTTAATGTTAAATATTTTATATAGTACAGATTATTTTATGTAGTTATTAGTAGTACTATGTAGCACATAAATATAGTGTTTAATGAAATCTTATCTGCTAGTACTGACGCAAGAGAAAGTTTACGAACGAAAGCAAGTAGTTCTTCAAGGATTATCAGGCTTCGACAGAAGTAAACTGAGAAAAACAGTAACGGTGGAGAAAAACATTATTCCAACTAAAGAAGGTTTCTTTATATTTGCCATTTAGCATGAAGCTTGGATTGTTACTAACATGTCAAAAATGTGGTAACTCAAACTGTTATATCAAGGACATGCTTATGAATGCTGCAAAGTGAAATAACATTTAAATTGCTTCGACTTAAAACAGTATTTTTTGTAAAACCTTTAGTTATAAGACTTGTGAAAGTATATTCATTAATTGATATTTGCACTATAACTTCGCATGAATTTTACAAAAAAGTAGCATAATTTCAATTATAGATATTAGTTTAACAACAAAATAAATTAGATTCAATGACATATAATCTAAATAACCATATTAGTTATAGATAAAGCGATCCACACATATTCTAATTCCAAAACATTTTGTTTCAGATGTAAATAAATATATTTTAGGTTACAAGCTTCATTATCAGTGTCGTGAACAAATGGCGGGAATTAAGTTTCCAAAACTCCTTTAATTAAAAAGCATATTTTTTATTTTAGTAATTGATCAAGAAAAAGGCAGCAAAGCCTACGGTACTATTCTTCAAGGAATAGAATCATTTGACCCTTCTAAATTGAAACCAACGGATACTCAGGAGAAGAACCCATTACCAACAAAAGAAGGTAGAAACGTCTCCAACAGAATTTTTTTTTAAAAAATCCTGAATTTAAATTGGTTGTAGTTAATCAAGCAGGACACTTTTTTATCAAAACGCAGTCGTGTTGACGCATTATTTCAATTCATGAAAAAAAAGAATCAAATCTTATTAAAATATAAAGAGATATTCCAGATAAAAATTCCCGTTTTTATATTAATAATTGGTACTATAATAATAGAGGCGATCCGTGAACCTGTGGGCTGGATTTTTTCAAATCACCATAAGTCTACAATTGAGCTTATTTAAAAATTTTAACTTTCAGACAGATACCATTAGACCGAACACTTCCTATTGAAACTATTTTCATATTGTACCTAATACTAAATATGCGGAAATATAATACTTTAAAATATATCATAAGTTACTCTAGGTACAAATCTGGCATCGTGCATAGGTGTAGCTTTTATATGTAGGACCATCCTCAAAAATTTACTTTTAACTCTACAATGAGTAAAACACAAACATAAAAATGAGGTTTCATTAGAAAATCAGGATTAATTTATTTACTCATAAGCAACGAAACATCAACAAAATTACAAGCATTTTTTATAAATTATTTAAAATAAACTAATGTGAAACTAATGCCTTAAAAGCTGCCTGTATTGTCGCTCAAAATCAACAAAAATATTAGTTTAGGCAATTTAAATAAAATTTTATTTATCATTTAGACATGATACATCATTTTTCAATAAACATATTTTATTATGTTTGACGACAATATTGTTTTGTTTCTTTTTGATAGTAAATGAACGATAGCAACCCTCATACACAGTAAATGTCACTAAAAATGAAGAGAAAAGTTAGATAAAATTCATCATTATATATTTGTTTTAATACAATTTCTTCCTCAAAGATAAGCAAATTTTTCATCTTCCATGTTCAAAGGAATATCAAGTGGAAAGAAAATTAAGTAACTTAACAAATTGTTGTTCACTAATCCCACTAACAGCCCCATATGAGTGTCTGCATGCTTGTTTTATTTTCCATGCTCGAAAGTATAGTTTAGCTCTTAACAATTAACGGCATTATGTATTTTTGAATGTGAATAACAAAATTACTATTATTACATATATTATAGAGTGGGGTTTTGTTGCAGATATATAATCTAACAAGTCATAATTACAGCTTTAACTCTAAAAATTATATATAAACTATAGAAAAAAATAATAAGCTCTGTGCATGGATGGACAAAATTTGAAAATAAAAATTGATTATTAAAGGATTCTATATTTTGAAGTTGTCAAAATAGCAGTTTTATCTAGTCTAGAAAATCAAGTAAGCATAAATCGCTGATAACATCAGTTCCAAAATTCATTTTTAAATATCCAAATACTTATAATTCCTTAAAGCTAAAATCACAAAGAAATTTAAAAGTTTAAATAAAATATAAATGAAATATGATTAAGAATTGTTCCTTAATCATGTTTTCTCTATTTTATGAAATATCAAAAAATAAGTAACTTGAATTTTTAATTTGTAAAGAATCATTAAAACATTAATTTATTTGTATTTTAATTAGTACTTATAGAGCCCTAATTTAATTTTTAGTAACTTGACATTTCTTTTTCTTTTCAGTAATTGAACAAGAAAAAAGTGGTGCTGCCTAAATGGGAAATTATCATTATTCATAAATGTGATTTATACTTAATATATGGCTTTATTTATTGTCAATATTTTTTCATCTAGCTATAAGATGGAAACGTTTATGTCGCTAACATTTTCTAAGATTTTGTGAAAATGCTGATTTACTTATTTCACTTTTTATGTCTTGAAACTTACAGCTGACAACTGCTTCAAAGTTCATGTGCTAAGTCATATCACAGTAGCATCAGACAAACTTTTATAAAAACATTTATTCCTAAAACTTGTTATATGTTTTTATAAAAATTTATTTACAAGTTTAAAAATAATACTGTCCATTTTGGTAATAATGTTTCATAATAGTTAAATTTATATTTGCCATATTCAAATTTAGAAAAAATATAAATGCTTTTACAAATTTGGCTTCAAATGCCCTAGACAACTGGAATTTTTTATACGGTGATTTTTACACTGTTTTCACTTTTGGTACATCAACAGTGGAAGGTCCAAAGTACTACAACTGTCCAAATATTGCGTTTCAACATAGAACATGATAATAAGTAAATTTGAAACAGAATATTAGTGATGAGATCTCAAAGACACTTAGCTCCTAATACTTTCAAATGAAATTGGATTTTTTTTAAAATAAGAGTCAGTATTAACCAAGATTTTTTTTACTTCTGGTGCTGATTATAGATAAATTTAAATATTAGTTGTAGTTATCAATAGAAAAACACTTATAACAGTAATTTTATTCCAATTAATTACATATCTATTCATGTAAGCAGCATTTGTAAATTATTTCTCAAATTCTTTTGTACCTACTTTTTAAAATTTCTCATGTTGGGCTTCTATTGCTTGAATTTGTAACAGTTTAATTTCATACAATTCTGTATTAAAAATAAAACTTTGAACTCAGTTTAAGTTTCATTTATTTTCTAATCATAAAATATTTGTAATAAGGTGGGTCAGAGTAATTTCTGGATAAAAAATCAAAATTTTAACAATTTGGTTAAGATTGGTGAAAGTTTACTTTTGCAATTGTTTTCAAATGCTTTTCGACCCTTTTGTTGCTAGAATTCAGGTAGTTTTATTTTCATTTATTTTGATTAAATACTCCTTGCACAGTAAAAAAACTCATAACTTCACTTACAAAGTGGAGTAATTGTGATGCACTCATTGAATTTTATTTTATCATAAAGAAAAATATGTTTAAGTAAATAAAATATTGCATTTGTAATCGGAATACTGTCTAGATATTACAACTATAGTTTCGAGTAAAACTTCTTTTGATGAAAAATACTTCCTAAAAATTAATTTAAGAAATCAATTGGAAACTTCCTTAAAACGGCTCCAGCAAAGGTAATAACATGTATTTTCTTCCTTAAGATTATTTAAATTAAATACAAGCACTACGAATAGAAAGTTCAATGGTTGCTAACCAGAGTTTCCAATATTTAAAAAACTAAGACAAAGTCTTTCCTTAGTTTAAAAGTATTTTCCTCTCAATTCTAATTTAATATTATGCGAGTACTAATTTAAAGACATATGATTGATTTTGAGTTTATCATATGTATTTCAGTAATAATTAGAAGGCTGTCTAATAATTATCCCAACAAGCTCCTTCATGTATTTGAATGACCTGAAAAAATATACGGTAGTAAAAAAAAATTCCGAACGGGTATCACACAACTCAGGTGTTATGAACGTACATGTATACACTGCTCACAACATTTAGGGGAGCGCATGGTTTAAACCCTTTCACCCCCAATGATTCCATTTGGAATCAATAGCTTACATTTTTTTTTCTGACTAAGTTAAGCTCGCACTTATGTATCGTTAGATGGAAGAATCATCTCTTTTGAAGAATTAAATAAAGTTGGTCTTAATTTAAATGAAAAAATGAAAAACATGGTAACATAAAATTCACCCTGAAACAATTTTATTAAATAAATTGATCCTAAATCCTTAATGCTTGCATTTTTAGATGTTTAAAAATTGATTTTAACTATTTTTAACAAATAAAGTTTTGAAAAAAAGTATTATAATTTATTTGAGTTACGATTCCAAATTTTTCTGTTAAATTTTAGTTTAAAAAAAATAAGATTTTTTCCCCTGATTTTTATTATTTCATTCTGGATATGTATAATGAATCGATTTCACAAATTTTAGAAGTTTAGAATAAACAATAAAAATTTTAGACTGAAAGGTAGCAAAAGTTAGTGTTACGCTAAGTGCTCCCCTAATTGTTTTGAACAGTGTAGTTCAGTGTGCCTAGTATTCTCCACCAAAAGAAACGTGATATCAATAAAAGGAAAAAGAGCTGCAATCTCATCGCCAAAGCCTTAAAATTTAGATATTCTACTTTTTTTTGTGCTATGTTATAATTATGCATTGATAATATAAGTATACTTTTATGGTTCATAATATAAAGTTTGAGTGTGATAAAAAAAAATCTAGCAAATCTTTCTACTACATTCTTTATTAGACCAGTTGAAAGTTTAAAACATTTCACATAGTAATAATAAAGCTTAAATATTAAAATATTATAAAATTTGGATCACATAAATTGATATTTATAATTTATTACAAATTTGAAAATTAAACTCTTGGAATTATGGTGTTCAGTAAAAAATTGTTTATCTTCAAAACACACCAAAGACAAGTTTTTTTATGCGAGTACTTTTTTCTAAAAAAAATTTTTGTCTAAATATATACAAATGAAAATAATAAAAAGCATCTCAGATCAATATATTCATAAAACATGCAAAAAATGCAAGTTTATGTTTAAATTATAAAAAGTTTTTAAAATATTGCACTACAAAATCCCCCCAAAAATAAACATTTAAAAAAAAATAGTATACATATGCAATAAAACTTAACAAATTTCAGGATAAAAAATAGTAATAAAATGTTGAATTTCATATAAAAATATCACACAATTTCCGACTATGGGAGCAATTTAGTGTGGGTTTTAAGAAACATTATGACAAACTAATTATGTAAACTAAGTTACACTCACTCAACTTCAATGACAGTAAATATAAAAATACATAAATTTAAATTAATCATTTTGGCTGAATATGTGTTTAAAAACTAAAAGAACATATTTCCTTTAAAATGTTAAATTTTCAATGACAATATATATGTATAACAATGATAAATGTGTGTAAACTAAAAAGATAAACACATTTAAACAACAAATATTTTCATTAATATTAAATTTGATATAAACATGTGTAAAGCTTTAAATTTTAAGTTAGAAAGCCTTAGAAGCACCTCATCAAACAAAATGTGCACACAAAAAAGTTTTCCCCATAATATAAAAAACTTATTTTGCACTGAAAATAAATCCGCATTGAAAATATTCCAATTATATATGCTGAAAAGCAATTTCAAATGCAAAATTAATAATGGCTACCATGAATTTGCAAGTACTTTATACTGCATGGTAATACAACATGAGAACATTTAATATAAAATGGAAAAACAAATAGTTATACATCAAAGACAAGTGCTACTTCAAACATAACATGACTACTCTATTGAAAACATCGACATTCCAAAATAATAAAATTCTTCTTAAATAGTACGACAATGAATAAAAGGACAATTGCACATAAATAAAGTTGAAATACTTCATCTTCCAAATAAATACTTTTACATATTCTGCCTCCTTCGAGCCTCCTTTTCATACTTTTCATGAAGAATAAGCTTGTAAGACCTTTGGTCCTTCCACAACTGGGCAGCATGGATATTGAGAGGGCTGTCTACATTTGGTTCTATAATAAAAAAAATATACAAATAAAATAAATTGGAATTAACAGTGGATTTATGATACATTAAAGTGTAAAATGTGAACTAGTTTACCTCCCAACAAAGACTGGAGCGACAACAAAATTGTTCTAACATCATACAAGGCGGTCCATTTCTCTTTCAATATATCCAAGCAAATATTGCCCTGATCATCAACATTTGGGTGGAAACAAGGAGTCGTAAAAGTGACATTTGGAGCACTGTAAGGGTAATTATTCGGGAACACCATCTTCAGCTTATAAACCAGGCCTTCATAAACCTTTGAAAATATAAAACGTTGTACACACCAGCTAAAAATTCAATATATATAACATACGATATACTCAAAATGATGTTCTGTTACACATTAACAACCCTTCTGCCGTGAGCAGGTACACTGCAGTAGTCGCAACAATGAGTTGTACCATTTTTGATCTGAAAAAAAATTCCAGTTTGTTTCTTAATTGTTAGACTAATTGAGTGCTTGCAACAATGGTCCAAGTCATAATGGAAGTTACTGCAGTTTACCTGCCCACACACGGCAGCATTATCATAAGGTTTTTCATAAACTACCATGAGGGCAATTAATTAAAATAGGGTCAAGTGGGGTAAGTGTGATAGGGTTTCTGCATTTTTCATTAAAAAAATTAGTTCTCTGCTTCAAGTAAATTCCAAATCCTAAAATTGGTAGTGAATTATTATAAGAAACATAAGTATGTAGGAAAAAATTAATATGTTTGAATTCCAAATTTAAGTGAATAAAATTCGCATTTCAAAATCCATTGCTGTTTTATCACACTTACCCCACATAGGGATAAGTGTGATTTTGATGTGGGTAAGTGTGATTACGGTGCAATAAGTGTTTTTAAGCCATATAAATTACCTAGCATAAATTTTTCTTAACAATTTAATATAAACATAAATTTATTAGCATTTTACATCTTATTAGAAATATACGGATAAGAAAAATCAAAAATATTAAGAATTTTTGTTTTTGGTTCATGTTGCGATATAATAAACTAAAGTCAGGATGTAAAAGAAACAATTTTAAAGTCAAAATACCTATGGTGCTATTCAATTTTTATTATTAGACTGCTTTTTTTACAGATTGTAATTTTCAAAATCTTGCGAAAAATACAGACGTTCTCTTCGGTCCATATTTGGACTGGGAGGTTCAAAACAATATCGTCCTCATCAATTATACACACGTCATCTATATTTGGCCATGAAAATGTCTTTGTTATGCTATCATATTTAAGAAATTTTACAGTAATCCCTTCTCGATTCACCTCAATTTCAGACTGAACTTTCAGTCCCAAAAAGTGCTTTACCGTTATGTTTTTTTGTAAAGGCAACAAGAATGTAGCATCCAGCAGAAAAGTTAGTTTTTGGTATTTCTAATTCAAAATCCTTTGTCATATGAAATGCCATTTCCTTTTATTCATTTTTTATAATAATTTATAATTTAATATAATAATATTTTTTTTTTTATTTATGTATGTTTTGCACAAGGTAAAATGGGGTGTTTTGGATTATCATACTTATCCCATGGCACTTATCACAGTTACCCACAACTGATATTTTGAGGGGTAACTGTGATTGTACTTCCATACTTCCCAACATGTGAAATAATAAACCAAAACAGTTTTATATCTTTACCTTTATTCTTTTTACTAACAGAGAAAGAAAAAACATGAATTTTTTAAAAATATGACACTTATGGAATTTGGAAGGAAACCTTTCGAATTTGAAAAAAACAAGACAGTTGCACTTAAATTAAAAAGCTCAAAACTATCTTTAAACTATTACAGGGTGTCTACAGGATTCCCAAAACTAAATTCCATTACTTTTCCATGACTTTTTGGGATTCCATAGAAAAAATCCATGACCACGAAAGAATACCAAATTTATGAAATCGTTAATTCACGAACGGGAAATTTCAAAACTTTTTGATGAAAACTAAGTTAATGTTCAGGTCTAACCACTAAGTGACCTTCTTCTAACACTGTTTATGTTTAAAAGAATATAAATAATCTTACCTTTTTATAATATTTTGTATCTTTTTTCCAAAATAAACTTTTCCTCTACAAAGTTATCAATTAAAAAGATAAAGCTAATACCAACAATCTGTATACATCCATTTATTTATATGGCATAATTTCTTTCTTACACATTCAAAACCATCAACTTCAATTTGAATCTAATTTTTCAAAAAAGTTATACCAGTGTCATGCCTAGTAATTTTTTTGTACCGACCAAAAAAATTACTAGGCAGGACATCCAACAGAGACAAACAATAACAAATAGACCAAGTGAAAAATAACTTTTTTGCTAGGTATATTTGTTACTGTTTGTCTCTATATGTCACAGATAAACTTTTGTAAAACCAAGATTCTAACAAAAAACTACTACAAAAAGCTATAACTCAAACTGCCAAAGGACATCTTACAATTTGGATTTGGTTTATTTCATTAAAATATACCTTTTCTCCAATAAACTCCAATTATCTGAATTACCGATTATACGAAATGTTGTTGGTTAGGTCCAATTGCTCTGATAATTGGAGTTCTACTATTCTGCATAACTCGTTCCCAAATCATCCAGGATTTCCATGCCACGTGCGAACCCTGTTCGATTTTTAAAAAAAAAAAATCGTGACCCTAGTATCGTTACTTTTTCAGTACTTTCGTGACCGATTTCTGATTTCGCTACTTTTTCGGGACTTCCGTGACTTTCGGGACCTGTAGACACCCTGTATTATTTAAAGTCAATATTTCTTTTTAGTTTAAGTATAAGTGGTCTAATGTTATATATTGCAAACTTTCAGATTTTTAGAATGATTCCCAAAGTTACAAGAGCTGTTTATCACACTTACCCCACTTGACCCTATACAAATAAATTTTATTATTTTATTGATTAATAATTTTTAATTTATAATTTTATCTATCAAGTTTCAGTGATATGTCATTCATGCATACTTCTAGCAATTCATACAAATTTATGAGAACAAATTTAATGTCATAGTTATATATTCAAAATATTACTTAAAAATTTAATACAATTGAAGAAAATATATGTATATACCGTTCCTTGGGCTCCATTTATAGTTCCAATCCAATTAAACATATTTTCATCAGAAGGAAAAGCAGAAATTCCTCTATCTCCAGACAACTAAAAGTATAAAATTACTATAAAATAAAAGTACCTTGCAATCCTAATTTTAAAGATTTATATTAAATTAAAAATGTGTAGAATAGTTTATACAGCAAAATATAATCTTAACATACGACAACACAAATAACACTTATCTTTAATTACTAGTCCCCATTATTTCATAAGTTTTTTTTTCAAAATATTATGAACAAAATTAAATATAGTCAATGATCTTTGAAAGAATGATACCATAAACTTCTTGCCTGTGCCATAAGTTTTCTATTAGTTTTTAACTTACAAGTAATAATTTAATAATTTATTATAATTAAGCATTTCCTTATTTATTTTAGATTATCACTCATAATCCTCAATCAATAACCAGTGTGATTCGTATGATATTTTGAACCAAATAAAAAACTTTGAAAGAAAAAACACATAAAAATATGTAACAAGATAAACATTAAGTAATGATATCAAAGTTTTGGAAAATTAAGTTCAAACTGTTTAAGTGAAAAACTTTTCATTAAAACAAACCACCGTTCAATTTGTTTATCCAAACATAGGTACTTTAAAGCATAGATACTAACCATTAAATCCATTAACTCTTGCTGCAAACTGAAAGAAAATAATAAACATTTAAAACTATCAAAAATAATAAATACAATGAAAATAATTTTACACAAATAAATTCATATCAAATCACATTGTTCAATCGTTATATAGAAAAGAAAGTAAACTATGCAAAAGGTTACAAAAACTTTTAAATTTAGAAATAAGTTTATAAGTGTTTGTTTTAGGGTCCTTCACAAAACGTACAAAACCGTGTCCCCGTAAGATATTCACTTGTAGGATAGTTATGCTTCCACATGAATTTACGATATTAAATAAGGAATATTTTATCTACTTACTAATGTTTAATAAATAAAATCAATTTTTTATGCAAAAAAAAAATTGTGTCCACAGAAGACTGACAAATCATGTCCGTGTGCTATTTCACCGTCATGTTCGTGAGGCGTTTTGGTTAGGTAATCCCAATCAAATCATAATTTTTATAATTAATGTGGTTTTTTAATTGAATCAGCATTACTAGAGAATACTGAACACAAAATATAATCATCATAAGGAATATAAATCTATAAATTGTGTGAAAATAAACTGTCACACAAATTTTTGTCATGTCCGAATGCAATATATTCTTTAGTATGCATAATAATCTAGAGATGCAACAAATACTCTTTTTCAGTCTTATCATTATTCAATCATACACGTTAAACAATGTGTCACATAGATAGGTTGAATTCTGCAGTAAAAAGAAATTTGAAGTTAAAAAAGGAAGATTGACAAGATCATAGGGTAATTTCTGTGGTCAAGACAAGATACAAGAAGGTTAATCAATGATTGTAATTTCTAATTTATTATTGATAAAAAGAAATAAGTTATAAGCTCAGTTTGCATGTTTATTGTCTTAAGTCTAAAACCTTTGTGTCTGTGAGCCCTTATTTACAATTTCATCATGTCCTTGTACTTAACCCAGCAGCACTCGCAAGGGAGTCTATCAGACCCAACGCACATTCATGCTTCGAATTACCCAACTTCTCACATTTTAAAATGGGTCAAACGCAGAGTAGCTGCCTTCAAGGTCACCCACTAAGGAAAGGGATGATTATCTTTCACATTCCAAAAGCGGTTATAGTAGAAGTGCTGCCGGGTTACGGCACACTTACATGATTTATGTATCCACGGACATGATGTCTTACTTAAAATAAATTGGTTTAACAAAAGTAAAATGCATTATAGTAAAACTATATCGCTCCAGTAAACTAATATAATAAAGTAAAGCAAGTATTATTGAAGTGCATATATTTATAAAATATTTTTTTTTTCGTTAATGTTGGTGTTTAAACATTTTTTAAATGGAACTTAACATTATTAAAATAAGACTACCAGAATAATTTCTATTGCCATAGATCGATTCTACAATAAGTCAACAGCAATTGTATTCTTAACAATTCAATATTTAAGAAAATTTTGCATAACAATTTTTTTTATTTAAAATTCAACTTATTGATTTTTTTTGTTGCATTAAAATATTTGTCTACTATTTAGAAATCATCCTTAAACATAAGAATAATCTTATTATGTATATATATATGCTTGCTAAAGGATATAGATGTCCCCTAAGGTGTTTTTCAACCTAAAAATTATGCTAAAGAAAAATAAAGGGAAATAAAAAGTTTGACAAGAATGTTAAATGGCAAAATTATAACAAAGAAAAGTTACTTTCTAGAATTATACACGACACTACGAGGACAGCTTTGTTGCTAGGAACTGATATTAACAATATTGAAATCCTTTTAACTCAAGTGAAGGAATATTGTCAGGAAATTAATACATATCTATTTTAAAAGGACAAGAAATCAAACACATTGGCAGCATTTAAACAGGACTGCCCATTTTTTAAAAGAATTCTTCAAATTCATTAAATTAGATGGTCTCGCAATAACAAATATTGCATAGAATTAAGGAGACTAACTTGTTTAAAATGATCCCCTACCTTATGTAACCATTAACTTATTGGACAATTGCGTATCAAAGTTATTTTTAATAATATGCGTTCCTGAAAAAACTGACAGCCATTATAAGGCTAATACATCTGTACTGCCGTGGGCACTGCAGTAATTAGCCTGTGACTTGGGCCATTATTTTAAGCACTCACTTACTCTAACCTATAATAAAACATATGGAAAGAGACTAATTATTTCGGAGCAAAAACGGTCTAATTCATTTTTGTGGTTACTGCAGTTTACCAGAACCCGGCAGTGTATGCCGCAGATGCGCACAAAACAATACGATTATTTTTTGATATTGAAATCGATGAGAAACCTTCCTACAAGCCTAAAGATTCAACAATTTATCATAGATAGACTACTTTATTTTAAACTATTTTTTCAAAACCAATATGAATTAAAGCTTTTTATTACGCCATATGGTTAAAAACAAAACTGACAATTGATAATTTGATACCGGCAGAACACAAATTGCAAATAACCATTCGCTGCGTACTTTTAAGATTATAAAATATCAAAGGTTGTTAAATCCTTTTAGATGATCAAACACATTTAAGAAAAAAAATATTGCTATACCGCTTCTTGACAGAGTGAGAACTTGGATCATGCTTGACTTCTACTTTCTTTGGTGCTTGATTAAAGCGATAGTTGCGGTTAGCCATTTTGTTAATTCGGAGATATAAGGTAAAATAGTATATTTTACAAGATTTTTAAATGAAAGAAATCTACTACAAAATAAGCAAAGGATTGAAGAAATCTAGCAAAACCTGCAAAACACAAAAGCTCGTCTCTTGTTGCCAGTTACCGATTGAGATGATAATGAAAAACCAAGTCCCTTTTCTATTTATAGTGTTTTTAAAGACTTCTGCATCTGAATAGCAAGATTCACCATTGGCAACCATGAACTAGCCATCATCTCTAGCCATAACATCACTATAACGGATTACCCAAGTCACCTGGGCTCGGCGCATTCTTAGCATGTTTTACGGTTTCAACTAAAAAAATAGATTTTTTATTGCTATTTTTTAGAAATTTTTTTAATTTTATTGTATTTATTTTTCAAAGTGAGTCTATGTTGCTTTTAATGCTCGCTTTAGGTTTTTTTTTGAACAGCACTGTAAAGAATAAGTAATATTTTAAAGGATACTATTAATGATGTTAATTATATTTGATATTAATAACTAGAGTTTCAAAGCTTATATACTTTTAAAAAAATTTCGTCATTAAAGATATTAATCAATATAAATAATTTTTTCTAAACCGCACCTGTAAAAAAATAATTGCATTAAAACTAATTGCAACAACTAATTATAAATTAATTGCATTGGTAACACTAATTATTCCTTTTATTGTATTATTCCTTTTATTGTATTAATTAGTAACATAAAATTTATATAATCGCATTAATTAATAAAATAAAATCTATTAAGCACATTAATTAATAAAATAAAATCTATTAAGTGCATTAATTAATAATTTGAATTGTATAAATTACATTAAATATTTATTTAAATTACATTAGTTAATCGTTGTAACTGGATTGTTTTTTTAATTGTATTAACTAGATTAATTTATTGCATTCAATACATTAATTAATTGATTTTGCTATATTAGTATAATTAATCAAATATGTGTATTAATTAAACTATTATTACATTAATCAATGGCCAATTTGATTGAATTACATGAATTATGTTATAATCATTATTTTTGAAAAAATTGCATTCCCCGACCCCAGACAAATTTTTTAGTTGTGCCCCAGATGGTAACAGGTACATGGGGTATTTTAAAAGAAAATAAATTATTATATTGATGCCAAAAGCAGCGATAATTTGCCAGAAACATCCACCCAGTTCACCAAACATACACCCAACCTGATCTGAAAATGCTTATCTCACACGTCGTTGAGTACTTTCGGTTTTGTTTTTATTAAAATCTATAAAAAATACAGAATCTACGCCAATAGTTTTAAAATCACTTCAAAGCAATTCAAAGAAAATTATCATTTATTTTAAGAGGGGGGGGATATTGAATGATCTTGATATTATTTTTGCTTTGCCTACAGCAGGATGTAAGCCACTTGTACGTTTTTTAACATTTCGAAATGGCAGTAGTAAATTGACAGACAAAAATAATCACAAAAAATTTATCTTTTTTCGTCGTTTTTAATTTTTTTTCGGATTATAAATTTGAACAGATTTTTGCGGTACGTTTTATTACTTATCTTTACTTCTTGATATTTTTTTGCAGTATAATAGTAATATAATGTTTTCCCATTTTGTTATTAATAGGGCAATTAGAATCACACCTTCTTCCTCTCTTCTTAATTCCTTCCTGTGATATCAACCGTATTTTTTTTTCAGGCATACCATGATTTCTCTAATAGAATCTGAAATTCCAGAAGGGCAACAAAGCCTTAAAGATAGCCACACCAACTTGGAGAAAGTTGCTGAATACTGCGAAGTTAATTATTTTGAGGTACTAATGAAATTAAAGTAAGATTTTTTTTACATTAAAAAAATTCCTCCGTCTGTCTAAGACCATTTTCTTTCAGGCTGAGCAGAAACGAGCTGCCCTAGAAGAAACCAAAACTTACACTACCCAGTCCTTAGCTTCTGTGGCCTATCAAATAAACACCTTAGCTTTCAATCTTCTTAATCTATTAGAACTTCAAACAAACCAGCTTGCCGAGATGGAAAGTGAAATCAATCATATTAATCATGTAAGTAATTTTTTTTTTTGTACTTTTCCGTTAAACATTCACCACTAACCAAAAATCGCCAAGTACAGGATGAGACACCGTTATGGCAACCTGTCCATCTGAATAAGTTCAGATTCAGAATTTGATAACTTTAAATATGAGCTTATGGATATCTTAAATATCTCTTCAAAAGTAAAGTGTTATTTGGGAGGAATTAGTCACAACAGTGAGTTGCCTTATTTTAAAATGCCATAATCCTGTATTTGGGGGCCTGGGATGTTTTTTAAGATAAATAAAACTGCTAAGTTGCCACATTTTGCAATGTCATAATCCTGTACTAGGGAGGTCAGTTATGTTTTTTATAGTAAATAAGACGTTGAGTTGCTCCATTAAAAAAAATTTGACTAAAAACATAATTAAAAGTTATGCATATATATCTTATATTGATAGAACTGTACACATGTTTGAAAGCTGTAAAAATACTATATACTTATTCGTATTTCTTTTTTCTAATAGATTGTAATGATTCATAAAGAGAAAATTGCTCGTAGAGAGATTGGGATTTTGACCACCAGTAAAAACACCACCCGAATGCACAAAATATTAGCCCCAAGTAACCAAGAAAAACCCATAAAATATATCAGAAAACCAATTGATTATACAATATTGGATAATATTGGCCATGGAGTGAGATCAACCAGCAACACACCTCGATCTAAAAGAACTATCCCTCCTGCTCAACAAAATATCATTAATGGTACTGGAACAAGTGCTGGCCCAGCCCCTACATCTAAACCCCCCACTCCACCTCAACCTATCCGAGCTGGCGGGAGTTTGTCAAGAGGAACAGCAAGCAAAGAATATCGAACACCTGCACCTCCCATAGCACCACCAACAGTTCCAAGCAACTATGCTCCTAACTATCCAATTGGGTATCATACAACACGTGGCCAAGATATAAGGAAAGCTAGTGGATATTCTACTTTGCCAATGGCTTCTGCTTCGCAAGCACCACAAGGGATGCTTTCATCACAGCCACAGATTGGTATGGTGCATCCAATGACCCATAGTGGTCTTTCAACTGCACATGGGCAGGCTTCTCCTATTCCTCCACCTCCTAATATGAGCTTAATTGACAAACTGCCAGGTAAAATGTTTTTAACTCTACTTTGATTAGTTACATCTATTAAATCTGAATGTAGAATTAGAACGAAACCCTGAATAGACTGAGCTAGGAAATAGTTATAGTCAAGGGGTTTCCTGCATCAAATTCTAATATATATATATATATATCAGGGATTGGAAAGTTACTTTTAAAAAGTAACTCTGTTACAGTTACTTAATACGAAAAGTAACGATTCACAGTTACTTTTTGAAATTTCAAGTTATAAGAAAAATTTAAATTTAGCCATCTTGCCATTTTTTAAAGAAAACCAAGATTAACGAAACATAAGCACAAACAAAATGCTGAAATTATAATTAATAATTTTTTTTTATTTAATTTCAATCCAAGAAAAAGGTGTGAACGTGCCCTCTCTCTCTCTCTCCCCACACAAACACTTTATTGTTGGTCATTGTTGTAGAACCCATTCAGGTTCAGGCAACACAAAGGGGTTTGCACTGGTCGAAATTTGCCGAACGACAACCTGCTTGACAGTCAGCGTGATTTATTTCAAAACCCTTCTTTTCGTTAAAAGCCTGTAATTACTGGTCTTATAATGTGATACTTGGAAAGGTAAATAGACAAGGAGTAACATTCGTACTTTAACAATTCTGGCTGAAAGCAGTCATCACGCCTTTAGCAGCCAAAATGGACAATGCATTTTGCTTTTTCCCCCCCAAGAAAAGCTTATATTTCGGGAATGCGAAAGTTTGGAAATGTTCCTTTCTTAGGAGTGGAATTTCAAAATAAGCATCAGACAGCCTTCGGAAAGTAACGCAATTTTTCGTTACTTCGTTACCGCTAAAAGTAACTAAGTTAGTTACTTTCTGAAAAATGTAACGGCGTTACCCGACGTTACCTAATAAAAGTAACTGTTACAAGTAACGCGTTACTCCATTCCCTGATATATATATATATATATGATTGTATTGTTATATCTTGGGTTTACTTTAGCTGGGCTGGACCACACTAATTCAGAAAATAAAGGAAATTAGGGCTAGCCCAAAAACACTGTTGTAATTTTGTACTTATTGTTTTCTACGGATAATTTCTTTTGTTTATAACTAAAAAATTTGCTTTTTGAATACAAGTTTAAAATAGATAATATGCAAAAAAAATCCACTTTTCTTTTGCCTAAACACTTATTCTAATGTTTTATGAATGTTATGTTTTCATTTGATAAAGTCATTAGATGGTGTTTATTTTCAGTTTTTTGAGCTTATGTAATGCAAAACATTAATTGTATTCAAAGTACTTGTAAATTGGAATGGTAATAAAACCAATAGGGATATGTCTTGCATTATAATATTGGACACCTACCTGGCATTTATATATAGTTTAGTTTGGATTTTTTTTAAATTTCCTTTAGCCTTCTAAAAATTATGTGTAATGAAATAATTATGAGTATCATTATATTACATTAATATTATGCATAAGTATACTAAGATTATTTTCTTCATTTCTCCTAGAACCACCCATGCATGCTTCAACCGATTTTGATCATCCAGGAAATAGTAAGTTTTCTCAAAAAAATTGTTTGGTTATTACAGTAGAGAACCTTTAATCTGGACATTTCACAGTTGCAGATTTTAGAGTTTTATGGATTATGGGTTAAATACCTATTTCATATAGTAGCAGAATAATCCTATTTACCATTTGGAAAATCAGAAGTTTTTCTTTTTGCTGCAATACTTGACCCACAAATCGCGTGTAAATTACATCTTTAGCCACAAAGCATGTGTTTTTAAGGATAAAATTCTATCAAATATAATGAAACATTCTATTTATTTGAAAAAATTTTAATGTCAAACCTTTGACGACCAAAACTTGTGCAATAGATAAAGAAAGATAAAATCAAGGTTTTTCAAAACCTTTAGAAACATTTTAGAATATATGCTTTATAAAACATTGAAAATTATAATTTTTTGGAAGAATAATTATTTGATATATTTTGTATTATTACAATTCTTTCAGTTTCACCTCCATTGCCTCCACCACCTCCAGAAGATGATAACATATTTCATGAAAATTACAACCCTCCATCTCCACCATTCAATAGAATGAGTGAACCAGATTGGGTTCCAAAGAACTTTGTGGAAAAAGGTAACTATTTTATTTTTAAGTTATATAAATGGCAATATTCTTGAATAATTATATCTTTTATTTGAAGTACAGTGATTTTTTATGCTATTTTATAAGGTTTGAACTAGTATATAGATGAATAACACTAAAATTCAATTAAATAATTTCAAAAAAGGAAAAAGGTAGAGAAATAAGTCACAAACCTCAATACTAAATATTTAATTTTACTGCAATCTCTTAATGCAGATGCCCACCAACACTTCTCAGTCAAAACCAGGAATATAACTCATATCACTCATATCTACAATTTATTGTTTTGTACCTAGAAATTTAGAACTGATTTTACTTATATTTGAGTCGCTGATTCTTAATATGAAATTAGTTTTTCTCACGAATTGTTTACAATGAACAAATGATAAAACAGAAAATCATTGCAAATTATATATAAACTGATTTCTTTTAATAATGAGGTTGACTTTTAATATTTTTTTGAATTTGCAGTTTTGTAAAGAAATTTGGGAATAAAAAAAAACTTTGTGATACTTAGATTCTACTTCCCTGTGGTTATTCTTTAGCTCTGACTTGACACCTTGTGTAATTTATTTTGCAGCACTTTGGGATCTGAGCTGTTTTGATTGCATATATCTTTCTAGTTTCCATTATTTTCTCAAATACTTGCAAATATGTATTTTAATAACTTTTTCATAAGGTTTTAATTGTTTACATTCATAACTAATTAAATGAACTAAAAGTAAATTTATAAAACAGACCACAAAAAGGGCACACTGCAAAACCTTTAGACTAAGACCTCTAAGTGCTAAATTTTGTGCATTAAATAGCTATCTACAATAATTTATTCTATATTTTATTTTTAGTTGTGGCTATTTATGATTACTGTGCTGATAAAGATGATGAACTTTCCTTCTCAGAAAATTCTATTATTTATGTTCTAAAAAAGAATGATGATGGGTGGTATGAAGGTGTTATGAATGGCATCACTGGTCTTTTTCCTGGAAATTATGTTGAACCATGTTTATAAATATAACATTGCACATTGAAATATATAATTAAACAAAACTATTAAGAGTATTAAATTTATAAATTCTACCTTGGCTAATCATAGTTGATTTAGCTACTATTTTGTTAGTACCTTGTAGCATTTAGAAATATGTGTATAGGTTTTATATAATTCTTGTATATAGAAATTATATTTAAGGATATTTGTCATGCATTTAACTTTTAAATTACTTTATACTTTTATTGATTGTTAGTCTTTTACATTATTAGTTTTATAAGTTGTTGCCTTTTTTTTAAAAATATATTGTCCTTATATTTTGAAGACTGGTTTATATATGTTTAAACTGTATTTTTCTGTTAATTGGTAGGTATCATTGCATAGCCTTCTATTTATTTTAAACAGAGATAATCAATTCAATGAATTCTGTAAAGAGTTAAGATTTTTATATAGGCACAATAGAGTGGTTTCAACATTGACAAAGCAAAACTAAATCCTAATTCTAGAAAATCTGGATTTTCTCTGGTCTCAAGTATTACGGGTTTGACATGCTTTTATATTACTCTTTTTCTACTGATGCACAATCGTTAGTAAGAATCATGTTTAATCTTGAGCAGTATTTGTATGTACTAGTATATATAATTGCCAACCTTTTTTTTATATTTTCCAATTGCATGTTATTTGTGTTTTATTTG
Organism: Oedothorax gibbosus; assembly: GCA_019343175.1. Taxonomy (NCBI): domain Eukaryota; kingdom Metazoa; phylum Arthropoda; class Arachnida; order Araneae; family Linyphiidae; genus Oedothorax; species Oedothorax gibbosus. The sequence goes on along the minus strand of JAFNEN010000023.1, from coordinate 2,010,708 downwards.
TAGACTCTCGTTTCCGATTTTATATATTTTTAATTATTTTTACGTTAGCTCAATGTATGTTATTTATTTAATAAAAACTAATGTTAACAATTAGTTAAAAATGTTTGTCTGGTATTAACTCTTACATTTATTCAACCAAAATCTAAATTCTATTATTCAAACACTTACATAATGTACCAGACTAAAGTTTTTTATATGTATAATTTCTTGTGTCCTTAAAATTTAAACACTAAACATTTATAATTTTAAAAAAAAATCGGTTAAAATTTTAAATTTATAAAAACCAATTCGAAATATTTACACATGATTGGAAACAAAGCAGAGATGAATGTTTTAAAATACCTCTGGGGATAGAAAAACAATGTCATTACAAAGACATATTTTTTTTAATTGAATACATTCAATTTTCTAATGTCTCCCTTTTAGTTAAATAATTTTGAAAAATTATAACTTTTATTTGCTAAAAAAAATTTGATTTTTTTTTCTTAAGAAAAAAAACTTTGAAAATAACTTGCATAAATGTTTGATCAAAAACATTACATATTTTGAGTGTATTTCCTTGTTAAAACTATAATGAACTTAAACCATGGATGGAATAAATATATGAATATTTTATATAAAAAATTATGTTTGCAGAGAAAAAAAGTTTAAGGGAAAAAAGAAAGCTTTGTGTTCTTTCTCTTATGATATATGTGATATCTAAAACAGTTACAATAAAAGTATTATAAAAATGTTTATAATGTTTCAAAATCTTATTTTTGTAAATTTAAGTAGAATTAATGTTTGTTTTTTAATTTGTCAGTTGGAAGTTTGTTTTAAAAATTATCTAATTATATAACATACTTTTGTAAAATTTATTTATTTACATTGGGGTTTCGCTGGTATCTTCAGTTACAAGTGAATTAGGCTTGCTACAATTTGTAAGTTTCTTCTGTTTTGCTAATTGACGAAATGAATACTGGCCAGATGATAAAGAGCTTCGACGTCGTGAATCGGGATAAGAATCATGTATTTCAATGTTGATTCTATTAGAATTTGTGTGTTCCAGCTCATCACGACACAAATGATTTATGATACCAGCACCATAAGCATCTCCTAAAACATTAATTGAAGTTCGAACTCGATCTCTGAAATAAAAAATATACTAATTTACTTGATAAAAAAATTTAAAACAGAACTAGACAGGTTTTTTATCAGATTTGAGTTGCTTTTCATATTAAAACTTCATTTGCGTTATCATAATTTAATTTTATGTAATCTGGTTAATATTTGAAAAAAATATTCAATTTAATATATATCTTTTCTTACAATAGCCAATCAACAGCAACAATCATGGATATATCTTCTGTTGGTAAGCCGACTGAGGTCAATACTAGAAGCATTGTTACAAGACCAGCACTTGGCACACTTGCTGCACCGATGCTGGCAGCAGTAGCAGTTAAACTGAAAGTAATATTAAACATTCTAAATTTTTAGAACAAATTATAGAACTTAAAGAATATTTAGTTATTTAAAGAAATTAAAGAACAAAGCTGTTTAAAAATTGTGTATTTTTATCTCATTTGAAAAAAAATTTCTAAATTACATGATTCCTAATTTTTGTGCATTTCCTAAAATGTACAGATTTTATGGAATGAAAATGTTTATGTATGGTTGTTCATTTATTTTACAAATTTAATTTTTTATATTAAGGCACCAAACCAGTATCTAATAATATATTGTTTGAAATGTTTTAATAGTATCAGAGTAAGTTTAGCCAATTTTATTTAACTGTTTGCAACTTAAGTTTCAAACTTATTTTTTGTTGTGAATATGGTCTCCGTGAAACCAATACTCTTATTTACAAGCCATTCATTGCTGATATTTTTATTTGCATCGTGTTTTAAACAATCATACCTCACAGATATGACTTGCCCTGCGGATAAAATGATTCCATTCATCTGAGCAATAAAAATAGCTGCCACTGCTTCGTACAATGCTGTCCCATCCATGTTAACTGTAGCTCCCACAGGAAGAACAAAACGAGTTACTCTTTTATCAATACCATTATTTTCTTCTAGACACCGAAAAGTTACTGGTAAAGTAGCTGCACTGAAACAAAGAATACGTGTTTTTATTTAAAAGGAACAAAAACACACTTCATTTCAGCTCTGACAAAAAAAAGAAAGACTGAAGCATTTTAAATTTAGACATGCAAATGTGAACTATATTTTTACCTTGAAGCTGTTCCTAATGCAGTCACCCAAGCTTGAAGCATTCCTTTGAAAAATGTCAATGGGTTTTTATGAGTTACAGCAAAATACAGAAAAGGCAAGGTAACACAAGCATGAATTGCTAGGCCTGCTACAACCGTGAGCATATAAAGGCCCAACTGTTCTGCTGTCTTTGCCAAGTCATTAATAGCCATGATTTTTCCAACTATAAGAGACATAATTCCAAATGGAGAATACCTAGAATAATTATATACAAAATATAATGTCCAATAATATTATTAACTAAGTGATTTTGTATTGGGATTCCTACCTTTTATATGAATAGCCCTCGGGTATAGCTCTAGTAGATTCTACAATTCTAATTGATTCAATCCAAAAAAATTGACACAAATATTGTCACTTAAAATATTTATCTTCGAATCCAATAATTTGTTGTTGTTAATAATAAGCTTTTCTTTAATACCCTTAATAACCTAACTAAAATTCATATTTGAATTCAATATTATTGTAGGATCTCCTTTTGATGTATTTCCAATCTCGCAAAATTGAAAAGCTCTCTGAAGGGGATCATATGATAATGTGTGCTACATACTTATTTAAACTGAAATAAGCAACATCAACGAAGAATGCACTTATAAAGTAAAAAAGTAAATAATTATTAACCAGAAAATTTATAACGAACATATCATTGGCTTAGCACTAAAAAATGTTAAGTGCATTGGCGATAAAAAATATTTGGCGACATTTGGCCTAATATCATGGATGAACAAGTTCGAGATAGAAAATTATTTTTTATTTTAAAAACCTATTTATATAATTATGAAGCATTGTGACAGGATTTGATAGCATGATCTGCTATCAATGAGTAAATATTGCTCTTTCACATGGGAGGTTATTAACTCAATTAATATTTCTCTGTAGTTTTCAACTACTATTTTGTGTGTTTCAAGTTAGACTTAGTTAAGAAATGCAAGGGTTACAATATCAGATTTCTGCAGTTAAAAGTAATCACCCTTTTTTCAGTTTTCATTAAAACGTATGCACTTAAAATTTTCCGGAGCAAATCCAACGATTTGTAAATATGTGCACTAAACACTGTTTTAAATAAAAATTCTTACCACATAATAATTATTACGATCCGCATAATGATTTCATTTAGAATAACAAAAAATCGAACCATAGGCGCCCCAAAATCTCCTAACTGGCCACCAATAATACCAAATGCAATGCAGAATACAATTAAACCTGAAATTGGTTCAAAAAATTAAACAAGTGCTAATTGGCATTAAATTCTACGTATTTATTTTATTGAATTATGAAAACAATTCAAGGATGCAAAATATACTAGATTCTAATTTCATTTTATAATTAGACATATTTCTACAATTAGATTCACATAATATTTTATATTGAGTTTTTTTTACATGAATTATTTGTTTTAATATTCTTGTCATATATTTCTTCATGAAAGATTTAAATAATTTTCATTTAATTGTGCATACCTAAAACATTTGTGCCATCTTTGTACACCTGTTTTGTGTCAAAATAACTAACAGTCTGAGAATCATTTGCTATGGTTACTTCTCCATCTTTATATTCCATTGGAGCTACTGTTATGTTCTTTGAAATTTGTCTGAATACTGTTTCTACTTGTTGAAAACAAGCTGTTAATAAGTTTTCTGGAAACATATTTCTGTAAGAGGAAAACTTAGATAAGATATACAGTACAAAAAAAAATGTTTCTAAGCTGAAATGGACACAGTAGGCCTTAGTCCTCCATAGATAGACTGCTTGCCTCTGAGGATTTTTATGTTATATAAAAAGAAAGTTTATATTCAATGGTATGCTAAAATTTAGTAGAGCTTCTTTTGTCTATCAAAGTATTGTATTTAAGCAAATAAAAATCTAAATTGAGGGGGGGGGGGATAGAGATCCAATAAGTTCTTATTAATTACTCAAGCTCTTTACTATTATACATAATGAAAATAGCTACTTGTGAGGTCCTTATTTATGGTATTTTATTAAATTGTTTACTAATTCACAAGTTTTGGTACTAAAAAGGTAATTGTTACTTCAGAAACATTAGCTCTTCCTAGTTACAGATAAATTCATTTATATTATTTAATATTATGTATATAATTATAAAATGTTTTTACAATTTATCATAAAAATCAGAGGGGTAATCTTTTAATTTTATGTGATTAACTCAATTGATATAATGAACCAATCCATTTTAAATCAATTATTATTCATTTATTTCCAAATTTAAGGTTTAAGAAATTTCACAAACAGCTCTTTATGCATGAAGACAAGCTATACATACTTTATCATAAAGATTGGGCTTACCTTATAAGATCTAAAAAAGCATCCAAAGTAGAAACATGGCGCGAGTCTCCTCTATATTCGTACATTTCTTTTATTGTGGGATCACCAGGTTGAATGGCAAGAACAAGAAGGATACCTAAGACAGCCGCAAAGATTGTCGTGGAGATGTAATACAGAAGAGCCCATGAACCCATTTTACCACAAGCTTTTGCATCTAATTGCGCCAAACCTTAAAAATTATTGAAATTTTATTATTTATTGTTGATTGTATTATTTAGATATTTGTGGTATATTGATTCAGAACTGGATTTTTAAAAAAAGTTTTCATAACAGTTCAGATACTTTTTTGATCAATAAGAGCAATTGTTTATATAAACTACTATCCTTTTGTCTTAACTTTTAATTGGATTTAAAATTTAGAAAACAGTGTATTTAGTGTGACAGTAACAGTGTATTATCTGTGTACATTACCTTATATAATTTAGCTTAAACAATCAATTTAATTTTATATTAATTACTTTTTATTTGTAAATGTGATAAAAAAAAAATGTATATACTAACCTGAAATCATCGAAGATATGATGAGAGGAAGAATTAACATTTTTAACATTCTCATTAGTAATTCTCCAGGAAAAGCCACTACAGTAACAGTTTCTCTAGTATAAGAGAACATTCTTGCAAAAAAGCCAAGTGCAATACCTATGATAACTGCAAGAACGGTTAGAACAAGAAGCAAATTCTTTTTCATCCACTTTGATACCTAAAACAAAATTAACCCTTCAATTTGTAATATTTTGCTAAAAATCTGTGAACTGACAAGTTGCCTATTGTTTATTTCTCTGTTTTCTTTATGTAGTTTTGAATTTTGAACAACAAAATTTAATTAATCAAGTCTTAATATCAGAATAAATGTGGTTCATAAATCGTTGAAACTTGGTAAAAAAATGAAATAAATTATTGAACTCTTTCAAGATTGAGATGCATACATTTACAACTGCACTGTGAATATTATAATTACTATCATCAGTTTGGATATTATAATTTTCAATCACTTAAAGTGCCTTGAGTTGAATATTAAATATTTGAAAAAAATTATTTTTAATACTTTCGTTTGTAACTATTGCATTTCTCCTAACGTAATTCAGTAAGATATTACAGTTTCAATATTAAATTGTAAATTCATACATTTCAAAGCAAGGAGATTTGTTGTACTAACTTATTTAACTTGGTCAATATTCTATAGTCAGAAAGAGATTATTATTGACTGATATTAAAATAATAATTAAAAAAAATTCTAATGAGAAATGAAGAAAAAATCATTAAAAAATTTTTTTAGTTAGCAGCTATAAAATAAAACTAATTCAAATTCAAATGATGTCTTACAAAATCGCATTGAAAATGACAAAGGATGAATCGATGAAACATTGCCACTCATCATATTTTATCACTTTGATCGTTTATTAATAATATAATTACCGTTTTCTTGCACTTGTTTGAATCGTTGGGTATTCTTATAACAGTAGAATCTGCTATCATTGGAGTTCTGACATTACTGTCCAAGGGTAACGTTTCCATAGTAGCTGCTCCTAGCATCCAATTTTCACCTTACTCTAAAATAATTTCCATTCTTTATGTAGCCATCTTCATGCATCAATTGTACCTGAAAGCATGCCTTAAAGCTTCAGGATTAATTTGAAAACTGTGAATAGAAAACTTTATTATTTGATTTAATAAAATTCAGTTTTAAAATTTTTAAATATCTTGCCAACTTGAAATTCGGCTTGCATTATTAGTAAATGCTTTGATTTTTGAATATTTAGCAAATAACATAATCACACACTTATTTAAGAAAAAGTAATGAAATATTTTATACATAAAACATACACATTGTCTAACACACAAACCCACTTCGTACGCTGAATTCATCAAATGACCAAAATGTGACTCCCAATAATTTGTTTTAGTTATTTCTCCCTTTGTAATTGAATTTTTAATCCAATAAAAAAAACTATAAATAGTACTAAAACCTTGGTTTGGAAAAACGGCTTCTAATGAATAAGATTTACACCACATAGAAAAAGTAGACTAGAATGACTACAATAAAAAATATATATTATTATAATGAGATGTGGGGTGAATTTTTTGTAATAAAAAGTTCGAAGCATTAAACTGGTAACAATATATTAATTTTGATAATATATTGAAGGTTCCTTTGACACATAATCGTCTAACCAATAAACGGATTAGGGGGTTCGAATCTTTTTACTCTAGGGAATAGCCCTTGTGTAGCTCTAGTGCGACGTTAATTCAACTCAAACAGGCTCTAAGGGCAGCTTAGCCTGACTTTTGTCCGGTGCACACAATGGCTGCATTATGGCAATTAAAAAGAATATTTATGCGTTGATTTCCCAATTATTCTGAATTTATGATTTTTTCATTGATAAAATTACTATTAAATTTAATATTAAACATTTTATTATATTACAATTAAAAGTAGTTACGTTTATTTAAAATAAAAAATATATGTTTATTTTGAAAACTATGTTTTGTTTTTATCGTCCTATGTTGTCAAGTGGCGGCATATGGACTATAGTGGGCCTTGTGTAATACTTTATTTATTAAGAATATAGTAGTTTATCAAAAATAAATCTACTTAACCCATTCACGACCTATTTGCGAATACCATTAACACCTTTCACTTAACAAATATAACATAACTTTAAGTCATTACAATTCATTTTTCGTAACTTAATTTATCCTACACCAATTGTTCAGCACTATGGTCTTGATTTGTTTTATTTAGATTCAGATCAGATTTTCTTTTTTGTTATTTAAATAAACTTCAGTATAAAGCTCATTTTCGCATGGTAAATTTTATTGCCAATGGTCGTTAATGAGTTAAGAAAATTTAAACTATACAGAGGATATAAGTTATAATTTTTAAACATTTCTGGGTGCTTACCTAGAGAGTCACATATGTTATTATCAATCCCACGCAGTGATTTATCATTATACTTTAATTCAAATTATAATCACATATAGTACAAATAATTTTCAACGATATTCTAAAATACACTAAAAACGACAAATTGCCATATTGTCAGAAGAAAAAAAAACATACCTGGTATAGGATTCGAATCAAAATGTTTGCTAACAAGAGTTTTCCTGAAACAAAAGTGCCCTTGTCTTTGGTAAAGGACTAGCAGTAAAGATCATGAAGATTTTTTTGTTTATTGAAAAATATGAAAACATATATGTGAAATTATAACGTTCTTCTGCGGTAAGAGTTGTTCACTATTTTTTGTTCTTTAGCATTTTTTTATGTGGTTAGGAAACTGAAATGAATTTAAAATGAGGAATCCAAACAATTTAAAAAAAGTTCCTTGGAATAAATTTATTAAATTTATTTTTCATTTATTCTAATGATGCCGTAATCACAAATAAATTCATAATAGAAACCGTACGAAATGACGATCATCATTGAAAGATTAAGTCGTAAATTGTCAAACGCAAAAAAAATATTTAACAGCTTAAGAAAACTATTCATTATTAGGTTTTTTTTTAACATGAGTGTAGTAAAACCATGTTGTTTCTTTTTTTCCATTCTCACTAAAGTTGCGCCACTTTCTCTAAGGTCAAGTAGGTTCACGCCCAGAACCACGCTCGCGTGAGGTATCCACCTGCGAAATTGCAGGTGAATCCTTCATATAAGAAATCCATCGTTAAAACAAAGAACACGACTTTAAAAAATGCGTGGTATTGCCTATGAAACCTTCCTATCTTGAAAACAATGGCATTCATGTAGTTCTATAGGGAAAGATATTTTGATTTTTCAATACTACGATAAACTATATAACAGATAATAATTATTAATAATTAAATATGTTTATGTACAGCCGTGAGTAGCGAAACGTATTTTTCTTGATGGTTTTTGCCGAAGAGCGTAGGCGGAAAAAAGCAAAAAACTTGCTCCTTTAGCATAAATGTAGTTAAATTTTGTGCCCAGGGGGGATAGCAATTGTAAAAAATCACTTAAAGTATCATAGACAAACACACTCAAATCCTAATACAGATCTCTGGTTATTGTGTTAAATAATTAAGTAACTATGTATCTTTTAATGTGCTGTGTGTGTGTGTTTTTTTTTTGTATCAATGATTCCTCTTTTACTGATCTACAAAGTTATAAAGGTTAAATTTAAAAAATCCGGCTGAAGTAAATTTAAAAATTAGGAAAAAAAGTACCACCGTAATTCGAATGGTGTGCTTCGTATTTGTATTTTAAGTTGTTCCCGAATGTGTCTTTTAAAAAAAAAAAATCAGTGTAATATATAGCTTGTTAGAAGCAAAAGAAAAAAATACATAAAATACACTCATAGATAAAAACCAACCTATAATAGTACTTCCGAACTAAATATGGGAAACATGTATTTCCACCGAATTGATAATGGATATAGAAAGAAATGATTACAACATAGCATTTCAAAATACTTTTATTAAAAAAAGACCTGAAATGGATAAGGTGCTGTACTCTTTATAACTTTTAGATTTTTTCGTTAGAACTATCATTACTATGAATGACTTGAAAGTAAATTTTTATTGTATTTTCTCGACAGAACTACAAGGGTAATGGGCATTGAAAAGTACGTACTTTTCAAGGTAAAAAAGCAAGCGTACTTACGCAAGTAATCAAAAAAGTACGTACTTTTTACGTATTACTTGCGTTTGTTAAATCAACTGTACAGTTGATTTAAAACACAATCGAAAGATTGTATTTCCAATGTAAGTTATTATAGCTGAAGAACTTATATTAAATAACACACTCTCAATACTTAGGATTTTGACCCATTTTTCCCTCTGCTTCAGAACCCCAGTCAAAATTTAATAGGCATGTCTTGAACAGCCTTTTAGGCTGGTCGCACACGGGCGGTTTCTTTTTTCGGTTTCCGCATTCGGGGACCCAAAAGTCTAGCACTAGTCTTCTATTTCCAAAAGGGCGTAATTGCCTGGAGATATGATGTATCAGGCCTACCTCTGGCTTCCTTGGCAAATGAGTTTGGCATATCTTTTTGCTTATGACCATAGTGCTATTCAATTACGTCCTTTCGAAATTGAAGACTCGTATACAAAAAGTTCGACTGAGCTTACACGTTAGTACGTTCGGGTACTCGATTACGGAATTCACTTTTGGAAACCAAAGGTGGAAAACGCTCGCGTGCGGCCGGCCTACGAATGGTACTTTAATTATAATCAACTTATACTTATATATTAATTAAAATTTCAAAATCCATTGCATTTAAGAATGTAGACAACTACGAGTCTCAAAATGACTTAATGGCACTCTACTTGCAAATTTTTTACCAGCAATGGAAATCGCAATAGAGCATCCACAAAGTGAGGAAAAGGTCATGGAACTTTTAGTGGCATGGTTGCTCACTATATTTATAATCCTTTATTTTCCCCCCTCCTTGGAGCAGATAATTTTAAATACTGAAAAATACTAAAATGGCTACATACTCTGCAAATGAATTGGAGACTAGGACTTAGATATATAATTTGAACAACATAATTTGTAATAAAATAATAACAAAATTAAGAACTGTCTTGCTCAGAAAATAAGCAATTTGTTCTAATAACTCATAATAATACTGGTAAGTTCTTTTAAATCAACTTTTTACATTGAAATTTGCATTATATATTTAATATAGGTTAAATGTATATTTCATAAAGATTTTAAATGTAAAAACTTTGCTAATATTTAGAAAAATACTTCCTTAAAAGAATCTTTTTATTGATCACACATCTTTTTATAGATTTTTAAGAACAAGGTGGCCCAAAATGAGTTTTTACTTTTTCCCATTTTGCATACTGCCTAATTGCAACCGAGACATTATTTATGCAACCAAAAGATGTGCTATAGTACATGTTACAAGTCCTCAGAAGCAAATTACGTATTACAAAGTAGTTTTAAAGAAATGTCAAACTATCAGAAAAAAAATTCATGTAAAGAAAAATTTGACATGTGTACATAAAATCAATAAAAATTTCTTTATACATTAATTTTTATTCTCTATTACAAAAATAATACACAAAGATTCAAATAGTTACACAAGATTGAAAAAAAACATAATTTAGTAATGTCAAATAACACTGATTTTATTCAGGTAGATTGCTGCTAAATGGAGGAAGTTTTCCAAAGAGTTATCAATAAAATTTTAGACCAGGACAAGATTTAGCATTTAATATTAATGCCTATGCTAAATATAAAGTAGAAACATTGATAAGGTGTAAAACAAAATACACATCATTAACAGTAAAAGAATAATGTGTTAATGCAAGTTTAATAATTATACACAAACAAACTTCATTGTAATAAAAAAATATCAAACATTTCCTAGAAATATGGAATCTGAGTAGTTGTTAGACAATTCTTTAAATGATTTTTTTTTAAACTTTTCAATGCATTAAAGAGATTTTTTGTTTTCAGAGTGTAGGTACGGTTTTCACGCCAAGTAGGCGTGATGTACCAAATATGGGAACATTTAACATTGCCAAACCCCATGTTAAGATTGTATGTTAAACAGACATTAGAAATGGATGAGGAATAGAACTGAACGAGGTTAGAAGTTGATCTGAGAGGCAATTGATGAGAGAGGTCTGTGTGTCCGGTTTAAGTTAAAAATGTATTAATTAAATTTAATTAAGCTTTGTTTTAAAATCTGTACAAATCTTTAATTATGTGTCAAGTGTGAATCGCACCAGTTTAATTAATACTACTTTACAAAACTTAAGTCTCAGTACAGTTCTTTGGAGTACTTCTTATGTTAAAATGATCTTTGGCAAAAGTCAAGTTTTATTGTGTGCAAATATGAATTTTTAAAAATTTGCTGTGTTACCCCGCATCACCCGACATGTAGGGAAATTCAAGGAACACCATCATTCAGAACAGCACACTCTTGCTGAATAACAGGGCTTCTCAAATTTCCCTGCATATAGGTTGATGCTGTGTAATACAGTAAAGAAAATTATTTTCTGTATTAATGGTAACAGCAAATGAAGAGTACAGGGGGGACCCTGTGATTGACTAGGAATCTTCTCGTATTCTGGGCTGCTTGGCGGACACTGGCGACAGGAAATTGGTTTCTCCCTTGGTTCTTCTCAAGTATTTCAGGATTGTGTCAAAAGAAGAACCAAGTGAGAAACTGATTTAACTACACCAGTTTAGGCGATGACTCTCAATGGTCACCAAAGAGGCCTGATACGGAGGGATATCCAGTGTATGAAGTTTTTTTTCCCATGGACTCTTCAAATGTGATAGATATATTTTTTCGACATGGACTTTAATTATAATTCCCAAAAATATTATATTTTTATAAATGAAAAAGTCTAAAAATTAGATAAGCGACTCTTAAATGGAAATGCTTCCTGCTCTAAAATCTGTTTTTCCCAAAAGAGCATTAACCAACACACTATGACCATCTTTTGATAAATTAAAAGCAGTTACTAGCTTTGATTTCAAATCATTTTTGTCATCACCAGACAGCAAGAATCCTTTTCCACCAAAAGCTTCAACCACTTTGTGATAATCTGTGAACTAAAATACAACATATATTTACATTCTAAATATTTTTTTATGAAATAAATCTAAAACAAAGAATATTTTTAATATGGATTAAAACAAATATTATTCAATTTATTTAGTTTGTCTCTCTCTACCATTACTAGATGAAGTCTAAAACAATTTAAGCCTTTTAAATGTGCGAAGTATTAAAGATTAAGCTAAAACTATCATATAAGTTTAAATCATAACAAATATGTAATAAGGCACTTACTGATAAGTTACATGCAACATCACTTTGGAACATAGGGATCTGCTCTCTAGCAATTTGGGTCCAACAAGCATCATTTCCAACAAGAGCAACAACAGGAAGCTAAAGCAGTAATTTACTATGTTCACTATGTGCAATTACATGTGCATCACAATGTAGCATGACCTACATTTTTCAAATTTTAATAAGGCTCCCCAAGACAATCAAATACTAAGCTTTATAAGAATCTGTTAAAATTCTTTAACAATTGTCTTTTATTTAAGTTGTTAAATTGCTTTTATTATTTTCTAAAGTTTTACGTTTTGACATACATTAAAATGTGATACTAGATTGTAAGATTACATTTTGTTAAGTATGTTGCTCTTCTTAGCATTTCTTTCAACAAATTTTGTACTTAGACCTTATATTTCTTATGGTTTTCAGTATCACAGATAAATCTACAGAAATACATAGGATAAGTGAGTTGCTTACTTTCAAAACCAGATAAGTCACATTTGACTTAAACCGCTTTTGTATTGAAACATTTAACACACATGATGTAGTTAACTTTGATAAACATAAAAACAAAAGTGTAGTATTGAAGACTTATATGGTTTTGAAACTAGACAACTCAAATGACTTATGATAGACAATAAGTTCGGTTGTGAATACATTTACATTCAAATAAAACTATTTTAAAAAAAATTATGTGTTTTTAAGTAGTGGGATTTTAAAGCTCATTACATCAATATTCCTCTTTTAAAATAACTAAATATGAGAAAATGTGTTTAGTTTAAGTGTTATTTATATAAGTTTTAATACAAGTTGTTTCTTAAGTGGAAATTAATATTTATTAAAAGATAATAAACAAATGTGATTGAGTGTTTAATAGACAAAATGTGTTAATTTAGTGTGGAAGAAATTTAAATAACTTTTATATATATTGGGAAAGAAGAGAGCAAATTTTTCATTGTTAAAACTAACATTAAAATAAAAAAAAACTTACTTTATGTCTGATAAAAGTATCGAATTCAACTATGCTGTATCCACAAGAACCATCTCCATATACTATCAAGATGTTAGAATCAGGATAACAAAGTTTTGCACCTAAAGCAAAACCGGCTCCAACTCCAAGTGTACCAAATGCGCCAGGATCTAGCCATTTTAAAGGTCCTTGTGGTCTAAATAAATAAGATAGTTTAAATGTTAAAAAAAACTCAGAGAGGTAAAATAATTTTAGTAATATTTAAAAGTAAAATCCCAATTTGCTAGTGGTAGTTTATAGAAAAACATCCCATTTACCAAACTTAAAGGAATAAAAGTTTTAACTAACCTTAATATATATGATGCTGTCGCAACAAAATCACCACCATCAGCTATCATGACTGTGTTTTCTGGCAGAGTTTCTTCTAATTTATATAATAAATTCACAGGATCAAGGTAATTAGACTCCTCTTTAACCACTTTTTCTCTATAAAGAAATATTTTTAATGAGACATTAATATTTTTAATATTAAGTAATTTGTATGCTTTTTATAAAAAGTTTGTTTTTTATAATTACCAATACCTATAAATATGTACTTATATCATTTTGAAAAAGAAGATGCGCATAAGTTTAGAAACCAAATCAGAATTCTTTAGTATTATAATTCTGAATATATAATGTGTAGTAAATCTCAAAGAAATATATTTTAATTATTTTCCTTTATAGATTTAAAGAATATTCTTAATATGGGCCACTTATAATTTATACATATCAAAACAAAAAAACTACTAATTGAACACAATACAGGGTGCAATAGGCAGGGTGGGTAGGGTAAAAATTAGATGGCAGTAAACCTAGGAATGCAAGGTACCAAAAGCCTTTTTTGTGAGCAAGTCAAGAAACTTTTTTAAAAAAGTATTTGAAACACTGCATTAAAAGTAATAAAGCATGATAAATGTGCCTCCTTAGCCTTTAAAAACATTTTAATAGAAAACAAAAAATGCAAACCTATTGGCCTTTTCAACAGATTCATCCCTTTCTCGTAATTTAGTGACCCATGTTTGCAAGGATTCGTTTGCTGATTCATTGCTGTGTTGTTTAGCTAATCTTATAATGAAATCAGAAGCACTGGCTTGAATAGAAACGGTTGGCTTCCAAAATATACCAGCATTCTAAAACAAATAAATTAAGTATAGTTCTGTAGTCAATGAACAAATAAGAAGTATTTCTTGATTGATCATCACAATTTTTCTAGTAAACAAATTTTAGAAAGGTATTTTAAAATTGAGTATGAAGTATAAAACCTAAAAATATATAGGATACTTTTAGGAGGAGGGGAGGATTTCTAGGATGCTTGAGTTTTATTTGTACTTACTGGTGAGAATTTTAACAAGTCTAAAAGATTTCTGGCAACTTCTAAAACTTAAAGCAGAAAATATAAGTTATATTGTAGTTTTTAATTTAGTAAACGATACTAAACAGTTAGAAATAAAGGTAAACTTGCATTTTTACATGTTCTTAAATTTAAACTTCTTAATGTTTAAATTAAATTTATTATAAATATCCAATAGAATTAATAAATATTTCAGATTTTTGACTTGAATTGTGAGTTGAAAAAATAACTCAAGAGAGTAATGAGATTTAAAAACATAGTTGGCATTACCTTTTGTAGTTGACTTTTATCTCTATTCACAGCTATTATTTTTGATTTAGAGTTAAATGTTCTACCATATGATAATCTAAAATCACAAACAGATCCTAAAAAATGAAACATATTTTAATGTATTGAAACTTAATATATAAAACAAGTATTCCAGAACCATGCATCTTTAAACCCTTAAGGCCTTTAAATCATCATAGAGGCTCTGGGAACGTTCCTATATAGTTGTATTTTTAACCTTACTTATTAAAAAAAAGGGTGATGGTTATTACATGAGGCATTGTTGATACTTTTGAAACTAGAGACTAAGCTTGTACTAAATCATAATTAAGGCATCTGTCTAATGTATTAATAAATTACAAATAAATACTGCTAAATTTGAAAGAAATAACCTTTGATGTACGAGATAATAAATGCATATTTCATTACATGTAGTATAGTCAACTTATTGAAAATTTTAAATATTTTTTAGATTAATACACAAGTAGAAAAAAGCAGAAATGAAGAAAAGGAATTTAAGGGGCGTCCATAAATTATGCGAGGTGATTTTGACCCCCCCCCCCATTATCTTAATTGGTTGTTCGCATTAATCAACACCATTTATTAAATTTATGATAAATCAGTATAAATTAAATTCATATAAATTATTATAAGTTTTTTGTCTTTTTATGCAAATCGTTTATTTTTTACAATAATGATCTTGTTCATATAAAATGAACTTTTTTTTTATGATAATTGTAGTACAATTTATAATGTGATCCAAAGTGCCCCATGATGGAACACATAGGATCAAATTGCCATCCTTCAGAACATCAGTTATATTTCTATAAATATATCAAGATATCTGCAAAATATGTGTAAGTAAGATAATAGAGTAGGATAACTACTCTGAGACAAGGTCCATGTTATTATCCAAGAAATCAGAGAAAAAAATAGAAAAATCATGCAATTTAAATACCTGCTAAAATTATCAAGTCTGCTTCTTGTAAAGCATCTCTCCTTTTTTGTCTAATATGCAATGGATTATTTCTGCCAAGTAAGCCGCGAGCCATTCCACCAAGAAAGCATGGTACTTTCAATTGCTATAATAGTTTATTATATTAATTAAACAAATGCATTTTTCTTAAAATAATATATTTTCTATATATATAATGTTGTTGCTATTATATAATATTTATATTTATAATAGCAACAGTAAATAAAACAGTTGTCTATAAATTTCATCTTTAAAATTTAGCTAGGTAGATCATAAAAATGTTTATGAACCATACAAAACAACAGTAAAAGAATTTTGTCAACTAAATTACATTTTATCTGCATATATCTACACAAACAGTAATATTAAAAATAGAGAATAATATCAATACAAACTTCTAGAGCTGCTTGCAAAGATTTGGATGATTGGGGAGGAATCAAAGCTTGACTTCCCAGCAATATTAAGGGCTTTTTGGATTTTGAAAGAAGGCTTTGACATTCAGAAACTAAAAAAATAAAGGTTTATTCAAAATAATAAACACTATTGTTATTTTCTATCAATAAAATGATTAGTGAAACGTTGAGCTCATCAAAACCTAAAATTTTAGTATAAATTATTTATTCTATATGTCTCTAATACTTCATTTCAGAGAAAACAAGTTTGTTCTAAATCATGTCGTTGATTGGAAATGTGATGTTTCTGTTGTCATTAGAAACCAAGAATTAACTTAAGGTAGCTCCTTACCTTGAGGGGTTTAATTTTTTAATACTTTAAAATTAACTAATTTTTTTAGTGGTCATGATGAATAAAAATGTTAAATGGAATAGTTGACCAAAAAAATGAAATTAAAGTTTTATTTAAAAAAAAAAAAAATGCCAATTTGGAAGAAATTTGCCTTAAATATAAGAGCTATGCAAAATGCCATAAGTAAAAAAATAATTCATTTGTTCCTTAAATATTAGGCAGAGTCATTCATTAGACCTTTTTACATGTTTTGAAATGAGATTTCAGCAATATTCCTAATATTTTAGGAATTACATAGTATCAAAGCCATGTTTATAGAAAAAATTGTTTTTAAAAAAAGGTACTTTTAATATTAAAAAGTCCATAAATAAAATTCTATTAATTATTTTACTTAGATCTTAATTCAAAACACACTTGAACTTATAATAAACATGCTATAAAAATTATATTACATTATATCAAGTAGTTTTTGAGATATCAGCTTTTAAAAAAACCAAATTACTGTTCTTCAGAAAACGCGTTTAAAGTTACGGTTTCAGAAATTCACAGTGGGCTATGCTTCACTGAAATAGACATAATTTTTGATTAAATTATCGTAGAGTAAGAATCTCAACAGTTTTTTAAACGTAAATAATAGGGCTTCTCTTTAAAACAGTAAAAAAATGTGAAATTGTCAAAATTTGCTGTTTTCAAGGTAGGGAGATACCTTAAAGTGAAACTAAAACTACAAATTTTTGACACTTTATTTAACAGTAAAGCTAATATCTATTCATAATTACTTGTAAACATGAAATTAAAGTATTTAATAAACATTTTAATAATGTTTTGCATCAAGAGTTATAATACTTAGTGTATAAAAATCAGTTATTACATTAAAAAAGTTATGATGGAATAAATAATATATCTTCTTACAAGAATTTACCAAGACATACCAAAATTAAAAACAACTTTTTTTTATAATTAATAAAATATCTAAAAACTTAATTTAAAAATTAGAAAATTTACTTTTACTATCTGATGCAAGTGGACAGCGTATTGGAAGAGGTGATGTATCTTGCTTCGAGAAAGCAGAAGCAAATTGATAATGCAAAAACAATTTTAAATACCTGTAAAGTACACATAATCTTAAATTGATTATTAAGTTTATTGAAATTCTGAGTAGTAACAATAGCACAGCAGTGGGCTGAGTGCTACATATGATAATTGCTAAAAATTTACATGAACCCCCTCGGCAAAATGCTTACTTTTAGAGGCCACCAATAATATTCTACAGTAAGTCATTTATAACAAATGTTGACAAAAAAAAACAGGTCATAATTTTGCACTGAATAATAATAAAGTAGAATCAATATCAACCACATAATAAGGGGTGTTTTTTAGTAGCAGAATACACTGTTATCTTCTAACAAATAATGGTTTCAATAAAATTATTATGACAATTATCATTTATAAAATAATTGTTATTACATTACTAAGGAAAAATTATGATGATTGCTATAAAAATCACTGTTTGGATTTAGTTTTTCTATAGAAAGGATTTTAGGCAAATACACAGTTTTTCTTGTCAAGTTAATAATTACAATGTAAAATATGCAGGTTTATTTTCATTGATTGTATAAGAGAATAAATAAAACGGTACATATATATGAAATATAATTATTTTGCGTTAATCATTGCTTAAAATTTATTTCAATTTCAACAATAAATTGAAAATAATGCATTTGTATAACTAATAATTTGTATGACTAAATAAATATCTTTATTATTCAACTGATAAAAAATATATAAGAAGGAAATTACAAATACTTAAATACAATGGTTATAATTAAAATTTAATGAAGATACTTTAAAACCTTGTTTAATGCAATTAAACTTATAAGCTAATTTCAAATATACTATGCAGTGTGCAGTGACGCGTTTATGGATGTTGGGGCCATAGGCGGCCTCCGAATTTGGGGCCCCTCCCCCCCCCCCCCCCCAAAAAAAAAAAAAGAAATTAGAATTTAAAAAAAATCTTAATACTCCTACAAATAAAAAAGCATGATGAAGGATGAACCAGTTTGTAAATTGGGATTCTCCCCTCCCCTTTTTTGGAGCATGAAATACTAGTGACGCAATCGGGGCTGAAAAAAAGAACCGTGGTCTTGGCTAAATATTACAAGAGACAAGAATTTCACTTATACTTTTAATGCCCTTATCTTATATATACATACTTATTTTTCATTTACAACTTTTTCTTTCTGCATTTTCTTTTTGCAAATTCGTTTATCACCTCGTCGAAATAATTTTTTTTTGTTTCATCTGATTCGATGTTCAGAATCGCTAAGGGGTATCTGTCCAATCATATTTCTCTGCACATTCTTTATTCTTTTTAGTGCAGAGAAAGAACGGTCTCCAGTTGCATTGATAATCGGAATTGTTAGATAAATACGCAACAGCGTTTCCACACATGAAAAAGTCGATTTTAATTCGTGTTGCAGAAAGTTATACATTTCCGCTGGAGACCAAAGGTGTTCTTTTCTTGCAAGTATTAAAAAATGTTTTATTTCGTCTCAAACACTTTCGTTGCAGTCGTTGTTAGATTTAATATCCTCCCTTTACTTTGTTGTAAGTTTAGTGATCATGGATTCGACTTCGTCAGCTGAAACATCTTCTTTCTCCTCATCATTTAAAAAAACAATCCGAACAGACTATTGATTTCCTTATAAGACTTCAGTCTGTTATCGAGTTCAAAAATCAACTTATCACAAATAACATTAACGGTATTAATTTTGTTTTCTCGTCCATTAACAACAATCTCATTCTCCACGTTTTCGTCGAAAAATACAGTGCGTTTCTACAGTGCGTCGAAAAATACAGTGCGTTCTGTTTACAATGCATTAAATCTCAATCAAAATTGAAAAAATCTCCAGTGTACCATTACTATGCGATCGATTTACAAAAATGGATATCTGTATTGTCTAAAATCTCCCGTCAAAAACAGATTTTGTAATTTTTATTACAATAAATGTGGTTTTTTTTTGGTTTACAAACAAATCGGGGGCCAATAAACCGTAGACAGACAGTACATAAATATTTGAAAGAATTGGAAATTCTCGGAAATCCGTGACGTCACGCTTGTATAGTTCGGTAAAAGGAGACACGAAAAAGCGATAATTCGGCGGTCGTTCAATTATTATGTTTGTATGCAAACAGTTGTAAGTCTAGGTATTTGTTATTAATTTTGAAATTTGGGGGCCCTCGCAATCTTGAGGCCACAGGCGGCCGCCTCTAACGCCTATTGGTAAACGCGTCACTGATACTATGGTCAGAATAAAGACAAACTTACGTATTTACAATTTTTGGAATAAGTCCCTTTGGGTTTTCTTTAATTTTCATTTCTTGTTTTACAAATCTGTAGGGATAAAGCACATCAACAGGAACTTCAACAAAAACTGGTCCTAAAAAATTATGCACATGAATATTTAAGAAAGATTTCATTTATAAAAAATAACAATATTTTTAATATTTGAAATTATCTTCCAAAATAAAATTGGTATTTAAAAAATGGCTTTTTTTCTAAGAAAAGCTGAAGGACTCAAGAAACTCACAATATTATATGATATTTGTGGCAAAATTTTATATTTTCTATAAAATAATATTTAAAACTACTTAATGCAGTTTAACTTATACATTTAAGTATAAAATGTACCTGGTGTATCAGAATATGCAGCCTGTATAGCTTCTCTCAAAACAGGAACAAGGTGTCGAACACAGGTAACAGATTTTTGAAATTTGCAAACAGATTTTAACAGACCAATCTGTTCAATATCTTGCAATGCACCTCTGCCCTAAAAGACAAAAAATACATATTTCAAATATTGTGAAAAGTCTAAATCTATAACATTAAGGTTTAAACATAAAATTATTACTTTTAGTAGAGAGGCTGTTGCTCCACCAAGTAATAATAAAGGCGTTTCAGCCATCTGAGCATTTTTAACAGCTGTAATAGTGTTAGTGACACCTGTATAAAACAAATAACATCTTAATTTGGTAAAACAGCAAGACATTTTATAAAAGAACTTTAACTATTTTCAAGCAATTTTCTGCATATAGCAAAGAGCTGCTTTCGACTATACATTAAATAAAACAAACAAAATAAAAAATGCAAAAAAACTAACTAAATGGACTTACCTGGACCTGCTGTAACAGCAGCTACTCCTATTGTTCCAGAAATACGAGAAAAGGCATCAGCAGCAAATACACAAGTAGCCTGGAAAAATTACTGTTTTTAAATATTTTGGAATTAATAGTTGCTAAATCTCAAAAATGTAGTTAAATAAACCATTACTTCATGCCTGGTATCAATTATGCGGATTCCCAATTTTTCAGCAGCCACAATGATTGGAGAAATATGTCCTCCAATTAGTGTAAATATATGAGACACTCCATGATCCTAAAATGGCAATGGTGAAATTAATAAAAGCAAGCTGATGGTATCAAAACTAAACTATACAGTGTAGACGTCAAAAATATTTTTGTGAATAAAACTTTTTAAAGAACAAAATTTTATATAAGAATATATAGAAAAAGTAGCATTTTTGAAAGTACAATTAAAAAAAAACTATATTACATGTTATCATGTACACTTAAAAATGAAACACTATTATTATCTAATGACAAGTTGAAATTTTAGAATAAGTATTTTAAATGAAGTGCAGATTTTTATAAAAAAGATTTGTACAGATAAGAAGCTACAAAAAGTTAATATTAATAGTATTTATTAAATAAATTATAATTACCTTAAGAACTTTAGCAACTAATTGTCCACCATGTTCATTCGAATTTAAATCTACCTAAAAAAATTGTTTTTTAAATAATCTGGTGATTAAGTTATTTTAGAATTTTCTTTGCAATAATTATCGGAAATACTATAACTTCCAATATCATTAGTGCAATATTATCACAATTATTGTATATAACTATCAAATATTTTTTTAATGTAGTAATGATTTTGTAGATAAGTAAATGTGTATGCAATAGGCTTAGGTAGGTAATAGGCTTATGCAAAATCATGTTATGCTTCAGCCTGCATGTTAAACTTAATGCTTGAGCTGTTTTAAAATATGCAATCAATGAGCTGAAAATAATCAAATTCAAGTTATATACTGTAGTACACATAAAAAACTGCTACCATAATATTTTATTATTACTATTTTTCTGTAAACTGCTAAGGAATTTTAACTAAATCCTGTATTACTATTTACAAAATGGCACACAAAAACATAATTCTTCGAATGGCTTTACAGTGACTGTTAATTAACTGTGCTTGTCTTAATCGTAATCTTTCACTAACAGGTTTGGTGATGAAGTTTTGTGGTTGAGATGTGTGCATGCTAGCTTAAAATGTTATATTACAAATTTATGCGTGTATTGTGGAGAAATAAACTTCTTTCTGGAGGAATGCTAGTTTTTTTTTTTTAGTGAATCATATAGTCTTCTATAACCAGTCTTTTAAATAGTCTCCACTTCCAATCATTCCTTGAGTAATCAAAAATATTTGACAAGCATTGAAAAGAAATGTTTAACTTTGATTTTTTTTTAGTTGGCTGAGCTTTTCATTTTCTCTCTATCTTAAAAGTTATAGAGAAATGTTTTCATCTTTTTTTTCATGTTTGCATATTTTAAGTTAAAATTACAAATTAAATTTGAAAATGCTGAAATATCAAAAGATATCAAAAGGAACCAAATATAAATTGAACGCTGAGTTACAAAAGAATCAAACAAAAATAAATGAAAATGTACGATACCTTAGCAAAAGAATTAAGATGAAATAATCGAGGTAACAGTGGTATTAGTCCTTTTACATGGAAAAATTTGTTGGCATGAGGAAAGAACAACATTGTTAACTTTTCATGGGACACAACCAAACTGAAAATACCTCGTGATCAGGATGTTACGATCATATAGATAAATCCGTCCCAACTATAACAAATATAAAAATACACAATATATTATAAAGAAAATAATTGCATTGACATAAAATATTATACCTCTTTTGAAGTTAAGATAGTTATCAATTCAAATTTAATAATAGCATGAATAATGATTCCAATGACAAAAGTACTGATTGCAAGATTAAAATTCCACAGAAAATCCCAGTTATTTAAAAGATCTAACATTTTTAGTTGTTTACTTTAATAGCAAATGAAATTTTACAGTCATAAACTTTTGAAAACGAACTAAAGACAGAAAATAGAAGGAGGAAATGCAAATAAAGTCATGTTACATTTCAGATTTCACAACAAAAACAATCGAATCGAAAAAATCACAGGTTTAGGTTTTGGTAACGCTGTTGGCTGCCTATTTCTTGCTTCTAACAACAGATTTTTAACACAGCCAATATTTGTCTGTAACTTTGGACAAGTGAATCTTTCGCTAGCATCTAACGCTGTTGGAATAATCCCCAAGACTTTGGAATAACAACAAATTATATGTTCACTCGTCCAATATTCAAAGAAACATTTATTGGTGGACTTTTATTCTCTGTGCAGCATATTTAATATAGTGGAAGGACCAAAACCGCACCTGAGTCAAAAGATCGCGAATCCATGCTTCAATCAAACTACCGCCCTGCTCGAGCTCGGTGATAACCGAGATCACATTGTCGATAAATAAAAACCGGTATGAAAAAAATAAGAAGAGAAAGAAAATATATGTAATGTTAACGATGTGATTGTGATAAAAATAATGAAATAGAAGTTCAATGTTTAAGAATGGTTTTAGTGGCGCCATCTGCTGCTATTCTTGTCAATAGATTTTAGTTTATTTATAACTTATTTTAAATGAATCGCTAAATGTAAAAAGGCGTTTAAGTCCACAGAAAGTTTTCCATGCTTCTTCTTTCACCAAAAGTCTGAAAGGAAGAGGGGTGGTGATAAATTCTCCAATTGACTTGGCCGCTTTTAACATTTAGCGGCACAAACATAAACAAAACACACAAAAAAGACCTTTAAAGTCAAATCTTAAAATTTTTATGCATGGCGCAATTTACCTTAAAAAAGAATAAAATAAAATATATGAGCATTGATAAATGGACAGCTTGAGAATTTGTTTTTGGAATATAAAGAAGTATACAATGAAAAAAAAATCTTTGTTTAATTCAATTTTATTTGTGGAGGTATGAATAAAAGTTTGTGAAACTTTTTTAACATTATGGGCGTTCAACTTTGAATGTTTATATCTCAACAAATAATGCAAATTAATTTTCTTTTATATCAGGGGTATTTTGAAGATGATAAACCTTTTTTTTTTTAAAAAAAATGGGTGTTGCCATTGGAATTTTCTTTCAAAGTTGGTACCATTTTAATATGTAGACGACCCCTTATACGATTTTCGTTGCCAGTTCTCAATTCCTTACGCTATTTCCTGAAAAATGACACCTTTCACATTTTCTAGCATTATTATTGTTATTATAATGTTCTTGCTTTTCTTATATCATCATCATTATTTTATCATTATTATTATTATATGAAATTATTATTATTATTATTATTATTATATTATTTATTATATTGTTGTTGTTGTTGTTGTTGTTCTCCTCCTGAATCTATGACTCCATGACTCTCTCCCTAAAAGACGTTTTTGAGTGCCGGGTGACACGTTTTCAGTCACGTTTTTCATTTTCCAATGTCCGATGCTGCTTATTATAAGCGGTCTCCCATAGAAACAGTTTTTGCTTGCAAATGTTTCTGTTTAGGATATGAACTAACACCGTATTCGAGAAGAAGATTTGCCCAATTTGTTGTAGCCCTTGACTCTTTTAAAAACATTACGAAATTAAGTAAAGTTTCATCTTTCACTACAAACATAAATTAACAGAAAAATATCGTCGGGAAAAAGTAACCTAGGAATTTTAGAAAAAGTAACTTAGTTTTGAAAACAATAAATTTAAATTTAGGTAGCTTGATTTTCGAAGATCTGCAGGTTTAATGTGTACTTTTTTTTGGGCCATATTATATTCAACCTCTATTCGATAGCAAATATTAGGAACATTGCGATTTTGAGAAGGCTCAGTTACTCCTTTTTTTAAAAAAAATCGTAGGTTACTATTTTTTTTCTTCTTCTTTCAAGTGTTTTAAGAAGGTATCAGCATGCGATTACTTGACAGTCTGATTAACTCGTAAAAACTTTAGATTTTTCCAGTTTTACTGCATTTTTTTTAAGAAAGTAAATTATTGCCTATTGAATTTTTCTTTGAAATTTTAGCTTTTAATAAAATTAATGTGGTAAAAATATATAACTTAAAAATTTTGAATTGAAGAGAGTAATAAAATTTTTACCTGGTTATTTTTAAACTTTTAAAAAAAAACATAATTTAAAACTACTGCATTTTTAAGATTTTTTTTTTTTTGTACTTTTCAAGATGGGGAATTTGTCAAATCCGAAAATGCCGCCTTTACTCAATTGGCATCATAGCACTAAACGGTCCTGTTTTGGCCTTCTGGAAGAAAAAGGTTGCAAATCCCAAACATTGTCATAGGGTAGGGTAAAAATAGTGTAGGGTATTAACCGCTTTATCTGACTGAGTATTGGTCAGTCCGTTGACACTTTCATGTATCCAACTATAAATGTGCAGGCCCCTGTGATAAAGCTAATGGCGAAGTTTATTCCAAATTTCAGTGACAAACTCAGAATTATAGGTGCTTATAAAATGAGATAAACTAAAAACTTATTCAGTAATAAATTTCTTATATAACTATGATTTTTTTAATTAAAAAACTTAAATGAATAAATTAAATAGTTACTTACTGCTAAATGACATTAAAATGCTATATTTTTAATAACCAGAATTTTAATTTTCAATTATTTTTTTTAAAAATTTGTACAAACTAATGTTCATACTATTTATCATAAAAATGTTTTTGATTTATGTGCAAATTCAAATTTGATTAAAAAACATTATTTTTATGCGGATAGCAAACAATGGCGGGAACCAGAGGAACTTGACCCATTTATCAGTTTTTGCCTTAAATTTTTTTTAATCATTATTCATAGGTGTGTAACTGTGTAGTCTACTTATATTTAATTCATATTACACAATATATTGATCATTATCATTTCAAAGTTTTAACTGTAAAAGTTAAAAATGGGTAAAATATTCAAAATTTAAAATGTGGGTCAAGTATACCAATGTATATGGATACTTGGCCTAACAGATACATTTGAGAGCATGGCTTAAAATTATATTTAAAGGATATGACTTAAATTGAAATTAAGTTTACACTTATTACGTGAGAAAAAGGTGTCAGTCGATAGAAACTGTTACCCATCCATTAAAATTTTTTGCAGCTCTTAACAAAATATCTTATGGATGGTCATTCACAATT
Organism: Oedothorax gibbosus; assembly: GCA_019343175.1. Lineage (NCBI taxonomy): Eukaryota > Metazoa > Arthropoda > Arachnida > Araneae > Linyphiidae > Oedothorax > Oedothorax gibbosus. The sequence goes on along the minus strand of JAFNEN010000023.1, from coordinate 1,984,632 downwards.
CTCAACCCACATTCTTTATTTATAATTTTAGGGCATAAAACCAAAGCAAAACACTAACCTTAAATGTATTTGAATATTAATCAAAATCTAGGATCAAATAATATCTATTTATAGTTATACTGCACAACCCTTAAATACATCAACCCTCTAAAAACATAATATTAGCGCTATTATACATACATGAATTAGCACACAAGATATATAAAGAATTATTAGCCCATACATGATCTTGTATCTAAAAGCGTGAACAAAATGTTTGCCCAATTAAGAAAGCACCAGCATTAAACAGTATTATATTACGTTGGAGTTGCGCACAAAAATTTACTTTTGAAGCGTAAATATGTTTTTTATGTAATGATTGTTATCTTCACCGTGTGATTAGCTTACTGTAATAAAATTTTTAAATCAATGACATTCTAAAATACTTTTAAAAAGCCATTATATATCATCTGTCCGTGAATTATTTATACTTTTTTATTAAAACATGTACAACTCTTAATTGGCCATAGTATAAATACTTAAAATCAATTATATTTTTCTTAATAACAAGTGAAACAAAAAAAGGGCAAGTTTAACTTAAAAAATAAATCAAGTATTGAAAATTTCATGCAAATAAAAAAAAATTCTAATACAATTAAACATTGAAAAAATACATATAAGTCATCTAGCAATCTTTTTTACAATAAATTTTTTTGGAGTTTTATAGTTAGTAACAAACGCCTTCTATAAACTTGAATTTAAAAATATTTTTTCTGTTTAATTCGTATAACTATTTATATTTTAGTGTTATTTGAAGATGTTAAAAAGAAAATCTCCAACAGAAAGTTAAAAAAAATAATTGTATATTTTAGCAGATTATTATGTCATATTTTATGTAGATATTTTGGCAAACCTCCGTTTCGTAAATTGTGTAATTTTTAAACTTAAACAGAATTTCTCACAAACAGGATTGGAAATAATTTAGAAATCTATCCCTTCCTTCCGATTGCATCGCTGCTCGCAATGATAACCCAATTGCAATAAAATAGTAAAAACAGCAACATCTCTTCATAGAAGTCTGCATTATTATCAAACTCTATTCAATTGAAATGAATATTTTTGTTTAATATTAACTTCGGAATATTGTGGGCATTTTCACAAATCTCGATTAAATGATAATGATTTTCGAATTTGCTAAGTCGATAAAGTAGCAACCAGAAGACGAAAAATACATTTTTAAATTTTAGCCTTTCATATTGACATTATAAGTGGAACTCGGTAGTTAATCACACTTTTCAAAGTTTTGTGCTTGAATATCATCATAATAATGGTTCTTAGTAACTGCAAAGGCTGTGAGATGAAATGTTATTGTTATAAGGTTGAACTATTTTTCCGGTTTTTAACCAAAAGCTAAATTTTTTTCATCCGAATACAGAAAATACGCTAAAAGATTTTGCCACACAGCCGCTACAGCTACTAGGCACTGTTATGGGGAAACCAAGCTCAAAATTAAAAATAAACAAGTAGGTTTGTAACAGAATCTGTCACTTAACCCGCTTCCACACAACAGTTGTGTTTAACAGGTAAAAAAGCGACAAACACAGCATTAGTATTCTATATTAAACAATTACAGGCTAAATTTGGCTAGTTTCATTTATTTTATTTCGAAAATTCAATAATTATTACTTATCGTTTGCAAAAATTAATTTATATTTCAAAGAATAAATATGTAATATTCCTCGCTTTTAAATCGAATGAAAATATTTCATATCAACATACAAAGAATCTCGTAGTGAAATATATTTGACGTCATTTAGAACTGATCGATGTCGCAAAAATAAATTTAATTTATTGTCTAAAAGAATTAAAGTGTCTCGAGCGATTGTGGCAAATGGCAATGGTGATTTAATTCTAATAAAAATTGCCTCCTATGCTTTTTAAATGAGCATTCAATTTTGCATTTTTTAAATAATTGAAGTACTTCGAATTCGAATTCTTTTCTAAAATTTTCAAGGCATTCTAATTTCGATGCGCTGAATTTTTTGACGTATCACACTTGTCCGTAGCATTTGTAGTTTGGGCTATGAAAGTGGGTGACGGACAGACAGACGGACTGAACGATTATAATACCTTCCACTTTTTACGTTATAAACGTAGTGTGGAAGCTAAAACAGTGCGGTTACTAAATTTAAGACCATTTATTTGATGTGGTGTACATCTGTCTGTTAAATGGACTTGACAGATAGAAAACTTACTAAATTACACAACCCTGAATCACAACAGTTAATTGTCAATAATAATAAGAGAATGATGACAAAAACAGCGTAAAAATTAAAAATATCAGTATGCCTTTATCACGATAAATTAAAAGTTTTTTTTTTAAATAAAGTTCACAAATTTCAATCGTGAATTTCTAATTTTTTGCACTTTATTTGCTTTAAATGAAAATAGATTCTTAATATGCGTTTTGTTCCAATTTTTTCTGTAAATTTCTTTGCTTAAACTTCTGGCAGAGTTAGTGATTTTTTACCACTCGAGTCACTAGATACACATGTATTCTAAACATAGAAATTATTCTTTATGTAGTGTGATCAGACGTACTGTATTTGCAGTACAGTTTAGTTTATTATTCAACTATGGAGCTATAAAAATTGAGAAAATAGTATCTGTTTCATTTCTTATAGTTTTTTCAAACAAAAAGAACGTACATGAAACATGATTTATTAAAAATTTAATGATGTTTTATTTTGTCATGGTCAAAAAGTTAATCACTGAAACAAATCTAGTTAGGCTAGCTTTATAAATTAAAAACAATTAACTACTAAGTAACTCCAATTATCATTAAAAAATTAAAATTTATTTTATGTTAATTTAGTGTTATTAACCTATATTATACGCAATAAGCTATCAAGTGTTCCAAATAAAACGTGACTCTCCACTTAGATACTAAAATTATTATTACAATATAATTAATGACGTTTTGGTAACTGATATTAAATAAAGTTCCCGATACTTATTAAAAGACTTAAATACACATATATGCCTAATCACTTGCAAATACACACGGTATTTAAAGATTATATATTACGTTTCTTTGTTGGCTAAAAAAAAACCCGAGTACCTATAAGTCTGCGAACCAATCCTGTAGCGTATAGGCCATGACGTCATCTACATATCGTCTCGAATGTTTTTAAGTGATTCTATTCCTCACTCGAATACCAGCACCACTTTTTGTCAAAACTTATCAAAAAAATGTTCTTCCACCTGTATGTCCCGTTTCTCCTTTCCACCATGGCATACGGTAAGAAAAACCTTCCCTTTGATTTCTTCTCTAGCCTTGTTTCCATTTTTAGTTACCGCAATTGAAGATTATCCAACTTTAATCCCAAAAATTTTTCATAGATAATATTTTAAATATTAGAAAAGTTATTTTGAGAAGTTTTACTTTAAAAACTAATCATTAATATTATAATTATTACTTAAAGATGTCTCATCGTTTTTTACAGAATCTATTTTATGAAATTCTCCTAAAGTTGCAGATAATTTTTTTTATTTAGGTTTAAAAGACTGATTATTCAATTTTCAATATTAATAGGTACAGATTCTCCAACTTTTCTCTCAGAACTTGTTTCGTAGATTTTCTTCTAAAGGTGTAGATAAAAATATCGTTACGAAATTATATTTAGGTTTAAAAAAAGACTAGTTTTTCAATATCATAATTTTTAATATGTAACGTTTATGCTTCGTTTCTCTGAAAATTTGTTTGCGAATTTTTATAGATATAAAGACTAATTATTTAACATTAGAATTTTAATACTGTATGATTATCCCTCGGTTTTTTTTTTGTTTAAAGAACAAATTTCGTGTTCTTCTTCTAAAGACGTGGTTAAAATGTGGTTGCGAAATTTCATTTAGATTTAAATTCAATTATTTAGTATTTTAATTTTTATATGAAACGATTCTATATTCCTTCTCGCAGAACATATTTTATATATTTTCTTTTAAACATGTAAATAAAAAATTTTTAGCAAAATTTTTATAGGCTAATTAAACTTTTTTTTAAATTTGGTGATTGGCTGTTCTTGTAGTTCTAAATGTAATTTTTAATGTGTAAACATGTATTTAAACAAAAATAAAAATTAAAAAAATTATTTCAAAATAATTTTATATGCTGTTTAACAAATAATTAGTCTTATGATTCTTAATATGTAAACACTCGTTCAACTATTATAAAATGGCATTAAATACATGTGATTTCAAAGTATATCTGTGTTTGTTCCCTCCGTAAACTGTCAATTTCCTTCAACTTTGTTTAAAAAAATCGTAAAATAATATACATGGGTTAGTTACATGGATGGTTATATATATTAATATAATAATGAAAACATTAATTGTTTCACTTTTTTAACTAGAAACAAATAAAAAAAAATTTCCCAACTTTAAGTTTAGTTAAATGTACTATTGGTGAAAAAATGCGTGCTTAGAAAAGTAAGAAAACGCACTCATTTTGTTGATTACAAAATAAATTTCACCATCGTGCCACCGATGATTGTATTATGAAATATAGCTGTATTTAGAAACTATATATATAAAAGAAATTTATTTATATTGCCGAAACATTAAAAAATAATTTTTCTAATTTTTTCTTTTAAGTTAAAAATTTATGCAATATTTCGATGATAAAATTCAATGGTACAACGGTAACTCAAATATGGACTTGGTCACATTTAAATGTACTTATCTGGTTTTAGCATAATATGATCCCATCTACAACATGTTGACCATTTAGAGTTGAGATATATATTCTTAAATTGTTGGATAATATCACTTCGCGCTACAACTGATCGGAATATCTGTTGCATCATTTAATGGTGGAGATATTTTTTTTAATAATGTGCAATAATTCAGATTTTTTAAAAAGAATGTTTTAATCTGATAACGTTATTTACATTATGAAAATACACAATTTACTTCATACTTGCCTTCTTACAACTACTAATTTTGTTTTCGTATTTAATTTAACCAATGTGTCACAAAAACTCTTAACTAATGAACAGAAACTAATGAATGGAACTAATGAACTGGTAAATGTATCTACCAAGTCGCCAAATGAGATTTTTTTGTATATATATATTGTTTCTGCAGTCACTATGCAATAGAACTGTATAATGGGTCGTTTGTGGCGATCAATTTGGAATTACATATCGTCGGTCAAATGACAAATCCACGAATGTGCAGATTCTAGGGATGGGCGATTTTGGAAAACGATAGGCTTATCAGTGTGAAGTTTTCCATCCGTGTGACATCCCTGTAATTTTTCACATCCGTGGTTTTGTCATTTGACCGACGATATGATATATTTTGGAGTTATAAGTAAATATAAGTAACCAGATAGAATCTTTCATAACAATAACATAGGCTTATTACCCTATAGCAGATTAAATGGCACGTATACTTGGATCGATATGATATTTTTTAGACAGTGCTAGGAACCGGTATTTATTTTTTTGCTAGTTCATAATAAAATGCGTTTTTTTAGAGAGAGTGGTATCTACGTTTAGAGCAAAAGATCACGCTTAATAAAAGAGAATAGAACAAAATAGAAGTACCGAACTTCATAACGATTATATTATAAATTTTGCCATTGACCTGTAAGATAGTAAATGTCAATTTTCTAAAAGAAAAGCTCTGCAATTTTCAATTATTGAGAGGTAAAGAAAAATTTCTAGTTCAAATGTATTATATTCTGCGTTAGTCTATTCTATTTTCGAACAGAAAACTATAATTTTTGGGATGTTTCACTAAAGACTAGACTTATCAATCAGTTTTTCTTTTGGGTATAACGAAGTGAAATCCGGGATTTTTCACAAATATATATATATATTTTTTTTAATTATCGTACTTTTTTTAAAACTTGAATGAAAACTTTTGAGTTAATTTTAAGTTAATATATCTGGGTTAATAATTAATATAAGTTTTTATTTAGGTAGCAGAGTGGAGGGTAGTGGAGCAAGATAGGATACTTAATTTTTCTAGGTTAATAAATATTATATATATATGTATGTAAAAAAGAATTTATGAAATGTATTAAGATGGAATCAGCCATTATTAAAGTTTATGCTTTACTACGTTTTTATCACTTGAAATAAAGTTTAATAAATAAGAAGTAAGCTTTTTTTGTTGAAAATCTCCTTTGTTTCATCTTGCCAATACAGGTGGGCCAAATGAGATACCTCTTTTATAACAATATTTTAAATTAATTTATTTTGAATTTTTACTAATACTTTTCGAAAAAGAAAAATACCTTTCAATAATAAAGATAAATCATCGTAAAAAATAATTTTTCAGTCGAGAATGCTACAACTATTTTAGAACTATTTCAGATTTTGTATCGAGTAATATTGAACTTAAAATGTCTTCTGTAAAACATTTTTAAATCTATATAATAAAAAAATTTCAATATAATGTGAAATGCATAAATTTTACGAACTTACAAAGGACATAATTATCAAGTAAATAGCGACGATTTTTTATTTAACCCATTAAAGCCTACCGGTACCGGCGAAAAATGTTTGCTACGATCATGAAAGCATAATTTTCTTTCCCATTACCTTACTTATCTTACATTATTTCCGTTTTGCACTTGTGTAGGCTAGGTAATAGTTCAAACTATCCATAACAGATGTAGCTTATAGTCAAGGAGTTTTTCGGGTTTTTTTGTAAATTTTTAAAACTTCACAGCGAAAAAATAATTCCGGCTTTAGTGTGTTAAAAAAGCTATAAGCAATGAAAATTATTCGACTAAAAACAGAATAGTAAAAAAATTTTGAACGTACAAGAAAAACGCGCTTCCAAAATATATAATTTTTCTTTCTAACTCAGACGATATTTTGGAAAAAAAAGTTTTGGCAATATCGTAAGAAAAAAAACTATCTATTTATGCTATACTATTTTATTAACATTATTTATTACGCCACAAAAACACCTTTTAACATAAAAAAATCAAAAGAAATCTTACATTTATGTATTTTTTACTTTGTCGAAAAATTTATGGTTAAAGTTAAAAACACGTCTATATTACAAATTTTATACAATAAACTAAAAATGCCCTGTCTTTCCCCACTCATACTTTGGAAGATTTATATAATTAGTTTGAATTTGTATTTTAATTGGCACTTATTGTGACCGATCCAAAATAATGTTAGAAAACAATATGATTCAGAAATTTAAACAAAGTTACGGATATTGATAGCATCTTATCCGTACAGACTTACAATGAGCAAGACAACAAATTTACTTTCTACGAAAATTTTCACGAATTGAGACACACACATGCACTGGCTTGAAATTATTAAAAACGGCTGATATTTACATGGGTCCCTTGTTTTTAACTTACTCTAAAAGTTATGACCTTGTCCGCTAGGTTTCCATTTAATACTGAGTCCATCGGCTCAAGTATCCCACCTAACCCCGCGACGTCATCTTCCCAGCATCCCATGCGTCGAACATCCTGAATATTGATAAAAATTAGAGTAAAAAAAAAAAATAATAAAAACTTTTTACGCTGTTATCCGGAGGATTGAACATCCACTTTGGTCACAAAATAAAGTAAAAAAAAGTTTGTTACCTAAATTAATATTAAAACACAAATATAAGTACAATTACCTTAAATTTTAGTCTTAAAAATTAATATTGAGGCCCACCATTGATCTAATATGCAATAAATCATTAAACGAAGGACGATTGAGCAATGATTATTTATAGTAAAGTGCAGTACAATAAAAATGCAATTAATTAACAAAAATCAGACTTTGTATATTTGAATCTATTATACTATAGTTTACTTAGAAAAATTAACCATAATATTACATTAATAGTTATAAATTGAGTAATAACAAACGGCACTGATTCCTTTTAATTAGTAAATTTATTAAAAATATATAAATAATTTAAAAGAGACAATTATTATTTTAATGATTGTAATGTGTGAAAATGTGATTATATTGAAAGCTTAATAAAGAGTTTCCGGGTATATTATCGCCCGTTCATTGCCTCCAAAATCCCCAATTCGGATTTTTGAAATTTGGTGATTTTTTAAACAAACTAGAATGTTAAGGATAATTAATTTTAATGAATTAATAATAGTTGATTTCTTTTTGAAAACTAAATATTCATTACTCTAAAATTTTGAACCACCTTTTAAAAAAAGTTTTTCATTGCTTATATTTTTTTGCCTTAATGTACAATAAATACTTATCTATCAAATAAAATCGTTTGATGTATTTCAGGGATAACGTGAGGTTATTTACGAAATACTCATGTTTTATGTATTTATGTCTTAAAACCAATTTTATATCCTTTCGTAATGCTAATGTCTGGGTATAATGGCGTTTATTTCTTAGCCCAGTATTAGGTCAATGACGCGTCTTGATACGGGTAGGGCATTGAACCTTGTACAATTAAAAAAATTAATATACATTCCTATAATAGTTTAATATAATTAGTGTAATCAGGCACATCCTAAATATAATTTGCATTTAATTAAGGATGAACACAGTGCTGAAAGACCTGTTTTAAAATTTAAAAATCGTTGCATTTTAATTTTTTATATACGACACATCAAATGTCATTTCCCCTCAAAATACCTATGTATCCTAAATTTATTTAAAATGTTTTATTTAAACAATTTTTATTCAATGCAATTTTCAAATGAAAAATTTGTAAGTCTTTAATATGGCTAAAGATTTTTTATTGTTTTTTTTTCAAATTTTTATAGAAAAACACTCAAACGATTTTTTTTTAAAAACAAACTAAATTTTTTTATGTAATGGAAGGATGGCTATAACGGCCTGTCGGGTCTTTTAGAATATGCATATTTTTTTATTCTGTGATGAGCGATCGCCTCCTTATTTTGTTGCGTCACAGGATACATATATATTCCGGCTTGTGTGCTTGATCAGAGACCCGCTTATAAACCTTCGTCAAGTAAGACAGACACAGAAAGAATTTTTACTGTCACAGAGAGAGAAATTACACCCAGGGCAAGCGTCACAGGAAAAAAGAACCCTGACATTACGACTTATTTTAATTTTTGTGTTCTTCCATACACTCTGATTTGAAATTAATAATCACTTCTCGCAATTATTACTAAAATAATGTAACAATTTAGGTTTGGGAAATATAACTGTTTTAAAAGTGGTAACTGTTCTAAAATATATACTTTAAAGAGAGAAATGTTTTTCATGGAATTTTTAACAACTGGCAATAAGCTTTTGTCAATATAGGGAGGAAAGGCTACAGTAACTAGTCTCAGTAAGCTGTTAATAATGTATATCACTGATCTGGAACTAAAAAAAATGTAGTAGAAAGTAGTCAGACTATATTTTATAAGAGATAACCTTAATTATTGGTTATTAACTGTTAATTGGTTATTATCTATTGGCTTCACAATTCATTAATATTTATTTTTTAAAAAAAGTTATAATAAAAATAAGTTATAATTCCACAATTAATTATCTTCATTTAGTCAAATTTTAGTTTTTAAATCTCATTTCTGAAATTCTAAGCCATTGCTGTTGTTTTTCATTTAGTTGAGATGGAAAGATTATGGGACCTTTGCTCGCCTATTGTTCATAAGTGTTTTTGCAATAATGTATAATAACTTTTCTTTAGTAAAAAAAATTCCTTAACTACTTTTAAATGTAGTTTGCAACGGCATCAACATACATAAAAGTGTCATTCAACTAAACCAAAACTTTTTTTAAATCATGTACTGGAACATGTAACAAATACAAGCTGAAACGTTAATGTAAGGTGAAGTTGAACTTACTTCGGTAAAAATTATACGATTCGCTAGTTGATCCTACTTGATTGCAAGAGTTTTCTATTGAAACACTCATTATGTTGCAAAATCTTAGATAATGAAATCGTATAACAATTAGAAATTAATATATCTTTTATTACTGCACGTGTGGTATGACCGCATTATTATATATTTTTGCTTTGTCCATAATCGAGTATGGCTTGGTTAAATACGCGTATTGTAAAGATACGTTAGCTTTGTGTGACTTTGGGTTTATTTCTTTTTACTATTTTTTTTATTAAATATAATATTTAAAATACTGTATTATTGTTTTAAATATGTATATAAAATGAAATTTACTAATTTTTATTTGGTAAGCATTGTGTAACGTCATTAAGTTATATCAGCGTCTTGTTGATAACACTTAGAAATCAAATACAAATACAAATACAAAAATTGTCGACCAACAACAGGCCAGAGGTCCAGCAAGGTTGGTCCAAAATAAATCTAATACATTACCAGTTTCCAATGACTGTCAAGTTTCTTCTTAAAATCTTTTACTCTCTTCGAATGCACAACATAATCTCGTAAAGCATTCCACTCATTGACAACTCTATTGTAAAAATAATGTTTTCTTACCTCCCTTCTAAAGCATGATTTATTCAATTTCTGATCATGTCCTCTGGTCCGGCTATTTAAGGTAAAACTTAAACCCTCCATGTCTCCCTGTTTAATGAACTTGAATAACTGAATATCACCCCTAGCTCTCCTGTTTTCCAGATACATGTTTAATATATCTTTAATTAATATATCTAATAACTGTAATATATCTTTTGTACTACACTTTTGGTATGACCGCATTATTTTATATTTTTTCGTTGTTCACGATAGAGTGGGGCTTGGTTAGATACTCGTATTTTAAAGATACGTTAGGCTATAATCATGTGAATTTGGGTTTATTTCATTTAATAATTTTTTGATTAAATATAATATTTAAAGTACTCTATGATTGTTTTAAATCTGTATATAACATGAAATTTATTATTTTTTATTTGGTAAGCATTGTGTAACGTCATTAAGTTAGTATCAGCGTCTCTTTGACCGTTCTGTGGCAAAAAAATTGACAAAAATCTGGGGTTTTTTTTAAGAATATTTTTCTAAATGTGTATAGTGTTTTTGAGTAGAAACTGTATACATTGACTATTGTAAAGTGTACACAAAACATTACAAAATTATAAGATCACTAAAAATTTTGCTGGTTTTCAACAATGAAAAATTTTCAAGCCTTTAAAAATAATTCTTTAAAAATAAGCATTGAAAACATTAAGCATTGAAAAATTGAAGCATGTGTTAAACTTTATACCATACAACAAACTGCTACTCGAATTAAAGGTGTTCTGAAGGTGTGCCAAAAAGCGTTCGACCGTTAACAAACTGGGAATGTATGCTTTTTAAAGAATTTTTTTGCATACAAAAATAAATAATGTCGAGATTCATTTTATAAAATACAAAAAAAATGATATTCTAAGTTAAAAATTATCCCAGCAAAAAGTGTTTCTTTTTTTTTTAAATCATATTGTGTGAATGGCTTAACAATAGAACCATGTATGACAATCGCTAAAATTTTAAAATGCTCATAACTAAATACTAAATTTCAATTCATTAGTTAATTAATTCACGATCCTAAAATTTAAAAGAAAATGAATCTTGTTTAATCAATTTTAATGAATGACTGTTCATTTATGTTAAAACTTAACTGGGTAAAACTTGAAAACTAAATCATTTATCTTTTTTTCAAAAAAATAGCTTTTTAACCCTTTTATGGTGCAATCTGTTGATTGTCGGGTGTAAACGCTCACATGTAAAATTGTGGATTGCAAAAAAACTTCAATACACAAACAAAAAATAGAAAAAAACTGTTTAGAAAAGTATGTATGCTATTGTAGTAAGTGCTCAAAAAGGACTCATTATAATATTTAATTTTTTATTCTTACAAATTAAAATTCATGGGGGAAGGGGGCTGTATACAAGAAACACAACTTCAAAAACTCAAACCACAAGCTTTGAAAAGAGTGTACATAAGCTTGCAAGCTATGTTTTTTAGTAGAGTTCAATCAAAAAATTTTATGTAACTTTTTCAAAATAAAAAAGAAATAGGATGAAAATTTCACATTGCTCACATAAACCCCTTTTCACAATTTACTTGCCACAGGATTCGCGTCCAACGCTGAAAGAGTAGTGTTAATAAAGATAATTGAAGTTCATTTACTAAATATTAGTAAGAACGTTTTTAAAAACTTATGGGCGGCGAACCAAGGTACACGGTGGAACTAGGGAGCGCATCTCACCTAATTTATATTGGGAAGGATAAATTAATAATGTACAAAGTGGCACTTGATTCAAATGTGCGCAATCTCTTCTATTTTTTATTTCTTAAAATATTTTTTTAACAAGCTTATTTCTGCATATTCTCAAAAATTAGAGATTGTGGTGTACTATTTCTCTGAGAAAAGAAGGTATATGGTTCAAACGTACTAAATGCAAAAATTTGCATTATACTTAAAATACCCCCCCCCCCCCCATCATGCCTTTGCAATACCATAGCCTAGGTTGACCAAAAAGAATAGCTTACATTTAAAAATCTCCTGTTACCAAAAAATAACCAAAAATAACTTGAAAGATCGATTCAATCGATCGATTTATTCAATAATAGTTTAAAAATATTTTATGTTTAGAACTAAATAGTTTAATTATAAACAAAGAATTGACCTAAGAATAAAATTCAACCACACCCTTATTTAGTTCAGTAGAAAAACCTTTATTTGTTGCTATGGCTTTGTTATTTAAATTGTTGTATTTCATCTATAAGTACAATAGGTAGGTTTACTGTTTTCAAACGTTTCAATTTATAGCATTGTACTCGGTTTACAAATCCGTTTTTTTTCCAATACATAAGTGATATTTGATTTCATGTTGAATAAATAAAGGGTGTAATGGCTAGGTTGCGTACCAAAAGAAAATCTCGGGGAAACTTTAGAAAATATTTAATTTAGCTAAGCACAGCATGCACACAACACTAGATTACAACAATAACAACTAAAACAATTAAAGTTAAGGTAAATTAAGCCAAAATGAAATTAATAAGTTGGACGGACAAAAGTTCAATGCTTACAGTCTGAAAGCCAGGCCCTCTCTGGTGACGCAATCACCAATTGGACAAAACGTTGATGCCCAAATGGTGGCGCCCTCTTCATGGTGCATTATAGGAGCGCGTTACACTCCCCCTCTGGTTCTGAAATCGTCCCGGTGAGGAACCAGAATATTTTTTGGGTCGTCCTCTCTTTCTGAGGGGAGCCACGGGCAAAGTGTCTCTGTCTGGGCCAGCCTCACGGTATTTTTCGAGTGCTGACACGTGATAAGTCCCAAGAATCTGGTCGGGAGTGGCTGGGTCGGCAACCTCGTACGTTGTTGGTGATCTCAAGGTGAGAATGAGATATGGACCTTCCCTCCGTGGCATAAATTTCTTACTTTTTTTATTTCGACTAATGGGATGAATGGTCACCCAAACTTTGTCTCCAGGTTTGAAGTATTTCCGTCTTCTTCGTTGATCGAAATATTCCTTCTGACGATCTTGCTTTTGTTCAAATCTATCTTTGACGTCGAGGATTGAGTTGGCAAACCCCTTGAGATATGGTGTGATCTCGGGTACAAAGTTGTCGTTATCTATCACTTGTCTTAGATCATGTCTGATGTCGTCTGTCGTGCGTAACTGTCTTCCAAATTGGAGATATGCAGCCGTGTGACCGGTGGTGTCACACACTGACGTATTCATTGAGAATCTTATGAGGGTAACTTGTCTTCCCAAGCGGTGTGTTCTTCTCCAACTAGAATTGCCAATCTAGGTTTCAAGTCGCGGTTTTTGCGTTCCGCTGGGTTAGCTTGTGGATGGTAAACTGGGATGAGGTCTTGTGTAATCCCTAACAAGTCACAAGTCAATTGCATTACAGAACTGACGAACTGTGGGCCGTTGTCACTAATCAGTCGTCTTGGGATTCCATAACGTAGGAATACTTCTTCAATTAGTACTCTGGCGCAGTTTGCAGCAGAAGCTTCAGCAAGAGCAAACAGTTCGACCCATTTGGTACTTGTATCTTCAACTAGAAATATCCACTTCTTGCCAGTGGGGGTCTCGGGCAGAGGTCCAAAAAGATCAATGGCAAGAATTTCAAACCTTTGTGCATACGCCGGCGTTCTTAAGAGTCCTGCTGGTTTCTGGTTAGTTGGCTTGTAACGATTGCATTCGGGACAGGTCTTAATGTAATCTGAGATAAACTTCTTCATTCCTCGAAAGTAATATCTTAATGCAATCTTCTTGTATGTGTTTTCTACACCATAGTGTCCAGCAGTTGGGGCATCGTGGTGTTCTTGAAGGATTCTCTCCCTCTCCTGGACAGGCACCACGAGTTGAGCCTCTTCCTCATCTTCTTCGTGCTCCGGTGAATACCGGTAAAGGACACCTTGGTTCATAAGGTATCCACGACTGGTGTGGTTTGCAAAGTTCTCATCTTTTTCATCGCTCTCAAATGATTCAATTATTTCCCTAAGTTCTTCATCCTCCATCTGCCCTTTGCGAATATCACTGGACTTCCTGGAGGGCATGTCCGCCTGTGATGGCGCAAACATCAGGGATTTCGTTTTCGGCATACGTTGGGCGTGACAGCATGTCAGCGATAACGTTGGCTTTGCCTGGGGTATATTCAATTTTCAAGTTATATGATTGAATTTTCAACGCCCATCTTGCCAGACGACCTGAAGGAGATTTAATACTCAAAAGCCATTTGAGAGGTTGATGGTCTGATGCAATGAAAATTTCTTGATTTTCAACATATCCTCGAAATTTCTCTAAGGCCCACACTACTGCCAAAGCTTCCCGCTCGGTTGTAGAGTAGTTTCGCTCTGCTGGGATCAACAGCCGACTTGCATATTCTATAACATGTTCATCAGGGCCGTTTCCTTGGAGAAGGACTGCTCCAAGGGCATAGTTACTTGCATCTGTACGAATGGTGAAAGGTTTTGACCCGTCAGCTTGCTTCAATATGGGATAAGTCATCAGCCGATTCTTTAAGGTTTTAAAGGATTCTTGTTGTTTGTACCCCATTGCCAATTCACTTTCTTCTTAGTAAGGTTACTAAGTGGCCGAGCTATGTCGGCAAAGTTTGGGACATATCGCCGAAACCAAGAGCAGGTTTGTAGGAAAGACTGTACTTCTTTCACGTTGGTAGGGACTGGAATTCTTTGAATAGAAGAGATTTTGTCTTTATCAGCTTCAATTCCATCTTTGGTAATCCAAAATCCAAGATATTTCACTCGGTCGCACGCAAAGCGACACTTCTCTCGATTGGCATGGAGTTTGAAGATGGACAGTCTTGCGAATACCTCTTCAAGATCAACTAGATGTTTTTCAAAAGTATCTGACAGGATTATGATGTCATCCAGATAAGATAAGGCAAAAACATCTTTCAAGCCACTTCGAAATTTGTCAATTAATCTTTGAAAGGTAGCAGGGGCATTTCGTAATCCAAACGGCATCCGTAGATAACGGTATGTACCAAAAGGACAAATGAAAGCAGTTTTGTCCTGGTCAGGTTCAGCAACTTTTACTTGATGATAACCTGATTGGAGATCTATGGTAGACATGTAGGATGTCGGGGTAGCTTCATTCAAAAGATCATCCATTCTGGGCAAGGGATAGGTATCAACCTTTGTCACAGAGTTCAGCTTTCTGTAGTCGATACAGAGACGTACTTTTCCATTTGGTTTGGGAACAAGTACCACAGGTGCTGCGTACGGGGACTCGCACTCTTCAATTATGTTCTGCTTCAGCAGCTCCTCAATCTCTTGCTTCAAAATTTCTTTCTTCATAGGATTCATCCTATAAGGAGACGTTGCTACCGGAGGGTGATCTCCTGTATCGATGCGGTGTTCGATAAACGGTGTGGGCTCTCCCCCTGGCTGGAAACATGTCTTGTGTTTGTCCAGAAGAGAGTTCAGTCTTCTTGTTTGTTCTGGAGAGAGGTGTTTGCCTTCATTTTCACGCAATTCGAATGAACTGATGCATGGATCTTCAACTGTCTTTTTGAAGAACTTGTACCGGGTTTGAGGATCTTCGGAAAAGTACCATTTTCCGTCTTGGACATCAAGGACGATGCCAGCCGCATGGAGAAAATCCATTCCCAAGAGAGTCTTATTTCCTTTTGCTTCGGGCAATACCAGAAATTCTGTTAGGATAACTTTACCCTCAATGTACAGTTCGACAACAGCACTTAGAGCGGTAGTGGTTTGTCGTACGCCATCAGCCATCATAAATGAAATTATTTTGTTTACAAACGTGACGTTGTGTTCTTGCAGGAATTTATAGAGCTTTTCACCTGCGATGCTATGTGAAGCACCTGTATCAGCACATACAGCAATTTTCTCTCCAAAGATGTTGAGGACAATCAAACTAGAAGGATACGAATTTGAGTCCAAGTTGAATAAAGTCATACAGTTCACTGTAGTTTCAACATCATTAGACCTTGTACAAGTAGGACACTTTGACTTTATAACTCCAGGAGTTCCGCAACCGAAGCAGTGGATGGGTTTCCTTCCTTCACTTCTGGAATTTTGAAACTTAGAGGGTACTGCTCTAAAAGTTCCAGGTGGATTGTCATCAGAAAGTCTTCCAAAGGGCTGACTTTTCTTGGCAGGAAAGGGTTTCCTGTATTCTTCCTTCTTCTTGAACGTCTGGTTTAGACTGTTCTTCATTCCAGGTCTTAGGCTATCGTAAGCATCTAACTTCTCAGCCAATTCCAAAGGATCGTTTAAATTCGCCCAAATATCCAGAAAATGATCTCTGATATTCTGTGGTGTTTTCCTTTTGATGGCATCAGCTATCATCAGGCTCTTAAGCTGGTCGAAGGTGGTAATCTTCAACTCTTTTAGCCATCCTTCGAGGTAAGATTCCAATTCGAAACAGAAATCGCGCCATGTTGTGTCGGGATTTTTCTTCTGTTGAGAAAAATACTGTCTAAACCTGTCCCCAGTAACTCGAAATCTCTTGAGGAGCATTTCTTTTACCTTTTCGTAGTTTTGAGCATCATCTTCATCTTCCCTGGCGATGAGTTGAGATATTTCTGGTGGCAAGGAGCCGATCAGATATGCAGTCCAAGTTCTTTCAGGAATGTTCATAAACTTTACTTGACGTTCGAAGATTGTCAAGTATAGCCCGATTTCGTCTTCCTTCGGATTGAACTTTGGTATAATTCTATTGAGCTCAAACTTCGGGTGTTCCACATGTTGGTTTTCGACAGCTGCTGACGATAGTTTCTGGGCTTCAAGTTGAAGTTGCAACTTTTGTATCTCGAATTGTCGTTCGAGTTGCCTCGCCAACTCCTCCGCTTTATGTTTTTCTTGTATTTCATCAAGCCTTTGCTTCTCTTGTAGTTCCATGGCCTGCTGTTTTTGTGATTCCATACGTTCCTCTACTATGGTGTTGATCATGCCTTTAGTGAATTCTTCATCATATTTGTCACTTTTAGTTATGAGATCCTTTAGGTCCATCACCTTGAGATTTTCCGCCGGTGCCAGACCCAACTCTGTTGCCAAAGTTCGTAGATCTTCCTTTCGAAACTTCGCCAAAAAGGCCATAATTCCGGATATATAGAGTCTCTTATCAATAGTTTAATGTTGCAAAATTTTAGAGTTCAATTAAGGTATTCGAAATTTTATCTTACGTGCACTAATAATTATATATAAAATCACTCAAAATATTCATTGCATATCTTAAAATTACTCAATATCATATTAAACCAAATTGTATAATATTTTCAATCGTAATTTTCAAACAGTAAGTATTAAGTTATAAAATGTAAATGTAAACAATTTTATAAAGTAATATATGCATGTAATGTTATAAACTTGTATTTCAATTATAATGTAAATATAATATAAAACGTACAATCGTAAATGAAAGAAATGAAATGAAATTACTATAATGAATACAACTGTATAAAACCTAGGTGCACAAATATATTTCACAAGTGAAATTCTTTTTTTTTTTAATATAATTATTCTGATATACAATAATTGTTTTTGTATCTTGCACCGATATTTTATTTGCACAATATGAATAAAAATCACTTCCCAACTCATAAGAAATACCATTCACTTAGATCAACATCATTTAAAAACAAGTATGCACTTGAGGAACGCTTAATTTAGATTAAAACAAACGTTAATGTTAATTCTTTACTTTCAGACAACTTCAAAATCATAAGCTTTTAATCTTAAGCAATTATAATACTATATTCCTAATCATGAAACTTTTCAATCAGGGAGGATGAAAAACTAAAACACAAAAAGATATTTCCTTTCAATCTCATTAATATTCATTTGTTAAACCTTCTCGATGAAGTTATAACTCTCATTCATTGCGAACGAAACTTTGATTCAAAAAGATGAATACATTAACCATAAACAACTCGAGAACGGAGAATCGAAAGTCAAAACAATCTGCGCTCGCTTTTTCGCGGTTCGAAATGAGCAAGGCATGCAGTTTTAAGACGCCATCTTTAAAGGATTTGGCTATAACTGCGTATCTTTGTTATGAAAAGAGCTATTACACTTTTAAGGACTAAAAGTATATTTTTAAAAGAACAAAATTGATTTTACGCATTAAATTATAAATTTAATGGTTTAAAGCACTTATCTGATTGTCTGCAGATTCCGGACATAGGTTCCATATGTTTCGGATGAAACATTTCACATCAAATTCCAGGGTTGGAATT
The DNA here is from genome assembly GCA_019343175.1 of Oedothorax gibbosus. Classification (NCBI taxonomy): domain Eukaryota; kingdom Metazoa; phylum Arthropoda; class Arachnida; order Araneae; family Linyphiidae; genus Oedothorax; species Oedothorax gibbosus. The sequence continues at coordinate 1,966,026 of JAFNEN010000023.1, read as the reverse complement.
AATCATAACGCTTTTCAATCGGGGTGAATGAAAAAAGCCTGAAAACAAAATGAGAGAAGAGCCGGGTTTTCGTTTGACTTACTTAATTAGCAGATTCGGCCACAAGTTGGGTAGCCAATTTGTAATGGCTAGGTTGCGTACCAAAAGAAAATCTCGGGGAAACTTTAGAAAATATTTAATTTAGCTAAGCACAGCATGTACACAACACTAGATTACAACAATAACAACTAAAACAATTAAAGTTAAGGTAAATTAAGCCAAAATGAAATTAATAAAGTGGACGGACAAAAGTTCAATGCTTACAGTCTGAAAGCCAGGCCCTCTCTGGTGACGCAATCACCAATTGGACAAAACGTTGATGCCCAAATGGTGGCGCCCTCTTCATGGTGCATTATAGGAGCGCGTTACAGGGGGAGAAAAATGGGCAACAATTTGAAACATTAGGGTTTTTTTTCAAATTCTACAAAAGATTACAATTAAGTTCTGCCAGACTTTCGGTCATTTGTAATTTAATGCTGTAGTTTTTTAAGATTGGAAAAAAAATATTTAATCATCAATTTCATCCTTAAAAACGATTTAATTCGTGTGTGTTTTGCAATTTTTGGTTTTGTATGTAAGGTAATAATATTTTTATGTATACTACTTATTTTTACTCATTTTAAAGCATCTCTTTATAGGATCTAGTCCCCCTTCAATTGGGGAGCCTTTTTCTTTTTTATATTGCAACGAAAAATTTTTTTAAAAAATGATTTTTCAATAGTACAGAAATCTACTACATCAAAAAGACAAAGCATTCAACAATAACCAAAATAAAAAACTATTAATTTGAATTATTTAAAGGCATTTGATTCAAGGAACAAGTTTCCTTTGAACGGGTGTCAAGTCTCCCTTCAAAGGGGGAAACTTGATCCCTTTTTTCAAATTTTTTGAAACAGAATATTTTGATTTTTCGAAACTAAAACTTATTCTACAACAAACAAGCTTTTTTAATAATGATTAAATAATGTTTTTGAAACAGTTATTTATTTAACAAAATAAAATTTAAAAACTACAAAAAAAGGAGTCTGTCCTATCTACATCATATACGAGTATCCGTGTGTAAATTCAAAATCTTCTTACAGATCTTGTAATCTTGGGATATGTAATTCTAATCCCATATCAGTGTTGTTATAATAAAGTTTTAAGCAGTTGGGGATTTCCCTTCAGCTTAATTTAACCTTTTCAATTTATTTTTAATTTAATTTACAATTGCGTGATAACTGACTTTTTGAGTTGAAATGAACAAAGATAAAAAAAAAACCATAAAAAGGGTTGTCTCATTCTAAAAAATAATAAAATTGTCATATTAAGAAAGGCATTAGTTGATGATGGTGATCAGTACGATTTGTGCAGTTTCATTACAAGAGTTCCACATTGAAATATGGAAGTCAAATAAAATTAAATCATTGATTTTAGACCAATTTTATTGTAAATCAAATTTCTTCATTTTAATAATCGATTGTTATTCGTTTTCAGGCCATGTTACACAACATCCATTTGACGAACTAAGGGAGATGATGAAGCTGGATAAATTTCGTTCAAATGCAGAAGATTTCAACGCTTTACATGATCTTGAAGGAATCTTCCAGCAAAATTTAATGTCTGACGGCCGAATATCCAGGCGCAACGGTAAAATCTCTGCAATCCACAAGAAGATGGATTTCAAACCGAAGTATGATCCTGGCTGGAAATTCATTGGATTGGGCAAACGACCCCGCCAGAGTGAGATGTATGGTTACGAGAATCGATACAACTCATTTGTACCTAATGATAGCGAGTACTATGATGATGCCAAGGTCAAGAATCCGTTGGTAGCCATGTCCACTCTCATGAACTTTGAAGTATTGAATGCTATTCGACTAGGTATTGCTGAAGCTGCTGCTAAAGATATAAAGAAAGTTAGTATGAAGCAATCGCAACATTTTCCTGGTAATTCAGCAGAAAATAATCGATTTTCTGGTCGCAGTTTATATATGGGCAAACAAAATGTCATGTATGATCCTGCTTGGATGCTAACTACTCTTGGAAAATAAAATATGAGGAAAACTTATAATTTCAATATTAGATCTCCCCCTTATATATTAAATAGAATTTTTTGGTCGCTTACGACTGATTTTTTAAAGTATTTGTCAAATTATTTATGAATGAGATAAGCAAAATAATTGTAATTCGTTTAAGAAGTGTAGTGAACTGTTCAAACTTAAAATTTGTTTTTAGTTGGTTTGTAGGGGAGAGTCTGATAAAACGGGATTCACTATTCTAGTTTTTATTTTTCTGCGGGAAATATGTTGAAGAAAACTCCACATTATATGTTTTAACTACAAAAGTTATTGAAGTACACAAACAAAATATTTTAACTAACTTTAATGACTCTGAAATAATATAAAAAAATGTTTATCTCAAATTCTTAAATATCTCGATTTAGCCTATGCCTGGGTCGGACAAAACGGGATAGGGATTACAATGTTTTTTTTTTTTGTGTGTAAAACTAACTTAAAAGCAGAACTAACTGACAGAAAACTGTAAAGCAAAATTTTCATAGGTCACGGGGGAAAGAGCTCTAAATGATTTTATATAAAAACTATTAATTTGATAAGAAATCGATTCATGGGAAATTGTTGGCCAAATTGTCTGCTTTATATTTTGGTTCATTAAATTTTCTAAAAGAAAGTTCAAAGACGGAATACGATTTTTAATATACTCGATAATTTATTCAGTTTTTTGATATTATTAAATATTTTTATGTAGTAAAATAGTTTTAAAATAATTAATATATTTTTAATAAAAATATAATTTTCAAAAATTTACTTACACAAAATTTAAAAAAATGACTATTACTGGAAAAAACTAACAGTCCCTTCGATGGGTTTAAACATCTGTTTCCCCCAGATGGTTAAAAAAGTAATAGACCAACTGATGATTATGTGGATAAAACGGGACTTGAAAATACTGTATCTTGTTTTGTCCAACTTCAACAATTAAAAAAAAAAAATTCGTCCGCTGCACGTGAAAGAAAAATGAAATAGAATACATCTGATAATATTGGGTAATAAATGCTTAATCAAATGTAATTCTCACCTGTATTGGATTTCCTTATATGTAGTCATCATAAGGTAGAAAACAACGCACCTAAATGTAGAAAGTTGGAAGAAAACTGATTAACAAATTTCTAACTCCTACATTTTCCCATCAAGTACAGTCCACTACAGTGCTTTCGAATCGAATTGAGAATGATGCAATGGTGGTCTTGAACAAGTTTCTGTCTTCATATGCCACTCAGCAGTCAGTTCCCTTATTAACCTATCCCATTTTGTTCGACAGTGCCCTAGGATAACTTTAACTTCTCAATTTATATTAAATATACACACAAACTTATACTACAAGCTAAAAAAGAAACAGGATAGCGAGTAAAAAAGTCATAATTCATTTGTGCTAAAATAAGTTTGTGGAATTTTCCAATTCAAAGCAGCCAGGCTTTTCCTATAAATTACGAAAGCTGACCCCCCCCCCCCCATTTTTTTTACTCGTCACCATTCGTGTCAAACTAGTGTGTAAAGATTTTGACATAATTTTAGTTCAGAAGTAAAGTGAATATATTAATGTTATAATTGTGTAGAACAGCCTGTCATGTCTTATAGACAAGTAGTTTTAAGATATAATATTATTCATTCACTCTTAACAATTTTCCTGTTAAACAATGTAATCAACTTCTCTATTGTTATGTACGCTTATGAAATCCAATGTGTGTATGTGTGGGAATACAATAAAATAAAGATAAATGTTTTTGCAGTTTAATTGATTTTTCTTGCTTAAATAAACTGTGTAAATTCGCAACACATACTCAGTTTCATATAAAAATTAAAACAAAATTAATATATATTCGACGATGTAAAATATCATCAAGTGTGATTTATTTTTGAATTACAAATTAAAACCATCAAATTTTTTTTTACGTTGCTCCTCAGTAATAACAATGATTTTTTTCTCTTTACTTTAAATTTTTGTCAGAATCTGTGTTAAATTTTAGGATTTTACAATAAAAAAAAACTGATAAAAATTAATAAATACCCTTCTTTAATTTATATATTTTTAATCCTTTATTTAACTATCTTAAAGCAGTATTTTTGACTTTTCCCCCTGTTTGAAAGGTACAAAATTTGAACTGCTTTTTAAAATTAAGTTAATTCACTAATGGTAACTAGCAATAGAGGCTTAACAACAGAGAAATAAAAATATTCACACATTTTCATATGAAATGCATCGTTTTTTATTAATATTCAAACGCAGTTACTTTAAAATAACCTATAGAAGGCACAGACATTCTAAACAAAAAGAATTGTTAAGCCCGTGATAGATGTTATTTAATTTTTTTAAGTTAGATAAAGATTATGCTAAAAATAAATGAAAATATCACATCATGCGGGATCGAAGCTGAAAGGTTTGTCATGTAACCATGAAAATATGATTTTATTTTTTAATTTTATATAAACACCAGCTCTTTGCTGAATAAACTAATCTTGAAAAGTTCTTGTCCATGGTTAAAACGTTTTACACTATGTATTTAAATTAAATGTTGAATGGAAATTGTACTGATTATTTTAAATTTTCATTTAATTAGATTTGCTTAATAGAAAAAGCTACCGGGAAATTGAAAAATCTGCTATAAATTAATTTAATTATATTAGTTTTTAGATAATTAAAAATAGATGGAAACATTATGCAATTAAAAATGGCTTCCAATCAAGACATACTTTCTTCACACAGTACTTTTACAGAAAACACTTTTGTTTACGAATCGAGACACTGTCTTCGTGCTCGTCGAAAATCACGTCTTCTCATTTCAGATTGATACTGAAACTGGCTATTTTAAAATTTAAAATGCAAGAGGTGTCGGGAAAAATTATTTTTTCTACAATTTAGGACTCTGCACCTTTGATTTAAACCAAGAAAAAACTGTTATTCCATATTAAGTATAATAAATTGATTATAATCAGCATATATGTACCTAATTAGGTACACAGATAAGTTGAAGCAATGTCAACTTCAACTGCACTGTGAGACACGAGACATTGCGTTTAGAATAATAAAAATATATCTAATGAATTTACAAATAAATAATTATCAATTTAAGTTACATGATGTACATTGAATTTTATTTAGAAAATAACATTTTATAGTATGTTTTTCAGAATAAAATCTATGGATAGAAACATCATACCTTCAACACTCTTGGTTTAATAATATAAACTTTGGTAATGTCTTATTAATAAATTGAAGAACACGAAACTGAAAATGGTATCAAAACATTTATTTTCAAACACATAAATCGAATTAAATATAAAGCAGTCGAAGTTTCAGTGCAAACCTAACTGATGCAACTCTCCATTACAATAAAAATGAAAAACATGATGTATAAAAAATTATGTATAAAAGAAAAAGCTATTTTAATTTATGCATTTTTCAAAAATTTGAAAAATGCATAATTTTATTTAAAAAATGCATAAATGAAATATAAAAAAAAATCACAAAACACAAATTTTTATCTTGGTGAGCTTCCGAAAGCCGACACAAAAACATTTGAAACAGTGATAAGAAAAATACCAATAATCGTAAGGTTATTCACAAGCTCGGCCCTACTCTGATGACTCACCAAGTTGATATTGTAGCGTGTATTCAGGATCAGAAGTACACCGACGATTAACTAAAAAAAAACCAAAAATCAATATACATAAAATATAAAAAAGTTGTGAAACCTATAACATAGAATGTGAAATTAAAGAATAAAATCCTGACCCCTGCAAAATGTTCTAATCTCTAAATTATTAACAGGGAAAGATTTTTGTAAAAGATTCACAGATATTTATTGTAACACAACACAATGAAAATAATTGTAACTAAATTTCTCATATTGGACTCATTAATTAATATATGTATATATGTATGTATATATGTGTGTGTATGTATATATATATATATATATATATATATATATATATATATATATATATATATATATATATATATATATATATATATATATATATATATATATATATATATATATATATATATATATATATATATATATATATATATATATAGTACACATAAAGCAATTGAAAAAATATATAACATACCAAATACATAATACAAAAAGAGAGAATCTTACCAACTGGCGCTAAAGCTGCCATAATCAGTAAAAAACATAATAACGAATACAAAAACAAAAAAAGTAAAACAAAAAATGAGAAAGGATATGGAAAGAAACCAAAAATAGTGGGAAAGGCCATTTCATCAGGAGGTAAAGACCTTACGCCAATATTAAAAACAATACACTTTTCTGTATTGGGATGGACAAGAGTCAAATAAAAAAATCCCAATTTTACCCCGAAGTGTACTGTGGAATTTCCAGAAGAGAATTAAAAACAAAATCAAAATTAAAAAACAAAATCAAAAACATAAAGACAAACTTACATAAAGCAGATGAAGCGAATAGAAAACAACACGAAACTTTGAAGCCAACCGCTTCTCACAAAATCCGAACTAAAACTTAGGTGAAACGATAGACAGTTACAGTGTGGAAAATAAGTGCGGTGAAGGAGAAAAAAATGACTATGAGTAAAAAATTAGTGACGTCCAAAGAAAATTATTGCAGATACTTCTTTATAAATTTTGGAGGGAAATTGTTGTTGATAAGTGTACGATGGAGGTCAAGTTTTTGGGAATTTTAAAGTTATTAATGTTGCAGATGATATTATGCGATGTAGGTGGTTTATAATGCAATTTCTATAGACTTTAACAGAAAGATTAGAATTCCATGGAATAAGTCGAATAACATCAAAATGAAAGTCATTACGTTTATCATAAATGTTGGTATTGGCAGAGTTATCTGAGATCTGAATTTGTAAGTCTAAGAATTGTAATGAAGAAGTGGAGCTATTGGTTTTCTTAAGAAGAAGTTCTGATGGGTAAATTTTGTGCCAAAGGTGTGTAAAATCAGGATAATCAAAAACAATTAGGTCATCAACAAATCGGAAGGCAGTGAAATTTAAAAGAGTGTAGTTTTTCTCAAACCAGTGTAAAAATAAATTAGCAAGGATAGTTGAAAAGGAACTACCTTGTGGTATTCCATTAACTTGTTGGTAGATTTGTTCACTATTGTAAATAAAATTATTAAAAATGCAAAAATTAATTAGTTTATTCCAATATTCCTGACTAATATTTAATATACTATTGTAATCATTATAATAAGCAGTGAGGACGTCTTTTAGGTGAAATAAAGGTAGGCTAGAAAATAAATCTTTAAAGTCAAAAGTGTCAACTGAATGAATATTCTTGTTATGCAAGTGTTCTAAAACAGGTTTATTGTTGTTAATAATCCAAGTAAAGCCTTCACCGATGATAAAATTGTAAAGTTTGTTCAGCAAATTAAAAAAGATATCACCAGGTTTATTGATGTAAGTGTTGGAACCACAGGTTATAAAACGAAAAGCTAAAGGGGTTTTGTGGAATTTTGGAGTAATGGTAATATAGGGAAATATAATGGAGGAGTTATTAATTTTAAAATATTTATTGAAGGCAATAATCTTTACATACACTTTTTAGTCCAAATTGGAGTTTTGTATGTAATTAATATATTATATATATATATATATATATATAATATATATATATATATATATATATATATTATATATATATATATATATATATATATATATATATATATATATATATATATATATATATATATTAGGGATCGACCGATGGCGAATTTCGGCCGATGGGCCGATTCCGATTGTTGGCCGATTGTTCAAAAGTTACATCGGCCGATGGGCCGATGTTTCCCACCTTCCATCGGCCGATGCCGATGGCCGATGGAAAAATCAAAATACAAAATTCGTTAAATCCATGTGCAATCCGTAAAAAAGGAAATTAACGCGATCCCTCCGATTTCCATATTTTTTAGAATTCTATGTCTGTTCGATTTAGACTTTTCTAATTTTTTAAAATTTTAAGGTATATAATAAAAACGACCAAAGCGATATTTTGTAGAAAAAAAATCGGATTTAACAGTTTTTTAATAAACATAATTTTAACATATGATACAGTAAACTCCCGTTTATCCGGAATGCTCGGGAAATTGACTCTTCCGGATAATCGAATTTTCCGGTTATTTTCCGTTACCAAAAAAAGCCGATTTTTTTTCTCCGGAAAATACAAGAGATATTGGCTGCATCTTACATAATGCAAATAGGCAATGTTGTATTTATAATAATAAAATATATAATAGGTATTACAATATTTTGTATTAAAAAAATATTTATTAAGAAAAAAAATCGATCTTTACTTTCAAATGCTAGAAATCTAAATACATAAATCGTCAAACCCATGGTCTAAAACCAGTAGGATATTTAAATATATAAACAAAATCTGGAGAATATTTAATTACAGAATTAAATTATAAAAATAACTTACTTTGGATTAGGGTTGTTTATGATTTCTGGAAAATCCAAAAATATTGTAAAGTTTTAAAAACGTTCTTTGGGTCAAATCAGAGAATTATTTGATATATATTTATTTAAATCTTGTTAAAGTTAATTTGTTAAGGTATCAGTCATTATTTTAATCTCAAATGAGCAACGCGACGCTGCAAGCCGAAACTGACGCTGACCATCAGCGGTCAAGCTTGGCGCAATCACTTCCATTGGAAGGGTCGGAATTTCATAGTAACCACGTGGGAACAGCAAAAAAAATCTTAAACATCTTAGTAGTAAAAAGGCAGTTGTTTAAAGCTACAATACTTTAAATACTACAGCCTCTTTTCTACTGTAATGGGATTCTCCGAACTATTGGGGGATCATTGTAGACCCCGCGCTAAGATTCCCGTCTACTGATAACATTCATTGCCTTTGGCTGTGCAGAAAAACGTCTTTGAAACGAACATCGAATTGATGCTATTTTGGGGTTTGCATTTTTTACCCACACACACACAAGCTTAGTACCCTTTTTAATTTAATAATAATTACAAATATAGAGTTTAAAGGTTCTAAAGAAATATCTTCATTTGCTTAAGTTTAACTCTTTTTGTTAGTTTTTAAGCAAAGATACGAGGTGCGATTTCAGAAACTAAGCCGATTAACGTTTAATTGTTTGTGTTGGAACATCCCAATTTTCCGTATAAATTTTAGATTCCAGATAAGCAAAATAGGTTTAAACCTTTAAAACATTTTCGTTACTAAGTTTATCCGGAATTCTATCAAAAATTAAATTATACTTCTATTCGGAATAAATATGTTAAGTATCATCGGTATAAGCATTACCATTAACCGTATAGTTTTATCCGGAATTTAATTTTCCTTTCTCCGTACTGCTACCGATGTCGCTCTAAGGTTGCGTTGGGTGCCAGCTCATATGTTTGCCTCGTCACTTGATCACGGTTCTAAATTACGAGCGATCGGAAAAGCCCTCGTGTAGCTCTAAAGCTAAACCAGGAATGCTACCGGAAATTAAATTTTAGTTCTATTATATCCGGAATTTGAATTCTAGTTTTAACCGGAAGCAATTTTCAGTTATCCGGATTGTAATTTCGGATCGACTTCGTTTAATCCGAAAGTCTTTTCGGATAAACGACATTGATATACTGATAGTATTCTAAATGATTTTTAAAAAATTGGAACTTTAACAAAACGTAAATTGATCTGCGTTTAAAATTGAGCTCATGTAATAAAATTTTATCATTGCCGGATAACCTAAAGATACACGAAGGTTGAAACCTTAACCTGGGTGAACACGTAGAACATTGGCGAAAGATTTTAACTTTTTTAAAAAAATTCACACGATAACACAATTAGAATTTCTTTAAGCATTATGTTATTTTAAATCTACTCAACGTTTTTGAGTCCAGCTTGAAAAATGAAGTATGTTACAGTTTGGCGGGCCGATCGTTTGTGTAATCAGCCACGTAATCTTTTGGAATTTGTTCTGTTGAAAAGATACGGCCAACTATTTTGACATAAAAGGTTTTATTGTTAGTTGGATGAATTTACGTTGCACTAGAGCTACAGCACAGCCAAATAGTCACATAAGTTTGAACAGCGGTTGAAGCCGAAATTAATTGGTCTGGCATCCAACACAAACTTATAGTGACAACAACATATTTAACGTGCACCAGTCTCATATTACCTGCCAACTACTACGGATTGTCCGTAGTTTCTACGGATGAAAGTATTAAACTACGGAGTTACGGAAACACAGTCAAAACTACGGATAAGCTTCGATATTTTCTAAAAAATTTATTTGAGTTTTTTTTCGCCTTGGTATTAGTGACCTTATAGCACTTAATGAAAAATCGGTTCGTCGGCCTTGAAAGACAATGCCCATGGTTTTAATAAGATTTTTTTTAATCCAAATATTTTATCAACATATTTCATTTGCGGAAATAAAATATTCAAATGCGGATCAAAGTGGGTTTTTTTAATATTCTTGCGGAAAGTAAACTTAACCTGCCCATGACGACTAGTAACATTTGCTAAGTACCCGCGTAATCGCAGTAGTAGTGTTTCTTATATTTCTAGTTTTGATCAGATCAGTCAACCAACATCAGCGCCTAGTAATGTTTTTTATAGAGTCGGATTCGCAGTACGTTGGTGTTCCTTTTATAGTTCTAGCTATGATAAGATTTGTCACCAGCTTCAGCACCTAGTAATATTTGTTAGTTAGAGGCTTAATCGTAGCAGGTTTTTTTTTTAAAAAGTTTTCTTTCTGAAAAAATCGATTAACCAGCCCTAACTCCTCGTAATATCTACTAGTTGGCAGTGTAATCGACATAGGATTAGGGTTCCATTTCTTTCTTAGTTTTAGTTCAGGACAGATCAGTCAACCAAATTTCAGGTTCTTTGTTAGTTTAAAAAGTTACGATGGCCTGTGACTTCATCGCTACTTAGGATTTTTGGTGCCTTAGAAAATCATCGGTAGCAGTCCGGAT